>JASGCC010000078.1:332302-932302 GCA_030067915.1 Hydractinia echinata | reverse complement strand
GTTGAGGAATATTTTTCATGCCCAGCAACAATATATTTTTATGTTGTGAGTGTCTTTTCCACAACATACTGCGAGCTTCGAACGATGAAGTTTGTTATGATAAGATGGCGCCAAACATTCAACAACAAATCGAACGCGCAATATGGTGGCTTTATTAACCAATCTTTATTTTCTTTATCTTTTTTAATAGCCACGCGTTTGGCGAATGTTTAAAAAAACCGAATCATATATAATTCAGCAAAGGTGTAAACAAAACTGGTATAAATTTTGGGTCTAGTGTGTTGTCCTTTTTTAGGTGAAAATACCGTAATATTTAGAAGGAGATTATGCTCTTTAACTAATTATATACATATATATATATATATATATATATATCACTAGATTGACCTTAAGGTGACAATGCGTGCGCAGAAAATGCCCCCTTAGGCGACAGTTGTGTTAAGGTGACAATTTTCCGTCACCCTAACGTTTACATGCAATTTTCATAAATTTGCCAGAGGATACTTTTTTAGGGATTTTCACACTTTGTTCCCATTAGGCTGAACACTACCTGGTAGAGTTTTTGGGTGCCTGTGATAAAGGCCCTGTCAATTACAGGGTATTGAAAATCGGGGGTATATATCGTTAAATTTGTCGCCTGTCAAAAAAAGTTACTGAAGGGCGACATTGATTTTTAACCCCCTTGTGCTTGCTATCTCGGATGTATATTAAAGCATCTTCTTTGTTTTTTTACCACATCTTTCCCAGGCTCTACTATCCCAAGAGTACTTTAATTTTAGATGGAAGGCTAGGGAGAAAATAGCGAATAAAAAAGATATACATAACCTTAGCTCTGTTTTTTTCTCAATCGCGGGGGCCATATTGAAATTTTGTTTTGTCCGCCGTGATACTCCTTCCAGTTGGTTCATGTGAGTGTTACGTTTGTTTTTTTAGGAGCAGTACCTTCTAAATCTTGTTTTTGTGTCGTTTATGTCTTTCATTCATTAGTAGTAATATCTATTTCGTATTTAGTAGTAGTTATATTTATTTCACAGCTACAAGAACGTTTAGTTTAGCTAGCTAGCTATAACTATACCTTATAGCTAGGTTGAATTATTTGGATGGTGTAGCTAGATGCTCCTAGCCTTGCCTGTTTAATATGCTAGCTTGCTGGCTGCTACTTTTACTTAGCTAACAAACTAGGTACAGTAGTGATTTTTATTTTATGTGGTCTGGCTGATTTTGAGGGGTGCAGCTAGCTACACTAAACAATCATTTCTGTGATGGACCACAATGGTCATTCTAGTGTGTTCTAAAGTTTCCATACACTATGGAAATTTTATAGCTCAATTAGCTAGCTAATGGTGGTCTTTTAGGCTTAACTTACAAACAGAAGTATTTACATAACTTCATAACATTTAAAAATGAATATTAATCACAATGATAAGGGAGCGTTCACATATTATACGTAATCAATTTTTTGCCAATTTTCTACTCCCCCCTCCTCCATGTAATCAGTCGTAATCATTTGGTTGACCTTCTCCCAAAATTACGTCATCATCTACTTACCCCCCCCCCCCCCCCCCCCCTGGCGAATACAAACGCTTTAGATAGTTGATATTTTTCACACTCATGATAAAATATGCTGTTAATTTTTTTTGATTTGCTTATGTCATCAAACCACTTGACCCCTCCTCCCTCCCCCATAATCAAGCGTAAGCAATTTCGATGACCCCCCCTTCCCCCTACTTGATTACGTAATATGTGAACACTCCCTAATAATAAGGCCACCGGTCGAAAAAAATGTTTGGTTAGCGTCATTTCTAATTACAAAAGTGATTCGGTCGGATAAAAATTTTTCACGAAAAATTACAAAAATACTATATTTCGCAGCCAAATTTTGTTATTTGTTTTAAATGTATTCCGGCTGAATTTTTAGCCTCCGTTTCAAGTTCCATTTTTGACAATCAACGTCGTTCCCATGGTTTTTGCTTGTATTGCCGTATAAATGCGAAGCAGGAAAATATAGCACTGAATAGTGCAGCGCAGTCCCCTATCGAAATAGCATTCAGACGTAACAACAGTAATTCGGAGGACCGCTGAAAAGGTAAATGGTGGATTTTGTTGCGTGTAGAAGATTGTTCGTGGATTGTGTGGTTTATTTTTTACAAATTTACCGACTCCCCGACTCAACTTTCACCTTTCAAAGTGAGTGGGTCAGGTGACGCTAACCAATTATATTTTTGAGGATGGCCTAATATGTTACGTTGGAAACGGTTTTAAAACAATTTAAACTCCAACAAACTTAGGAGTGTATTGAACAATTGGGAAACAAAGTTAAAACAATTTTTATTCAAATAACGTGAAATGAAGTGAAATAACTTTGATATAAAAAAAATGTGTCAAATTTGTATAGCTAGAGATTGTTTCCAACAAAGATTCTTAAAATATATTTTAGTGAAACAACTTAAAACGAAAGGGAAATGACTTAACAGTTTCTGAAAAAAGTATTTTGAAACTATATTATTATACCCTTGTCTGTCTGTCCTGAAAAATGGTAACCGCAATAGAGAGACACACAAAATGCGGTAAAAAAGGAGCGACAAACCAGTGGATTTATCAACGGACTGCTGACTAGTTTTTTAATTTTTTTTTAAATTTTTTTATTGAGATTGTTTCCAACAAAGAGTTATGTCACTTTTAGGTAGATTTTTAAAACATGTTTTTGATTTTTGATTTTTTTTTTGATTTTTTTCTTTGGCATGCACGATCACACATGCATTTGCAGGCACACCTGCAAAATTGTTTGGACAAGTTATAAATTGCATATATGCAAGTTACAGTTAAGCATGATCTTAATTTTTATACATTGAATGTTAAAATTTTTTTATAAAACCATTTCATATAAACTTGCTGTATAAATTTTGTTTTTTTAAATGCGATCTCTTGAAATTGTTTGTCGTTCTTTACATGTACATGATATAATACTTGCATAATATATCATTACGTATATGCTAGATAACACTTGTGTATCCTAATGGAGGAGGGTGTTACTACAAGTATATATATATTTAACCTGTTTATTTTATTTATTTATTTTAACTGTGTTGTGTGCTAATGTGCACTTAAAATTATTATATAAATGTGTTAAGAAAAAAATGCACTAAAAAGAGTTAATCATTTTATCATTTTCTAGACTGCAAAGACATATTTCTAAAATTCTGTTTTGATTTATATAGTTGTTGGCATTCTCAGTTCCATATTTCGTAATGTGTCGGCTTAGATTTTGAACACATATATTAAATTCTGTTTTTCTGCAGTTTACAATCTCATATTTCCTGAATTTCCAATGTCGCATTTAGATTTTTAAAGTATGTGTATGCTATGCTATATATGTATACTATTCGAAAATCCGTACAGTACCACCTGAATGTAATGTTACATGTACACGCATTTTACAACGTTGCGTAATGAAGTCATGTTTACATAAAAGAATTTCATGTGTCTATTGTTTTAATGTTATCTGTAATTGCGTGTGTTAACAATGATAGTATATGGAAAACCTTTGTTCGAAATTCGAAAAGACATGCATGTTATTGTTTCAATGTGTTAACAATCACAAAATATCAACTATAATAGTCAGGAATAATATTAACACTCTTTTAAAAAGTTTTGGTTTTTGTTGCAATTTTTTTTATTATCACGCTAAAAAAGTTTTGATTCTTCTCATAAATATGTTTTTTTATTGCTCTAAAATAAGTTTTAGTTTTTTGAAAGCGTTTTTTCTTATCGCGGTAAAAAAGTGTTTTTATACATTTTATTATATTGCGCTAAAAATTCTTATTAAACTATGGTTCCTGGCTGGTTATCAAATGAAATCAATAATAATTGTATACCATATCTTTTATAGGTAAACATATGTTGATTAGTTGAAATTTTCGCTTTTTAACTTGAAATCTAAAAGTTGCACCATATTTGGATCAAAGGTCCTGGTGTACACCCTGTTTCCGTTGGTCACGCAAGAACTGAATAATTTTTCTCCGTATTGTGTTTTGACGTGCCACTCTATTCATAAGCCAGTTACAAAATTCGTCTTTGTTGATGAAGTTTGAATTTGAATAATTTTGTTTTCGGATATTTTTGACAAACCGTTCCATTTTGTTTGTATGTTTGTAATGACCAGACAGCTTGGGCAGTTGCTGTCTGTACTGTCATAAAGTGTGGAACGACAAGAATGAGAATGTGCCCATAACAGAGTGTGCGTTATTCGTATACAGCCAAATATGTTATATGCATAATAAGTACTTGATCAATTAGGATGCAACATTAATATTGAAATGTCGCCTTAGTTATGTTTTTATATTAAATTGTGTTATTATATTGTTATCAATTTCGTATTTGTTGAAATTTGAAATGTCGCCTTTAAGTACATTTTGAAAGCATATAATAAATTCTGTTATTATTCAGTTTTTGTATTAACAATTTCATAATTCTTGAAATTTAAAATGTTGCCTCTAAGAAGATTTTTAAAGCATATAATAAATTCTTTTAATATTCAGTTTTTGTATTCGTAATTTCGAATTTCTTGAAATTTGAAATGTTGCCTTTAAGTAGATTTTGAAAGCATATAATACATTCTGTTAGTATTCACTTTTTGTATTCACAATTTGGTATTTCTTGAAATTTGAAATGTCGCCTTTAGGTAGATTTTGAAACATAATATATATGTGTTTAAATTCTTTTAATATTCAGTTTTTGTATTCACATTTTGGTATTTCTTGAAATTTGAAATGTTGCCTTTTAGTAGATTTTGAAACCAAATATATATGTATTAAATTCTGTTCACATTCAGTTTTTGTATTCGTAATTTCGAATTTCTTGAAATTTGAAATGTTGCCTTTAAGTAGATTTTGGAAGCATATATAATACATTCTGTTAGTATTCACTTTTTGTATTCACAATTTGGTATTTCTTGAAATTTGAAATGTCGCCTTTAGGTAGATTTTGAAACATAATATATATGTGTTAAATTCTGTTAATATTCAGTTTTTGTATTTACATTTTGGTATTTCTTGAAATTTGAAATGTCGCCTTTAGGTAGATTTTGAAACATAATATATATGTGTTAAATTCTGTTAACATTCAGTTTTTGTATTCGTAATTTCGAATTTCTTGAAATTTGAAATGTCGACTTTAGGTAGATTTTGAAACCATAATATATATGTGTTAAATTCTGTTAATATTCAGTTTTTGTATTCACATCTTGGTATTTCTTGAAATTTGAAATGTCGCCTTTAGGTAGATTTTGAAACCATAATATATATCTGTTAAATTCAGTTAATATTCAGGTTTTGTATTCACATTTTGGTATTTCTTGAAATTTGAAATGTCGCCTTTAGGTAGATTTTGGAACCATAATACAGGCCCGGTCGGGAAAATTTACCCCCGCAAGCGCTAAATCGCTCACGTAAATTAATCTGCATGAGCGATCCACGTGCGATCACAAAAGCTCGTGCAAATTAGTTTGCGTGAGTGGTCAATAAAACAAACAGTTACGACATGCACATGTTTGATTTGTAAAAAAAAACATGAAATAATCCAGTGTCGGTGATCAAAAATATCAACAAACATACTCGCTTGAGAGCCTTTAAAATTAGATTTTTTTTACGTCGGCAATAAAACAACGTGGGATTCATTTCAACTGATTTGCGTCGGCATTGTGTCGGCAATATTTTTTTGTAGTGAAATTGTTCAGTTGGCAATATCTTTCGTCATTAACCTTTTATTAGGGCTAGGCGTCTCATATATTCAGTGTACTGATGGATGGCGAACTTCGTTAGGTTAATAGTTCACTGCCAACTGGCTTTTAATGTTTCTGAATGAACCTATTAGGTTAGGGCATCATTAGGTTGTATATAGATTGAATATAGATAGGTTGTATATAGATTGAATTGGCTGGGGCACTTGGAAAGAATGGAGGAGGATAATTGGGTAAGAAAGTGTAGAGACTTGATAGTTCCTGGGGCAAAGCCCAGAGGCAGACCGAGAAAGACTTGGCAGGAGGTTATAAGGACAGACTTGATACAGAGGAAGTTGAGTTTAGATCTAACACAGTCTAGATCAGATTGGAAGAGGGTCATTAATATACCCCGTCCAACCCATGCTAGCATGGAAAACGGACGTTAAGCCGAGAATGATGATGATGATGATCGCAGAAGTGGCCGGTGACATGCTTTGAAAATGCTTGTCACGGGCACAGTTTAACATGAAGCAAAACTGTACAGGAGACTCAATTGTTAGAGTCTTCGCAGAACATCTCTCCTCACAAAACCGAGGGCAGGGCTGACTTATTGCCTGCTGTGTCGTGTGGGAGAAAGAACTTCTGGACTTCTTTTTAATACAATATACATTTTTTTATTATTAGTACGAATCAAATAGCATCACAGTATTTCTGTAGCCTGAATTATTTTAGTTAGTGATAAGGCTGAATTTAAAATATTTGTGTTTGCCGTCGCCTGAATGTGTCAGTAACATAGCGCGGGTTGAAATTATTTTTTTTTAGGTCACCGTTACAATTTTTTTTCTTTTTGCAGATGCAGGAATGCCAGCCTTAAAAGGAAACCCAAAAAAATGAATTTTGTAAAACGTAAACCACAAGTGCAAAGTTGAACGTGATGATGAGTTGGCAGATTTGATATATTTTTAAAACTTTATTAAAAATGTTTTTTCTTTGGTATTACATCACGAGAACATTCGTCCGAAAGCTGTATTAAGGTACAGGGCCCCTAACCTCTCCCATGTTCTGGTTATATTTAACTTGCATGGGTGCGCACTCTTCTCGCAGTATTCTCTGTGACGATGAAGGTCGGACTGACTTGTGGCATAGTTCCAAATGGTCTTCCGTCTTTCGTTCGAGTCTCAGTGTAATGCACCAGCCGAGCATAAGAGTGTCAGCATGAAGGAAAGGGGCCGACTTAATGTTCTCTTTACCTTATGTTCTTCATAATAACACGATCGTTCTTCATAAGCTTTGTGTTTTTGGTGGCGCTTATTTCGTAGATTCTCTTAAGATGTGAGAAAAATATCTCGTAGGATCTCTAGAAAATTCTGATAAATAGTCTCTTACGTGAGCGATAAATCGCTCGCGTAAATTTTTTTGCGCGTGTGTGGGCGTGTGCGCGTGCGATCGCACGCGTCTCCTGACCGGGCCTGATAATATATAGTGTTAAATTCTGTTAATATTCAGTTTTTGTATTCACAATTTGGTATTTCTTGAAATTTGAAATGTCGTCTTTAGGTAGATTTTGAAACATAATATAAATGTGTTAAATTCTGTTAATATTCAATCTTTGTATTCACAATTTGGTATTTCTTGAAATTTGAAATGTCGCCTTTAGGTAGATTTTGAAAGCATATAGTAAATTGTGTTAATATTCAGTTTTTGTATTCGCAAGACCTTCTTTCTTGACATTTGAAATGTTGCCTTTAGGTAGATTTTGAAACATAATATGTATGTGTTAATTTCTGTTAATATTCAGTTTTTGTATTCACATTTTGGTGTTTCTTGAAATTTGAAATGTCGCCTTTAAGTAGATTTTGAAATCATAATATATATTTATTAAATTCTGTTAATATTCAGTTTTTGTATTCACATTTTTGTATTTCTTGAAATTTGAAATGTCGCCTTTAGGTAGATTTTGAAACATAATATATATGTGTTAAATTCTGTTAACATTCAGTTTTTGTATTCGTAATTTCGAATTTCTTGAAATTTGAAATGTTTCCTTTAGGTAGATTTTGAAACCATAATATTGATTAAATTCTGTTAATATGCAGTTTTTGTATTCACATTTTGGTATTTCTTGTAATTTGAAATGTCGCCTTTAAGTAGATTTTGAAATCATAATATATATTTATTAAATTCTGTTAATATTCAGTTTTTGTATTCACATTTTTGTATTTCTTGAAATTTGAAATGTCGCCTTTAAGTAGATTTTGAAATCATAATATATATTTATTAAATTCTGTTAATATGCCGTTTTTGTATTCACAATTTGGTGTTTCTTGAAGTTTGAAATGTCGCCTTTAAGTAGATTTTAAAACCATATGTAATAAGTTCTGTTAATATTCAGTTTTTGTATTCACAATTTGGTATTTCTTGAAATTTGAAATGTTGCCTTTAGGTAGATTTTGAAACATAATATCTGTTAAATTCTGTTAATATTCAGTTTTTGTATTCACATTTTGGCATTTCTTGAAATTTGCAATGTCGCCTTTAGGTAGATTTTGAAACATAATATATATGTGTTAATTTCTGTTAATATTCAGTTTTTGTATTCACAATTTGGTATTTCTTGAAATTTGAAATGTCGCCTTTAGGTAGATTTTGAAACATAATATATACAGTGTTAATTTCTGTTAATATTCAGTTTTTGTATTCACAATTTGGTATTTCTTGAAATTTGAATTGTTGCCTTTAGGTAGATTTTGAAACATAATATATATGTGTTAATCTCTGTTAATATTCAGTTTTTGTATTCGTAATTTCGAATTTCTTGAAATTTGAAATGTCGCCTTTAGGTAGATTTTGAAACCATAATATCTGTTAAATTCTGTTAATATTAAGTTTTTGTATTCACATTTTGGTATTTCTTGAAATTTGAAATGTCTCCTTTAGGTAGGTTTTGGAAGATAATACATATGTGTTAAATTCTGTTAATATGCAGTTTTTGTATTCACATTTTGGTATTTCTTGAAATTTGAAATGTTGCCTTTAGGTAGATTTTGAAACATAATATATATGTGTTAATATCTGTTAATATTCAGTTTTTGTATTCACAATTTGGTATTTCTTGAAATTTGAAATGTCGCCTTTAGGTAGATTTTGAAACATAATATATAATGTGTTAATTTCTGTTAATATTCAGTTTTTGTATTCGTAATTTCGAATTTTTTGAAATTTAAAATGTCGCCTTTAGGTAGATTTTGAAACCATAATATCTGTTAATATTAAGTTTTTGTATTCACATTTTGGTATTTCTTGAAATTTGAAATGTCGCCTTTAGGTAGGTTTTGGAAGATAATATATAGGTGTTAAATTCTGTTAATATGCTGTTTTTGTATTCACATTTTGGTATTTCTTGAAATTTGAAATGTCGCCTTTAGGTAGATTTTGAAACATAATATATATGTGTTAAATTCTGTTAACATTCTGTTTTTGTTTTTGCTAGTTCTTCTTTCTTGAAATTTGAAATGTCGACTTTAAGTAGATGTTGAAAGCATATATATTAAATTCTGTTAATATTCAGTTTTTTTGTATTGACAATTCCATATTTCTTAAAACTTGACATGTTGCCTAAGTAGATTTTGAAACCATAATATTAAGTTCTGTGAATATTCAGTTTTTTGTATTCTCAATTTCATATTTCTTGAAATTTGAAATGTCGCTTTTTGGTAGATGTTGAAAGGATAATATTAAATTCTGTTAATATTCAGTTTTAAAATAAATATCAATATTTTTACATGATATTTACATTTCTGGTGACGATCTGTTTTACAAATGTGTCCTGGGGCTAAAGAAATAGATTGTTAAAAAAGTTAAATCGTATATATATAAATAAAAATAGTACCGAGGCATTAGTGGTGTTAAAATAATATGTTAAAAACTGAGGTTTCAATAATTTCTTAAAATTTTCATATGATTTCTCTGTCCTCAAACGTAATGGTAATTTGTTCTAAACACTTGTCCCATAAAATAAAAACCGTCTTTGCAAGATCTAGTTTAAATCGTGGAAGTTTCAAAATGCATTGATTCTTTCTCGTATTTTTCGTAGGATTCACCTTTTCGATGTAGTTGATAAAGTTATAACAAGTTTCACCGTCAATACATTTACGTACAATACAGCAACTGTTTCTCAATATCTTGTTATGGATTGTACTAAGATCTTATGTATTTGTGATGCACCTTGCTCGATTATCAAGTGAAGCGAGCTTTTTTAATTGAGTGTCGTTTAAATTCAAAGTGATAATGCTGTTAAAGGTTAAAGTACGACCATAGTGTTGTAAATTGTGGTTGCTATATCGGTATCCAACTGCCGTTTTAGGGCAGACAACAACCGAAGTCTATCCAATTCTTTGTTATACACACTACTATAATTTTAATTTAATGAAAGTTTAGAATCGACAATGGAGCCCAGGTATTTATAGCTAAATGTTTGGTGCATTTCCACCAAGTTATAAACTAATTTGAAAGCTTTTTGTACGGCTTTTAACAACCTTTTACTTGTTCCGATTAACACTGGTTCGGTTTTTTCTTTCTTTAAGTTAATTATTAAATCGTTATCATGTAAATACTTTGCAACGTTCCTTAGTTCTTTGTTTAAAACATTTTTAATTACGTGAATGATCTTGTTAAAGAAAATTAGGAATAGCAAGGGCCCCAAAATAGACCTTTGTGGGACACCACATTGAAAATGTTCGACTTATGATTTCACATTATCTAAAAGAACTTGCTGTGAACGATTAAATAAATATAATGTAAACCAATCAAGTTCGTTGTTTTTATAGAAGTCAGTGTATTCCCTCTCGTTTTCCATATCGTGTGTTGAACAATCCATTGAGTTGTTGAATTGTAATTCGGTTGCAACACAATTTCTAGTTCTCTAGCATATTTTTAAAAACCAATTGTTCTGTTACGAGCGAACATAGTGTTACAGTAGGCTCTTTGGTTCATTGATTATTTAAAACTAACTAACTGAATAATGAGAATAATGTCAGTTGATTTCTACCGTCATCGGAGTTTTCGGCCCCGTCGGAGCACGACCCAAAGGATCGTTTTGTTTCATGATGTGATACGTGACTGTTTCATGATGTGATACGAGCTACTCGAGTGAATAAAGGTCGGTTAGAAGTCATGTGCTGCTTTATATATATTTATATTTAAACGGGCCGTTATCGACTGTTGTTCGTATTTTTCAAAAAAGCGCAATGTGGATTATAGCTGTTGCCATAGCGATATAGGTTATAATCAATTTAGAAGGTTTGTTGCAACTTTGTACTTAGGTTTCTTTTATAAATAAATTGCAAGTTGCGCCTAATTTGAGAGTTGCACAAGGTTAAAGGTACACATGTGTTACATTTTGTTAAAGAGCAGTACCAACAGACCGTTCTGCGGTGTGTTATAGTCTGAGATTTTAGGTACAATGCAAGTGCATATTGTAGCTATGGTAATGTGAATTTTAATCGGTTTGAGAAGTAGGTGAGGTGTCAAGTGTCGAAGTTGACTTAGGCATACAATTACGTGCCTCTATATGCTGTTGCGTTGCCGTGTTAACAGACCATTATTTAATTTTGTTCGAATCAACGAAATATGAAATATGATCTTATATTATGAGTACAGTGAGTTGCTATGCTGATACGAAGCTCTCTTCTTTTTGAGAGAATTGAATAAATTTAAAAACCTTCTTTTGAAGCAGTTAGTGGGTATATGGTAGCCGATGTCAACGTTGTTGTATTTTCTGTTTCGGAATTAACGGTACCTTTGTCCGTTACTCGTCTTTGTAAAATGGCGGAACAAGTTAGTTTCCAGTAATAGAACAACTTTCTTAAAGAAAGAGAGACAAGTTCGTTGTTATGTAGCTTGATAGTAAATCGCGGTGTGAAAGTAGGTAGCCAGTTGTGTTACACATAATTAAATGGTAATCATTTTACGATTTGTTGAAAACTAGTTACCAGTCTCTTCGATCCACCTTTAAATATTAAAGGTAGTAAGACATTGGAATGGGGTTTAAATTGGTTTCTTCCGTGTGAGGATATGAAATATATTTGCAAGAACGTTTTGAAAAAACACAGTGTATATTATCAATACGTATATTTTTGATTAAATAAATTAAGCTAAAATTACAAAAAAATTTCAGCCGTCAGAGTTCTCTTGTCGCCCTTTTTCATTTTTGTCCGGATTAGGTGGTCCTGATTGTTTTTGTGTTTTTTGAATGAAATAAAAGGTTTTGTTGGAAATATTTTATGTAGTTCCCGGTCGTTTGTAATAATTGACCAATGTTTGTTCAGAATATTTTTAAGGGGCAGTAAACCCTTGTTTAACCCTTGTTTTGCCCTTTGTGGTACCTTACGTACCACAAAGGGCAAAACGTCGTTATTGCAGACGGTGTTAATTGTTTCTGCGTTACTATCTTGTTCACTTTTACTTTTATTATTATTCACGTGGACACTGTTGGTAATTTGTTTGCGTATCTTGTTATCAAGAACATCCTCCTGGTTCATCCTTGATACTATCTGAAAAATTTGGTTGACCATATTGAATTTGTATCCACGTAGAAGTAGGTTGCCTTTCAGTTGATTTAATTCCCTACAAAGTAGTTGGTTGTCTTTTGTTATCATACGATAGCGCAGTGCTTGGGAGTAGACTATACTCCGTTTAGTGTTGTGTGGATGGTAAGAATTGTAATGTAACAGCGTTCGAGTGTCGGTTGGTTTGACATAGTTTTATTTTGAGTTCTCCCGTTTTAAACCCTTATATCTCATTAACCGCTCATCAAAAGCACTTGATCATATACATTTTCTTGATCAGCAGTTTAAGCTCTACACAATAGAGGCAACGTGAAAACAATGTTCTAATTTTTTATTTGTGGATGGATTGCTGACGTCATTAAAAAAACTACAACAATCTATTTTTCCATTGTCCTTCTGCCGTAGTGGATTTTTCCACGGGCCTTATCGACTAGTTAATTATTAATACTGTACCAATGTTCAATCAAATATAAGTAATTAAATGAGGCTAAATACGTATACAATATAATATATAATATACCAAAATTATCATTCATCAAACTCTAATGGTGTTGCCTCTGCCTCTTTTATAAAGGCACAAGTAGATAAGTATGTTGTGTAACTAATAAACAATGACCCCACGCGATCGATAGTTTAAATTACAATAGGTCGCAAGATCAATTTTAGCAAGCTATTTTGCGCAAACTCTGTTGTGTTCTTATGCTTGCAAGTAATTTTTGGTTTTTATTTCTTTTTCCACGTTATCTCGTTACTTTATACTACTTTGTTCTTTTAGCATATAATACTATTTTGAAGTTAGTTATTATAGAAAATATGGTCCACAATGGCTAAAGTAACTTTGACAATTGTGGTTGTGAATATGATTTACGACGGCATTTTTTTGCCGCGGAATGCTGTCATAAATTATAAATATGCTGGATTTTTATCGCCATGCTTTATTCCTAATTCAGAAGGCTGCTAGCATGGGTTGGGCAGTATAATAATGATTTTCCAACCTAATCTAGACGACTATGTCAATTTAGACCCCTACAGCAAATCTATCTTGATTGATTGCACACCTTGGTAATTGTCTGTGTGATATTTCTTCCTTTTTATGTATATACACGTTTATGTAGCTACTCATATTGTAAGGGGATTTTGAAGCAATTTCAAATATAAATGTGAAGTCTATTTCATTAGTGATTTTGTATGTATGTATATGAAACAATTCTATTTGAAAAAAATAAAAAGGTTATACCCATACACAATAAATTTAAAACACAGACTGTAAAATAATTGTTTTCACCCTTGTAAATTTAAAGGGGAATTTTGGTCAAAAAAAATAATTGTATTTTATATTTCCATGTATTTGATACTTATAAAAATAGAAAAAAATTTTCTTTATTAAACTTGTAGTTCTGAAAGGTTGACACAAACTTTTTGAAAATGCTTCGTTTTTAAAAAAAATGTGTCAGAAAAAAAACTACTTTCCAACTCATGTATGAAATTTCACAGTTCAAAACATTGCATCGCGTGAAAGATTCACAACACAGGCTACACAGCTTTCTAGAAGAACCTACTTTTCTCTAGCTTTTTTTTTGTGTGTTTAAAACCATAACTCTATATATTTCCATTAAATATTGCACTTTGCATTGATAAAACATGCCTACGAGCACAAGAATTGACACAAAATTTTGCGTAGCATGAGTATCATCTTAAAATCATTCAACTCTCCTTCGCACATATTTTTTCTGTATCATTTGCTACTGCCAAAAACCAAAAGAAAAACTTTCCTTTTAGGAACACAAGGTGTAACCGAATCTGAAACTTTTGTATTGTTTGTCTTAGTAATCCAGTACTAACCACTGCACTGTCTGCCTGCAGTATTTTGTGGAGAACCCATTAGTTTAGCCTAAAACTTTCATTTAAAATAATAGATTTTTATTACCCCGTTTTACGAAAGCACATGTTCTTAACAGACTTCTTTCGATGTCAGAAAAACATTCAGTGCCGGGAAATCAAATGCTAACATGGAAAAGAAGCAAAATAAAAAATACGTAACATAACGTCCACAGTCAAAATATATTCAGCATTTTAAAAGGTATAGATCATATTTACAGCCATAAAAAGTTCTTACCTGTCTGTAGCAACTTTCTGATCGACCACAGAGTGGCTGCGCCATCTTTTTCTCGTGTCAATCTCATTTGTTGCTTCAATCAATAGACTTTAGTCTGATAGTAATTTTCTGAAGAAAGTGCCACTAGTGTTTTACTAATTTGGTGCGAACTTTCTCACCAACTATTTTTAGGGTGTCAGGAAAAAAGTTCGCATGCTCTATTTTTTTATTCATGGTTATGTAATCACACTATAGACTGGAAAGCAAGTCATTATGTATTGTAGGAATTTTTACAACTGGGAATAGAACGCATATTTTACATTTCAAACAAAAAGAATGTTGTACATTCTGAAGAAGACAGCGTGGATGAACTTCGTTTATTTGTGCTAATGATTGTGGATCTTTCTCTTTAGTTAAAATAAAATCAAACATTTGGTGTCGATTTTGTTATTTATCTATTGTGGCACCAAAGAAGCGAAACTTTGTTTTTTTATCAGTTGCTCTATTCGGTAAGTGGGGAGTGAAATTTAGCATTCTGCATCTGCAAATGCTTTTTGAATATATATACATTGTGTAAGGAATTTGCAAGTCTATCAATAAGAAAATAACACCTGAGCAATAAATCGCTCTCCCAAAGGTTACAATAATTTAGACTGGGCAAGCAATCTGAATGAATAAAATAAGTTTATAAACGAATATTTTATTACAAAATCTTGTATTATTTTGCTGCAAATAATAAGATAACATTGATTTCCATGTGAGGTGAATTGATATTACTCAGCCAGAAAAACTTTTTGTGGAATTGGAGGAGCAATTATTGGCTCAGCTAGTTTCTCATTTCCCAGAATCGGGTGAGCCTTTGCAAGAGCAATGGCCCCCTTTATTGATAGGCCTGAATTTTTTTTTAGACTTAGTCGTCATGCGTAAGAAGTATGTGAGGTTAACGAAAAAGACCTGGACAGAGGAAGATATTGCAAATGCACTTCATAAAAGTTAGAGGGATGCATCATGCAGGACAGTAAGGAGAGGAGAGGAGATTGAGCCTTACCAAACATCTGGTATGGCATGTGTACCAATGGCTGGGTAACAACAGAGATATTCAATGAGTGGTTTACGAAATTTGCTAGTGAGATTAAGGAACGGCCACTGCTGTTAATATTCGATGGACATCTCATGTTTCTCTGCCAGTGGTAGAAAAAGCCATCGAAGAGGATATAACGTTAGTGAAGTTTCCACCGCATGTAACTGAAAAGTTATGACCACTTGATGTTGCTTGTTTTGGCCCTTTAAAACAGAAGTATACGGACTGTTCGAAAGTGATCCTAGTACTGTGACCGATGTCTGTTAATTTGACATGTGCTTATTGAAGATATTATTTTGGTTTGTCTGTTCAGTATTCATATTACTGTGCAAAGTTGATCATTTCTTGAACATGATAGTTTAGTAGGCGACGTTTCAGGAGATCCTTCTCCAATCATCGGGCAAAGTAAAATGATGTTGAGCACGAATTTATATAATTGCAGAGGATCAAAATTCATAAAAATTAACCAATCAGGAACAAGCTGATAATTAAAGTTAGTTACAGTAATTAACATTTTTCGGACCTAGATGGAGATAACTACTTCTTCTGTAGGGCTTGTAACCAAATTTCAGGAAGTTGATGTAGGATACTGTTTATGTGTTTGTTACGTTATACACTGTTGATGGTTTCTTTTATGTTCCTAGCTGTTGTTCTGGATTCTCTGTGAATGATTTTCTTCTCATCTCAATTAAACTGATAACTTCTGCTCCAGCCGTGGTCCGCAAGTTTGATTTTCTTTACATCTCCGTTTCTCACTGCGCGCAAATGTTCTTAAACTCGTTGCTTAACTTTCTTTTTGTTTGGCATATATACCTTACTTGTATTAATATTAGTGCTGTATTAGAATTCGCGCATACCTTGGGTGCGCGAAATTAAGATTGAGCGAAAAATAATACGCGCGAATAGCTTTCGGGTTGGAAATTTTTGGTTCATGTAAAAGTCTCAAATTAAAGTCTTAAAATATTTTATAGAGGGTCAGAACATAAATAGACTTATGTTTTATAGGTATTTTAGATCACTTCTTAGATCAGTTCTTCTTCTCAAAAATAAACATAAGGGGTTACAAAAAGTCGTCGTCTTCTTCTTCTTCTTCTTCTTCAACTTTGATATGCAATGGAATTTTTTCCGGCTCCAGGTAATTCTCAAGCACAAAGCCTTTCATCTTTCAAAATATTTATCGGCTTGCTTTCCCTTTACCAATACTTAGTTTAATAGGTATTCCCAGGCCACCTTGAGGTAAAGGACTTCTACGAAATTTTGTCATTCGAACTGTTGCATCAAGCAAGCCGTCGTATTCTAAGAAGAATTTACAAAATCTAGATATTTCTCGATATTTTTCGAACCTTTAATAAGATTTTTAAGAATTTGGGATAATTCCCGGGAACAAATTTTTTATTTTCGCGGATCAAGGGCTTTTTGATTTTTCGAGAAAATAGGCATAATAATTTCGCCCTCTCAATTTCGTATCGCTTTTAATGGAATTATTGAATAATATTGTTCTACGAAGATAAATGAATTTACATCAAAGGTTTCAAAACAGCGCTGAAGGAGAAAATTGTTGAGTAACTGAGTAAATGCGTAATTTTTGGGGTGCGCGAATTTAAAACTGAGCGAATATCTCCACCTTGGGGTGCGCGAATTTAAATCGCGCGAATTTAAAACAGAGCGAAAAAATAGTACGACTCCAATTCAAATACAAGTAAGGTACACTACATCACAATCTTTACACGGGATTTCGTAAACAACATTGCTTTGTTCTTCCAGGTTTATTTTGTCTTTTGGTTTAGACAAAGTGCTTCGTAGGGTTGCTTTAGAGTTAAGAACGCATTTGATATTGTGTTGCCCTAAAACTCGACGAAGAATCTCGCTGGTACCTGATGTGTTAATGTGTTCTTTACATGTCGAATTTTTTCCTTCCTCTCCTTTTTGTCACTGACTGCACTATTGGCACGATTCAGTATGACACTTTCTTTGCAAGATTTCTGATGGTTTGATTCGAAGTTAAGATACTTGTCAGTGTGTGTTGGTTTACGATACACTGGAATTGACATGGAACCATTCTTGCGTTTGACCAAATTGTCCAGGAAAGTCATACTTCCATCTTGTTCAAGCTTGACAGTGAATCTATTGTGCTTGCATGTATATTTCTGCAACTACTGATGATGCAGGGCCTCCCATGGCAACGCTGTCTCTTTGAGTGTAGAAGTTCTTATTATTCAGCCAAACGCAGAAAATCCTGTACTGGAATCTTTGTCTTTTTACCGAATGCAGTATCGTTTTCGATAAGGTCTTTAATGATATTCCAGGTGCCTTTTATGGGAACATTTGTGTAGAGTGATGTGACATCAAATGATACCATGCATTCGTTGTCTGCTACCTTTATTTTTTTATGTATTCCGAGAATTTTAGGAGTTTTTGCTATGGTCACTTGCTGTAAATTTGCTGAGGCTGGAAGCAGCAAATTTTGATAGGCTGTATAAACGTTTTTCGCGGTGGTGGTCCGTCACAAGATTTCAGTCGGTAATACTGTTTATTGTCGATGTATTCCTCTTTAACTCCATTAAGATGTGCCCCCTTTTTCGTTTGATGACTTCTGTAGGATCTTTCTTGAGAAGTTTGTAAGGCCCGTTGTTGATGTAGTTAGATATTCATGATAACCGTTGTTCTCACATTCCTTTTAATAGACGGTTTGTTTCTTCTGTCGTTAGTTGTCTGTTGGACAGAGTTACTGTCATTTGTCTACACCCGCATGCGTATCATCATTGCATCTCTCATTGATTTTTTGAACTTCTTAAGGTGTCTTCTTAACCTGCTTATATTGGTCGACGGAGAGTCTTGATTTGATGGTGTTGTCAAGTTCAAGTATTTGGT
Source organism: Hydractinia echinata (assembly GCA_030067915.1). Lineage (NCBI taxonomy): Eukaryota > Metazoa > Cnidaria > Hydrozoa > Anthoathecata > Hydractiniidae > Hydractinia > Hydractinia echinata. The sequence continues at coordinate 913,970 of JASGCC010000078.1, read as the reverse complement.
GATGTAGGGCGTTACGTGATTTAGGTGGATTCTTTCTTGCAACAACTGGCGTCCTGCACGCTGTAAGATTTTCTTATTTCTTTCATTACTCTGCAGTTAAGTCGAAGATCGTTAGGTGTTATTTCGTTGTGAAAGACATTAACTTCCTGAGATATGGTTACCAGCCGTACAGAAGAAGTAGTTATCTCCATCTAGATCCGGAAAATATTAATTGCCGTAATTAAATGTACTTGTCAGCTCTTTCCTGATTGGTTAATTCTTATAAATTTCGATCCTCTGCAATTATATAAATACATGCTCAACATTATTTTACTTTGCTCGAGGATGGAAGGATGTCCGGAAATGTTGCCTACTAAACTATCATGTTCAAGAAATGATAAACTTTTCACATTAATTGACATGTGCTGTTTCGATATCCTTAAATGTTAACAACACGTTTTCTGGCTTTGTCTCGATGCACAATGTTGTTGTTATGAAGAAAATATACCGCTTGTAAAAACTCCATGAACGAAGCCTTGCACTTGCTTTCTGCCAAAGCACCGTACTTTTTAAGTGTTGGAAAATTTCTCCTCCATCAATGCATTCTAAATCGATACAGAGATTTTTTGTATTACCTGTTTTAAAAGAACTATCGCATTCGAATATGAATGTAATTCGAATCTAAAATGTAAAAAACAAACTGTTGTTGTCGAACGAAGTTAGTGGTAATAGTTACAAATATATTTTAAAGACAGAAAAAACGTAGTGGTAATAGTTACAAATATATTTTAAAGACAGAAAAAACGTACGATGATATAACATCACAAAGAGATTAAAAATGTATCAAACAATTGTATATGCTATCGATTTATTCTCTTTCTAATGGAAGAAGAAACTGACGAAGATTCAAGTGAGGAAAGGCTATTAAAATTGTGAGGAAGCCTTTAAAAAAAAGGAAAGTGACGAGGTCCAACAATGGTATGCTGTCATTTATGGTAAAGGAAGAAGACAAATGCTGTACATTGGGTTACTGATGCCACTGAGAGACAATGTTCATCATTGAAAATTGACTGTCTTAAACTGCATAATGGATCAGGAACTGTTCTGGAGGAGGTACCAGAACACCGGCAAGAGATATTGATGTTTTCCCACTGTATAACATCATAATGGACTTGTTCAAAGTAAAACCGGAGAGAAATTAAAAACAAATTGTAGCATGCGATGTCAAAAATATTTCCATTTAAATTTAATATAAGTACAAGGTTGAAGAATGAGGCGTATGTTTTCTTTGTTTTCCATTCCCATCCACCATTTTCTACGAATGTCATCTATTTGCTTGTTGGATAACATAACCTAAAAGAAAAGTAAGAGAATAAAAAGACCTTGCTCAGAAAAAAGTGGACTTTCAACCAGCAGGTGCAAACATTCTGACCATTTTGGAGGGGAGAAAGTTTGCAGATTTTTTTAGATTTATCACCACAGCTTGAGTCTAACCTATTTCTGTTTGCTCAAATTAAAGATGGCAGCATGGGCCATGTAAATTAAAGGGGCTGTAGTTAGGGAAATAATTTGCAAATGCGAACTTTAAGCCTGACTTTTTTTATTGAAGCGTTTTTTTTTCCACTGGGAGTCTAAATATATACTATATACCCGAATTTTCTTACATTATTATCTTCGTCTTTTGTTGTCAGCTTTTTTATCGCTTTCTCCTTATTTTTTCCTTAGTTTAGCATATTAAAATAATAAAAATGTATAGAAAAAACACTTCTTCATGTGATTACACTTAATCCCCAACACTAAACTTTGCCTTTTGAACTGTATAATGTCATAAATGAAACTGAGCCCAGCATTCGTAAAAATGTAAAGGGGTCAGTATACAAAGGTATCTTAACATGTGGTTAACACAGATTATTTCAGAAAAAGAAAGGTTTCACTTTAAAAGAATTATGGCAATTGTCTTCTTTTCTTTTATGACCATTGCTTATGAAATATAATTTTTGACAGCACATCCTCTTTAACGGTACTTTGTTGTAATTTTTACCTTTTTTATCTTCTCTGATTTCAGAAATTATACCTTAAGCCGTTAAGCTTGACCTTAGGTATGTGTAGGCTTTGTCGCATTTCTAAGTTACACTAAAACGTTGTAATTAAATGTTAAAAATGAAATACACTTGTGCGCACACAGATTAACGTTGTATATATCCTACCTAAATGTGTAAGCGAACAAACTGCACACTATCTTCACAGCTTGGACAAGCACATCATCTTACAGCTTGGACAAAGCACACAAATTGCGATTCTGTACTTGCAGGGTAGAAATTTTAAATAGCGAACCTTGTTTCCTGGACAATTGACCCACGGCAATTAACGTAAACTGAATTTGGACGTCGGTTAATCAACCTCGATCCCAGGGCCCGTAGCGTTTTTTGATATGAGGATGAAACGCGTACGAGGCCCTGGTACAACAGACTCACTCAACCAATGAGATTGCGTGTACGGCTTTTTTAAATTATGTTAAAAAGATAATTAATTCAGAAGTTTTTTTTGCAAGCACAGCATTTTTTTTATTAACAACAAATATGGCGAGCGATGAGCATTACGAAGATTTTTATGGTTACTTGTTTATGAAGAAAATATTTATATTCACGTTATTTTTGACTTTCCTTGCATCGTTTAAATTTTGAAACAAATCAAAATTAAATTAAATAACAAATTAAAATCAAAAACATTACTTTTGTTTTCTCACTGATGGTGGAAAAGGCAGCTGACAAAACTCAAATGGAATGGTGTGATGAACATCCTGTCCTGCGAACGAAAGTAACAGGTACTCTCACCTTTTGTTGAGACACAATACTTATATTTTTAAAAAAGGAAAATTTAATTTTAGTAAAGAAAAACTTCATACAGATGCAACTGTAGTATGGATGCTGACTAACTGGCTATAGATGCTGTTGGCTTGAAGATGCACAAACAATTACAACAATGACAACCAATTTTTCTTAAAAAGCCGCACATGTCAAGAGATATCTTTTAAGAAACTTTGGGGACAAATATACTAGCTAAAGTATTGAAAAATAAATGAAAATAATTTAGGAAATAAAGTATAGCTAGCTATAAATAAAAAGAAATATATACAAAACGTCACAACTAATATATTATTGTTTTTAGGCAATAAGAAAGAAAATATCACAACACAAAGTTTATGGTGGGTGTGCTGAAGTATGCAGGCTGTGTGCTGAAACAAACTTAAAACGGTTTTAGTCAAATTTTCGGAAGTATTGGACTTTGAAACAACTTTAAGAAAAAATAAAAGATATTGTTGGTATCGTAATTATGCAAACTAATACTGTCGTAAATGTGAAAGACATTCAAGATTTTCTGCCAGATTGCACAAATAAGCTTTTAGAAAAATTGCAGTGTGAAGAGCGTTATATCATCATCTAAAGCTCATTAATGTTATTTTGTTTCAAACACCCAGTGCTGATATTATGTCCAGTATAATATAATCTTGCCAATTCTTCTTGCCCTCATCGACCAGCCTGTACAAATTTGTTGCATATGTATACATATAGTCTTCAATGGTACTTGTTGGACTTATATGGTAGATTTGTTTGATATATGGTGCATAAACTCCCATACCAAAAGCAGTGGTTGCTATAATAACGTAAACGTTCAGATCTTTTTTTGCAACTTCAAGAAGAATTTGGTTTTACATGATCTTTGTTTGAGGTGGATGAAATTGCACAATTACACAATTGCTGTACTTGTTTGTTTAAAACATTTATTATAAGTTGTAAATATATCCACAAAACCCCAATCCGCAATATTCCTTCCTTGCCAACTTTTCTCTTTTTTCTGCAGAGGTATATATACATTTTTTCTATTTGGATCGACAGATATTATTGTTAAGGTTCTTAATCCGGGTATAATATGTTTCATTCTAGTCACTGTTTTTCCTGTTCCGGTAGTAGCTGTGTGACAAGTGTGTAGCTTTGAGCTAGCTAGCTATATCTATTTTATATATCACATTTTTTGTTATCCAGTTGTTATACACAGAGATTCTTAAGTATAAGTATTGGTCATATAGCTATATATATATAAAGTACAAAACAGGTGTCAACGCAGTAAGCTTCATCAATAACACAAGCTTTGACATTTTCTGATAAATTTCTATTTTCATTAAATTTCTTTCTCTTTTGATCAAAATTGCCTTTGGAAGGCAAAATATGAAGTCACAATGTTCATCAAATACAAATGATGGCAAAACATCTTCTATTTTATCGTTAAGACAGAAATCTCAAACAACATCTGTGCAGCATTCTCCTCAAAATTTAAATCATTAAAATGTAGCAAGTAATTTCTACTTCTTCGAGAAATAATTAGTCTCACGGTATGAAAATTTAGTATGTTATTGCCAGTAACCCTATACTTAAAACATATATATATGTAAAGGAATTGTAACTTTTCTTTTCAAAATATTTCACAAAAAAATTATTTCACTTTTCTTCATGGTCTTCTTAATTTATAACGGTTTACTTCCTTTTTTAATTCTCAATAAGAGAGTTGTAACAAAAGAGAGATTTATTTAAACAATAGTTAACTGAAACTGTGAAGTCGTGTATTGAAAATTTTTCATCTTTTTTTCTGATGACATCTGGTAGCTAGCTAGCTAACAGTTGAAAAATTAAAGTTTTTTTCATATCCTTTTGATGACACTCCAATGACATCCTGTCCTCGTACTATTGACTCTAAGCATTTGACGTGTTAAGGTCAGGAAAATTTCGGCTCTCTAAAAGATCTCTGAATTTTCTCCCAACATTTTGCAGCTGGTGTAAATTATTCTTTAATATTTACAAGTGCTGTAGTTTTTACTATATGTATCATACACCACAAGATGACTAGAAAGCTACCAAGGGTTGTATTTATTCTGGAATTTTACGGTGTAGCTATAGGTAGCTATCTAGCTATAAAAAATGCAGTAAAAGACTTTTACAATTTTACAAACTCCTGCCTCTAAAACTCCATCTTTAATCGAAAACGTCACGCATACATTACTTTTCTCTGCATGCTTAATTTTGGGCGAATTTCAGTCTGTTGTACCAGGGCCTCGTACGCGTTTCATCCTCATATCAAAAAACGCTACAAGCCCTGGGATCGAGGTTGGTCGGTTAATCAAACGTTACTCAACGCAGGCTAGATAAAAAAAGCTCAATATGACCAATCTCGTCTACCTCACTTTGAGACTCCATAGCAGCAGGTTACAAAAAGTTAGGGATGTTACTGCTGGTATTTCGTTTGTTCAATGCTTCTCGAGTAAGATTAGAACTATGGTAATTTTGTTGCTGCAAGCAAGATTGATTTAATTTGAGAAGATTGCAGATTTTATTCCGCAGAATTTCAAGAAACTGATTTTGGTCCTTCATTCCCGATATGTATAAATACATTGATGATTTGTTCTTTTAACTACACCTGTTACTTAATCATAATGGCCTCCAAAGTGATGTGATAATGCCTTTTCCGAATTTCCTACTTGTATTAATCAAGGAACGAATGTCAACAAAACAGAGATTTTGTGAAAGAAATGTCTAATACAGGTCCTTTAGAGACGATTGTTTTCTGCGATAGCTGACATCATTCGTTACTGTTTCATTTAAATTAACAGAGTTTGCCCTTCGCTGAAATCAGATTCTACTTATCCCCAGTCAATTATTCCTTGCTGCCAAGAAGTAGACCTGATTCCTTTTATGAGTCTATCATTTACATGACCCTATTAGGCCCCATCTACACCATCGTTTTTTTTTTTTAAATATTATAATCAGTAATTTGGCGTGCGTGCACTGATAATAAAATTTATGGAAAGAACCTGACGAAGGCTCGTTTCCATTCCACTGCATTTTCTGCTCTAGCGCAAAAAGCTCAAACAGAAATTAATTTCCATCTTGCTTCAATTTTTTCACGCGCGAAATTTAAAAAAAAGTGGCTGCTGCTGTTAACAAAAGATTATAAACTAAAACTACCTTATCGGACAAAATGTTTTGTCGGACAAAAGTGACAAAAATTTCTGGAGGTGACGAAAATTTTGTCCGATAAGGTATCTCTAATGTTCCAAGAGGAAGAAAATGTGGATAAGAAAACTTTTTTAAGAGAGACGTTCGAACGGGTTGTATGCAATTTTGATAAAAGACCTTTTGCTGTTCGATCACGAATACTTTTTCAAGGCCTTTAGAATGATATTTAGGGAAATCTAAACTTATTTTTTATAAGAACAATTTTATAAAAACTTATAAGAAAAGACTGAACTTTTACTGATTTATTTTCCTAAGAAAACACTAAAAACACAGGGAAATTGTTGTAATTTTGAGAAATTTGTTGCTATTTCGAGGAACTTGTAGTTTGATTTTGGTTCAGAAATATTTGTAGTTAAATTTATTGTGTTGTGAATAAAAAGTACAACTTAATTTGTTGTTTATTTCACAGATGTTTATTTCATTATTTTTTAGTATTCCCGCCTTTTAAATGAAATAAGCAACAGTGATGAAAGGGACATATTTTAAAAACCTTTTGAGATGGGCTTCATAAATATATTTAGAAATTTATTTTGTTTTATCTTTCAAATATTTTCACATTTATACAGTGTTTACTTTAGCACTTGTAGTATTGAATTTTTTCCTTAGTATTTGCAAGTTGCCCGCCAATTTAGTACGATTCCCGATGCTTGTTCGTTCGTAAAATATGAGTCTGCGCAAGTTTTTTTTAACAGAGTGGGGTGCAAATTTGCTTTATAGTTAGAGCTGGTTAGCTAAAAATAAAGAGACAGCAAACCGATTTGGTTTTCCAAACCGTTTGGACAACTGTTCCCAATCAGTAATACGCATGTTCTGGTCATGATAAGACCTAGTGGTAGTATTCCATGAACATGGATATGATTCTATATTCAGGATAAAACTTTCAATATTATAATCCTCTTGGGGTCTTATTGCCGCAACATCAACAGTAGTTTCTTCGTTAGACTTCTTTGGTTGTTGCTGCAAAATTTTATGATAGAGCATATTCATTTCAAGTTCATTTTCGTCTGGAGAAACACATGTTTCTTCGTCGTCCGCCATTTTTTTAGATTTATTATTGTTTATGTTTTTTAAACTTTGCTGACGACTGGCAAATTATGAAATAGTGTAAAATACTCAAATATTATTGGCTATTTGTGTTAGAGAGAAAACAACATCGCCAAAAGTAGAATGAATTCAACTTTCGCGCTGAGCTCAAGAGCTGCTCTCGAGCACAAAAAATCTCTTAACAAGCAGTAATTTTTTTCAAAATGCGCATGCGTCAATAATAATAAATAATTTTGCGCTATAGCAGAAAATGCAGTCAAATGGAAACGAGCCTTTAAGCTAAATTTTTGCGCACGGAGCTAATATCCATCATCTCGCATAAGACATTTCCCACTCGCTCTTCATATTTTACAAAAAGCCTTTAGAGCCATCGTGGGTGGCGCTGTTACCAGGTGCGTCTGCTGTAGGCATATTTGACTGTATTTCGACGTCCAGTCAGCTTTTTGTAATTTTTGGAAGATGTCACAAAAACGACTTTAGGGCGACATATATTGTCGCCATAAGGTCGATCCAATGATACTATTTTCGCTAAGGCGACAGAAAAACGGTAAGGCGACCAAGAATTATATATCTTTTATAATTTTTAGGAGGTTTTTACGATGGTATGTTAATACCTGTACAAAAGAAGCATAGCGGCAGATCTTTGTCGTCAATAGATAATTTTTCCAAAAAAATAGTGATTTTTAGGTGTCACCCTAAGGTAATATTTTCGGGTATGTCGCCATAAAGGTCAATCTAGGATTATATATATATATATATATATATATATATATATATAATATATATATATATATATATATATATATATATATATATATTATATATAATATATATATATATATTATATATATATATATATATATATATATATAATATATATATATATATATATATATATATATATATATATATATATAATATATATATTATATATATATATATATATATATATATAATATATATATATATATATATATATATATATATATATATATCTCGACTTTCGAATTACAAATCCCACATTTAAAAGAAGATACTATCTTGCAAAGTTGTGAAACATTTTATTGATGAATGCCCTGATGCCTCCGTCCAAAATATTGGGTTTATTATAGTTGATGTTGTGAACAATGGAGAGAATTTAAACAAACAGGCAAATTGATAGTTTGCTATTAGATAAAGAAAAATTCTGGATAGGGACACTCGTCACACAACATCAGGGACTTAATGGTTCTCATGACTGGAGTAGAACTAAAAGAACAGAAAAATGCAAGTTGTAGAAACCACGTGTTAAGTTGATAGTAGGATGATAGTGATGGAAACCAGTTTTAAACCCTTGTGTATTTAATTGTATATAATTTATTTTTATTGCTATATAAGATATTTTAATTGTTAATACTGTATTGTAAGCGATACTGAAGAAGTCAGTCGATGAACTGACGAAAATTTTAAATAATAAAATCTTTTTACTTTTTACTTAATTCTTGATGTAGTCATTTATCTTGTTGGTTATTCCTATAGCTACAATTTGTGTTCGTATATATATATATATATATATATATATATATATATATATATATATATATATATATATATATATATATATATATATATATATATATATATATATATATATATATATATATATATATATATATATATATATATATATATTATATATATATAATATATATATATATATATATATATATATATATATATATATATATATATATATAGATTAATATATATATATATATATATATATATATATATATATATATATATATATATATATATATATATATATATATATATATATATATATATATATATATATATATATATATATATATATATATATATATATATATATATATATATATATATATATATATATATATATATATATAGATATATAGATATATATATATATATATAGTTTATAAGTAATATTCACTCATAAATACTGGAAAAGCAAAAGAAGGTTTCCGTTAGTTTTATTCAATAAAAATATCTCTAAAGTTTGCTGTATTGTTTGTGTCCAACATGGCATGGCTGCCGAACGTATATACAGTAATATAATCGTGTTGAGGATGCACAAAAAAGCAATAAGAAAATACACACCACGGCGATTTGTCGTGTATTTTTTCACTGGCTAGTGACGACTAATCTCTCTACAATTAACCTTGTATTTTATCTGCGTGTCCGCAAGGCAAACGTTCTGCTCATCGACGCACGTCACAGCAAATGCAATATATATAAAAAATACACGACAAATCGCCGTGGTGTGTATTTTCTTATTGCTTTTTTGTGCATCCTCAACACGATTATATTACTGTATATACGTTCGGCAGCCATGCCATGTTGGACACAAACAATACAGCAAACTTTAGAGATATTTTTATTGAATAAAACTAACGGAAACCTTTCTTTTGCTTTTCCAGTATTTATGAGTGAATATTCACCACATAACTTATTATTGACTTCCACATTTGCAAAAAGAGGATTGAATTCCTGCTTTGATTTTTTTAGATGGGAAAATTATCAGAGTCTCAAAACCATCTGGTGTGGATAACTCGATGTGTGGTTCAGCTTCCACTCCTTGTAAAACAATTATGTATACCTTCATACAGAAAGCTGTGGAAAATGATTGCATTCTCATAGATGGTGGTGGTGATTCACATCATCCATCCACTTACCATATCAATTCTTCATTGCAGATCAATTTCAACATAACAATCAGGGGAACATACCCTTCTCCTGTTCTAACAAGAAGTAGCAACAGCAATGGCAGCTTCCCGCTTTTTATCGTCAACAGTTCCAAGATTGTCGACTTTTGTTTAGAAGGAATTCATTTCAATAATATATCTCTGATTTTCATCTTGTCAGATGCAAATTTGTTTTTGTTCAACTCCACAATAACAAACAACAAGAACACAATGATTTCGTTCGTACAGAAAAGTAAACATTTACGACAAGCATGCACAGTAATCAAGAACTGCATATTTATTAAAACTCGAGACCTGATAGAAACTTACATCACTTTTACTTATTCGCTATTTGTCAATAATAGCCGATTTATCAACTGTAGCAAGATCTTTACCCTATATGTACAACAAAGGAGCAAAGGAAAGTTTGGGTTGGTCGATTTTAAAATTTATCACAGCAATTTTTTACACACGAAAAATGTGTTACTCTTTGATGATTCTCGGCAACGAAAATCAAAACTAAAAATATATGGATGTAGCTTCACGAACAACACAGGATCAGGTGTCCCCTTCACCATAAACAAAATGAGACAGATTCTTATACGGCGATCGATGTTTATAAGTAATTATGGCAGTTCAGTTGGAGTGTTTTTAATGTTAAGAATTCATAAGGTATTAATAACAAATACAAAATTCATAAAAAATAGAAGCTTTTCCTTAAACGGCGGTGCATTGCAAGTTTCGAAAGTAACAATGCTTTCCATAGACAAATGCATATTTCGTGAAAACAGAGCAGGAATGAGTGGTGGTGCTATTTATAAAGAGCATAGTAAAGTATTGATCCGAAACTCTATATTCGACAACAATTTATCACAGTTAGCTGGAGGAGCGATATACGGAGATGCAACAAAACAGTATTTAAAAATGGAAAATGTCACAATGTACAGCTCAGCAGATAGCAAGAAAGTTCATGGAAGTTTGGTTAATAGCGGAAATTTATATTTTAGGGATGTTACAATGATTGTAAGACCAGTGAAAGGTACAAAATATATCGATGGACTAATAAATGACTCTGGTGCATTTCCTGGACACGTTAATAATTTCACTTTTATTTGTCCTGCTAACAATAAAGTTGAATTTCAGACTCAAAAGTTCTTTTACGCTTTGTCATGTTCCAGTTGTCCTAAGGGAAGCTACAGTTTAAACAACGGTCTGATCCACTTTGAAGATGAATCTAAGCCATATGTGAAGTCAAACGTGTCTTGTAAAAAGTGTCCTAACGGAGGCATGTGTGATGACAACATTCTAACCAGTCAAGGGAATTTTTGGGGATACGTTACAACAGATGGCGATGTACATTTTTTACCCTGTCCTCCAAAGTATTGTTGCAAACCCGGAAAGTGTACAAATTACAATTCTTGCTACAAACATCGAGAAGGGAGATTATGTGGAAGATGCGAAAAGGGATATTCTCTAGACATCTTTAGCCATAAGTGTGTTTTATCACAGAAAAGAAACACGAGTATATTCTGGATTATGTTTATTGCCTTAGGGTTTACATTGACTTATACACTGATGTACTTGAAGGAAATCACCAAAGTTTTTGGTACCGTCTTCACAAAGGTAAAGAAACTCACACAGAAGTGTAGATGTTCCAACGAAAACCAAATTGAATATACAAGCTTAAAGGAAAGTGAGTATGACAACCAAATATCCAATGGAAATGCTTCAAAATTATTATTTAGCAAGGATACTAACAATTTGGGTTTATTAAAAATCTTCTTCTTGTTTTATCAAACGGCTTCCTTATTGCAGGTTACTCACCCAATGCACCATGGCTTCCTTCTGCATTTCAAATCCATAGTGTCGTTAATATTTGCCTTTAAGTTCATGATTAATGAAAATTTATCAAAATTACGCCCATTAAATAACTTGGGCACAATTGAAGCTGTGGCTATCAATGTTGGTTTTGCAATAAGTTTGTGTGCTGTTGTTGTGTTATCATATCTCGCATATTTTGCTGTAAAAAAAATAAGAAATTTGATTGGAAAAGACGTGCCGGCTGAACCAACAACCGATACATTTCCTGTTAGATTGAAACAAACTTTCGTCCAGCTACTTTTCCTGTGTTACATTCGCATCAGTAGCACGGCCTTTAAAATGATCCATTGTACTGAAATTCGAGAAGAGAAATACTTGTATGTATATGGAGATATTGCCTGCTACACATATTGGCAATACATTGTCATACTGTTTACATTGATTTGGGTGTTTCCATTTTCGGTAGCTGTCTTCGTGGCAACTAAATTATATGCAAAGGGTCAAATCTCGACGCAGTTATTTATCACCATGCTGTTATTTCCTCCCCTAATTATGTTCAATTCTAGACTGAAATCAACTGGACAGCAAATTCATCAAAGTCAATTTGAACAAGAAAATATATTAAACGTGATCAATGGACCATTCAGAATCAAAATTACATCAGAGGAAGAATTGAACGAAGCCCAACACAAAATGAGAATAAACTGGGAAGCAATACTGATCATCAGACGTCTTGTCCTCGTTGCAGTAAGCATATTCGTAATCAATCCTCTTTCTCGTTTGTACCTCATGCTGCCAATTTTGGTACTGGTGCTTTTGTTGCATTTATACGTCAAGCCTTATCAAAGTGGGAGAATGAACTCAACTGAAACAGTGTCCATTCTTCTTCTCCTGATATTAACGATGGCGAATTTGTTTTGGGCTTGCGACTATATGGGTTCACTTACATCAATAGCACAATACGACTCCATTGTTACAGCACTGGAATATGTCGAGCACTTGATCTATATGTCACCATTTATTGCATTGTTCGTATTTTGTGTGCACTCCTTGTGTCAGAAAGTATGGGCATGTTTGATGCAATGTTTAAGAGCATAAAATTATGAAAGTAGAAGGGACAGGAGACAACTTATTCCGGAGTTTATTTTACAGTGATTTGTATCTTAATAAGTAACAATTTCAATAAAAAGTATTTTTGTTCGAACTTAAGCACTTGCAACACATGCAAGTCTTAAATATCGTTTCTAACAGTAAAAAAAATATTATAAATTCGTTTTTTTGTTTCATTTGTGAGTGACGTTGATGTAGCTATCTTTTTGGTGCTATATCAGCGATATGTGATAACTGCGTGTTTTAGTATTTGTATAGGACTAGTCGTTAGCCCGTGGAAAAATCCATGGGTTCGCCCGTCGCAGCTAAGCTACCATTTTGCGTGACAGACAGACAGACAGACGGACAGACGTATACGGGCATTATAATATAGATAAAGAAGAACATTATTTTTGTTAGCAAGTCTTATTATTTAAAAATATTTTATTCGTGAAAAAGTTTGCTCTTTTAGAATGCTCGTGAAAGTTTTTCAATGTGAAAGCTACTCCCACTCAAATCGACGGTGAAGAAAATAATTAAAAAACTTGAATATGTCAAATATCATATGTTTAGGAATGTTTGCCCTTATTAATGGTAATATGTATTTAAATGTATTTAAATTTAAACAATTGTGAGTCTAGATATTCTAGTAGAGAAAGAATGTATATTATTCCGTATTTGGTAGACATAACAATTGCAATTTTTACACAATATCTATTTTTTTTCTTCGCATACTGCAAATGGTATATATATTTTTCAGTAGAAAAAGTGGGGACTCGAACCTGAAATCTTATGTTTATAAGTCGAATGCGCTACCACTACACCATCTCCGCTAGCGTGTTAAGTCGCCACAGCATCGACGCAATTGTTATATTGAATTTAACCACACAGTATTCTGTTGAAGGCACACCATACGTACATTGGTTACATTGTTTCAAAATTCTCATTCACACATTCGTTATAATTTTCAAGAGGAAAAAACAAATATGCAGTTGTCACCATGCTATCAACGACACAGTATTCATAAATTCGGCAGATTAATGACTAATTTGAGTAGTGTGAATGGGCCGGTTTTGGCTCAATTCATTTCAGATGCTCTAAGCCCTCAAATTTCCATCCTGACTGTTCGCCCGTCTCCCCCACCAGCACCCGTCAAAATAAAACAAAAAAACCCGCCCAAAATGAATCACACAACCCCCACTCATATCACTACCTGTCTCTTCCAAGCCATCACAAAAACAATCCCTCGACCAAACCCTACATCTCACACTCTCAAAAAACCATCTCAGAAATCTTCTTAATCTCAACTATCGATCTCCCAAAGCCCCCGTACCCCACCCCGCAAGCCATTTCAAAAATCACTAGAATCTCGAGCTCTCGCACCGCATGTCACCCGAGGACAGTTGTCTAAAAAAATAGCTAAAATATCTGTAAGAGGTGTATCAATGCTTTTCAATTCAAATCGGCACTGGATAATCACAAGAAGTGGTGTACAGCCAAGGAAATGGTAGCAAATCAAATGCCAAAAGAAGGTACCAAGCTCAGATTTAAAAACAAAAACAGATCCACGAGGGTACCCTTTGTCATCTACGCGGATTTCAAAGCAGTAACAACCAAAATCGAGTCAGAGATAGAAGAAGACTCTGAAAAGTCGTATACGAAGAAATACCAAAATCAAAAGCCATCGGGATATTGCCTTTACGTAAATAGAAAATATAGACTACGGACCATTCATTTACCGTGGTGAGGATGCAGCAAAATCTTTTGTCAATAAAGTTGAAGATCTTGCGAAGCTAATCTATGAAAAGCATCTAACACCGATAAAACCACTCGAAATGACAAAAGGAAGACTGGGTAAGGTTTAGGGAGAATAATTGTCATATCTGTGAGAAGGAGATAGGATATCAGCGGGTGTGTAGCGAAGGAAAACCTGTTCATAAATCCTGTTGTTTTAATGAAGATAGTGGATATTACTTAATCGACAAGGATGCCTCCAAGGTAGACTGGAGAGAGTTTTATTCGACCAAGGATTGTCATGTTTGCAACAAACCGGTTAATAATGGAAAGGTGAAGGACCATGATCACATCACAGGAAAATTCAGAGGACCAGCACACAATAGTTGCAATATCAACTTCAAGGTCCCCAACTTTATCCCGGTTATATTCCACAACCTGGAAGGCTATGACAGTCATATGTTTATCAGAGAGTTGGGGGAAACGGAGGGAGATATAAGCTGTATTGCCAAGAACGAAGAAAAGTACATCTCGTTCACGAAAACAATCAGTAAGGTGCAATTAAGGTTCATCGACTCATTCAAGTTCATGTCAAGCCCACTGGACTCCATTTCCAAAAACCTAAAAGAATTCAACATACTGAGAAAAAGCTTCGATGGAGAAAAACTAAACCTTTTGAAGAGGAAAGGAGTCTATCCGTACAACTACATGGATTCATTCGAAAAGTTTGAGGAGACGTCCCTTCCCCCGATCGATCTGAAAGGGAAAAGTGAGGAGGATTATGATCACGCCAAGAAGGTGTGGGAAGTATTCGGGATGAAGAACATGGGGGAATATCATGACCTCTATCTGGAAACCGATGTGCTGCTGCTGGCCGATGTGTTCGAGAATTTCAGGGATGTTTGTATGAAAAATTACAAGCTGGATCCAGACTGGTATTACGCAGCACCAGGGTTGTCATGGGACGCACTTCTCAAATCAACAGACGTCGAGTTGGATTTACTTAATGATGTTGATATGTTACTTTTCTTTGAAAGATCAATAAGAGGTGGAGTATCAATGATCTCACATCGATATGCAGAAGCCAACAACAATAAAATAAATGACTATGACGACAAAAAACCGTCGAAATATCTGTGGTATTTGGACGCAAACATCCTCTACGGACACGCAATGTCGAGATTATTACCTACCGGTGGGTTTATGTAGATGACACTGAAAGAACTGGAGCATATTGATTTTGATGGCGTTGATGAGGGGTATATGCTAGAGGTGGACTTGGAATATCCGCAAAATTTACACGATTTGCACAACGGAAATCCACTCGCTCCTGAGAAAATTGTTGTAAATAGGATTAAAAAGCTGATCCCAACCTTGCATGATAAGAAGAATTATGTTGTGCACTATAAAAATTTGCAGCTATACCTATCCCTTGGGTTGAAGTTGAAAAAAATTCACAGTGGTACCAAGTTCAGGCAATCCTCATGGATGGAGCCGTACATCAGGAAGAATAGCGATCTGAGGATGATCGCTACGAATGATTTTGAGAAAGATTTTTTCAAGCTGATGAACAACTCAGTATTTGGGAAGACGATGGAAAATATTAGGAACAGGACGAACATAACTCTGGTGAAGTCAGAGGAATAGGGAATAAAGATGAATTCGCTGCCTAACTATGAGAAGAGGATAATCTTCAGCAAGAACCTGGTAGCAGTTCACATGAAGAAAACAAAGCTGATATTCAATAAGCCGTTGTATGTGGGTGCATGCATATTGGATTTGAGTAAAACCATGATGTATGATTTTCACTACAACACAATCAAAAAAGAATATGGTGAGAGAGCTAGGCTACTTTTCACAGACACAGACAGTTTGTGTTATGAGATTAAGACTGATGATGTGTATAAGGATGTGAGAAAAATAGAAGATCTCTACGACTTCTTAAACGTTCCAAAAGATCACCTGAACTACAACACGAAAAACAATAAGATTATTAGGAAATTCAAGGATGAGTGTGGGGGTAGGATCATGACAGGGTTCGTCGGCCTAAGATCAAAACTGTATGCTTTAAAGGTGGGTGAATATGAGGAGAAAAAGTGCAAGGGGGTGACTAAGGCAGTGATAAAGAAGAACCTGTGTTATGATGATTATGCGAAATGTCTATTCACCCAACAAGATAAAAGACTGGAAATGAGTGTAATCAGATCATATAAACACGATATCTATGCAGAAACAGTAAACAAGATCGCCCTATCCTGGAACGATGATAAACAAATCATCAGAGACGACAAAATACACACATACGCCTACGGTCACTATGCTTCCTGATCACCAATAAACCATCTTTTCATTAACTTTTCATGTAAATTAGCGATATCATGACCGGAAAAGAACCTTGTGATGAACAAGAACTTCGTATATAGCCCCACGAAACGGTCTATAGTATTTGGTTTGCATCATACGCCACCTTTCATCAGCAATACCCTCCGGTGATGTTGAACCATAAACACCTCCAAGCTTTAATCCTTCCTCACCCTCATATTTTTTATAAAAACTGTATGATGTAAGTATGGGTACACCACTTGATACGTGTTCATTAGACATAGACTTATTACCTTCACGGCTAAGAGTAAAAACAGTTCTCTTACCATCGTGAACATATGCTTTATTTTTCGTTATGTCTTCTGTTTTATGTGTCGTAATAATATTATTATTTATAAAAACAATATAATCATTATGCCTTAAATATACTGTAAAACCATTCTTCTGTGATATAAGTTTCGAAAGGTTACGGTCAGAAAACAAAAAAGGACCTTCCCCCTTGAAGTCCTCCTTGACATATTTTTGTAGCAGCTTCTCATAATCAAAAGGAACATCATGTCGAAACACAACAGTTAACGTAAAACCAGTTTTGGTTAAATCATACAGCGACGACAAGAGACGAACTTCATTACGTGATTCATTCATACTTGTTGGTGTAATTCCATCGCTAGCAAAGGTCGGTTCTGGATTATCAAAATGAATGAAGTGTTTCTTTATATCGTTATCATACCCCTTCAAGATATGGTTAGACAAATGACCCCTAGGTTCAAATTTTATATTTTTGTTTATATCACGCACGTACCTTATCGTCTTACTATCATCCTTCGTAACTATACTCGAAGTATATCCACAATGCACCCACAAACCAACACCTTCAGCTGACTTACAATATTTATCCCTATACTGTGGGACAATAGATATAACATCTTCCTTACTTATAGTAATATCCCTAACCGCCATACGAATATACCCTATATCAGAATTTCTATTCCTCTCAAATATACCCTTAACATAATTGACATTGGCCGGGGTAGGATCCCTTAACAATCTTTAATACACCATCAGTATCGAGAGGGGTAGGATTATCAGCAATAATTTTCCTAACTCTATTAACATCCATACCCACCGACATCTCACGATAAACCTCCTTAAGTATCTCCTCGTTCAACTTATGCTCATGATCAACAGCCATACACAACCGGAATAAACCAACATTTTTTTTACCTACATATTTTCCGGAATAATCTTTTTCTTGACAAGATAATCTTTTGTAAACATGGCATGGCAAACATGGACATGGCAAAAATCCCAACCAACTTCACTGAGTCACTGAAATCCACCTTACCTAAATCCGGTGTAGAGACCTTAAAAACTTTTTTCAATAACATCGCATAACCAATACTAAATCCACTAACAATGACATCATGATAAAGGTCATTCTTAATTTCCTTTACTTCACTCATTTATATGAGAATTATTTTAATCCATTTCATGAACCGGGTTGGATTTTTCAGTTACAGACTCAGGGACGGAAGCAGATTTCGGTACCTCGACATTACTACCACCACCTTTCCTAAAATACCAAACACCTCCACACAAAATAAAAACAACCAAACCACCAGCTAAATACACACCATAACCAAAATCCCTCTCATACTCTATCTCCTTCTTCTCAATATGCTCGACACCCCTCAATATCTCCTCTTTTCTCTTCCGATTAAACTCGGCAAGCTTCTTCCCCTGTTTCACCCTGTTTCGGATTCTTTTCGGATTCTTTTCGGATTCTTTTTTTCCTCGTCAAAGGTTCTGCTTGTTCCTTCTCCATTTTTATCACTCAAAGATTTTTTCAGATAATGTTTACCAGTTATAACACCAACACTTAAAGGTGCTAGATAGGAACCAAACCTATAATACAAATCACAATAGATAGATAGATAGATAGATGTGCATATTTTACATGGCTAGCCTCACAAATGTCGAGGGATATACCCTGTCTATTATTTCCAGGAGGGGCCATGGCTTAGATGGAGAGTCTTAGAGTATTTAATGCTCATTTTGAGCAACGCAGACCCAATTAGTAGGGCCCACGCTCTACTAGACAACTCCCGGCAACATTCAACGGCCCACACAGTGTGCCATCTCCCCAATTTCCCTCACATGGCTTGGGTTAACCCGGGGCTATGGTAACATTCACTCGCCCATGTTGAATCGCCGTCAAGAGGAATCGAACCCCGGTCTCCCGCACAGAGTACGAAAGCTATAACCACTAATCTACGGCGCCACAATCTCTGCAAAGCTGCGTTAAAAAAAGGATCACTTTCTAAATCATTACCAAGCTCATCGCCAAAATCATCCAAACCAAGGGCACTCGAAGCAACACTGGAATAAAGGCTAATGAAAGCCTGACGGCAACAAACGGTAGCAGTGTTTGAACGCAATGTAACCTATCAGTTTATTCAATCAATTATTAATAATCAATTTATTTGGTAAGCAAGATTAATAAATAACTTTATGACTATGCGTCTTCAAATTTATTTTAGTAAACGATTGTAAATAATTGTATTAGAACGGAGATGGAGAGCGAACGTACAGAGCACCATGCGTTCGGACCCCGCAAAGTACCAGTTCGTTGGGATAGTTATTCCGCTAAAATAATTTGAAAAGCTCAAATGCGACAGTGGTTCCGAAACAATTTGGGGTAGTTTCGGTCTTGTTCCTTTCTGCAAGGTGTTTTTTGCTTATTATACATGCTTCTTTGTTACATTTACGCTTTTTTGTTTCCAAAAAGTTGTCAACACTCTTGTCTTGTTTTTTCTTTCTATTTGTTGAAAATTCCTGCCGCGCGAAACATAGTCAAAAACACTAATATCATCTGCGTTTCAACACTTCTGTATATAATAATTCGGTCCGTAAAATATTTATTAAAAATTGAATTCTTGGAGTATACGAGTTCAACACTTTCAGATGTCAACAACTTAATTTGCATTTCTTCAACATCCTTGAGATCGGTTTCAAGAAGATCAGCTAGTTTAACCTTTAGCACGCGCTCCATTTTCAGGTTTCACCCCACCAGCGCGCTCCATTTTTAACTAAAATTAACGGTTTACTTGACCGGTCATAGCTTTTGAACCGCTCGTATTCAGAAAAAAAGTAAATACATTTTGAAAAGCCTATAAGTTTAGGTATCTAAAAATGAAAATTTTAAGTACATAGCATAAACTCTACACAAGAAATATAAGAAATGGAAATTCATGAAAAAAATCTGCGAGAAACACTTTGTCACTTTTTTTGCAATTTTGGATTTGGATCTATGTAAAATGAGAAAATTTCAAAGTTCTCTAACATATTTGTAAAGAATCTTGCAATTTGAAGAAGCACAACTGAAATTTGAAAATATCGAATAATCATAGAAAATTTTGATATAAACTTTTTGCGCAGTTTACTTTTGCACTAAGTGTAAATCTCACAAAAACAAGTCATAACATCTTAGTTTTATTTTCAATTTTGGTCTTCTTTCAAACAACTATAATCTTTTAATGTATAATAAGCTTCAAAACACACCGCTCATGGTTTTGTTATATTCGTTGATAACGTCTCGCTTCATAACAGGATCACTAATTATTCGGTTCTTTTTGCCACTATTAGCGAATTATCCAGTATGTATTGCAGACAGCATACTAACAATTTTGTAGTTTTGTCTTAGTAATGCCATTCCACCTCATTAACATAAGATTGTCATGCATTCTGATTTTGACACCCCCTTTCGCAGGTTTCCAAGACCAGACGTTTTTCGGTACGCCTTCTTTGCGCCTCAAAGTCCAATAGCAAGGAGTCTTATGATGATCTAAAACCAATGCTAACTCTGGTGAGGTGTAATAATTATCCAGGGTCAAATGAAAAACTTCATCTGTTTCCTCAAAGATAAAACCACCTTTGATGGGGACTTCAATGTGGTTGCCGGTAAGTTACGTCCTTTATCTTGCGGGAACGTGGTATCAGAACAATCTTCGTACTTAGTCAGGGAAAGATATTCGTCAATGGCAACATTTTTTTCCGGCGTATAATTTGCTTCATAGTTTTTACCAAGTTTATCTATGATGAGAAACCTAAGCTTATGTAGTAAGTGGTCGTCCTTAGTTGTTTATGTCAGAAAAATGAATCATAATCTGGAGCAAATGAAATCTGTTCCGACTGATAAGTCTTTGGAAAATTGGGGTTTGAAATACTAATAAATAATTACTCCAATACATATCAATCTCTGGTTTGCGCTTGATTCCAATTAGCATAATAAAAGTGTTGTAAGAAATACCCAGATCTCGTCAGCATCTGTATCAACCCATTTAGCAAACAAACTCTTCTTCTTGGTTTCAATTCGCTCCATAATTTATCTCTTCTTGAGTTTTAAATACAATAATAGTATTTAATTGCCAGTCAGAAGATACTCACTGAATAAAAAAACACTTCAATCTTGAAAACACAAGAGAGCTGCCTCGTTCGCCACCACGATTTCTTGCATATCGAAATACAATATTGGTCGCACTTACTACCATAAAACGCAATGTTGTAAAGTCAGTTTTTAATTTCGTAAATAAAAACACGCGTTATTATCTCTTGCGTTATGCGTACACACGTTTCCCCCTAATTTGAATATATCTCCGTAAAGTTTGGCTAACTATGACAAAATTGTCGATCTCTCAGAGGAGTCGTCGTCGTACCACGGCAAAACTAATACGTTATCCGCTTTGCTGCTACCGTAATAATTGTTTTCACAACGATTTTACCATCAACGCCCCCAACCTACACTCATATTGTGAATGAACTTTCTCAACATCAGCACCAGACAAAGCATTAATCTGTTCCTCTGTATAAAACTTACCGAGATATTTCTTCGAACCACCACTATTAACACACACAATCAACCTTTCACGTTTTACAGAAATATCACCACCACCATCAACATTAACAAAATCTTCCATTATTTTTATTACACACCGAAGTTTCCAAAAAAAATATGAAAATCCACCTAATAGTCCTAATACCCTGCTACCTGAAAAACAAATTGCAATAAAAATCCAACAAAAGACAACGACCCAAACATCTAACTGCACAACAAAATCAAAACAAAAACATAACAAACGATAATCCGGTTGATAACTAGGTGAAACAAAAACTAAACGACCAATAACTCCTCCCTAACGAAATATCTTCTCACTCCATCCAAATAATACAACGTCGGTTGATTTACACTAAGGCTTCTTTTCACAATCTTATACACATCCACTGACCAATTTGGATCCGTCGCCCTTCTCCTACCACCCTTCAATTCACTATCCTCATACAAATATCTCACGGAGGTACCCACATTCAATAAAACTTCACCATGCTTCCTTGGTAATGAAAACCCCTGAAAAATACTATCCAACTTAATCGCATCAACAGGTCTCATTTCAATAAGTCTGGTCTTATCCTCATTAATACCACGAATCACACCCTGCAACCTCGCAACCCACTCAACATTCCTCTTACCACTTTCCATCTCCTTCCTATATTGATGACTAAACAATCTCTCCGGCAACGTTCTATTAAACCTTTCGACAATATCCTGACTTCTATGTTGTTTTGGATCATCACGTTGAATGGATGTGGAATGTTTTTTGAATAACTTCGTGACATCACCGTAAAATTCATTTCCCTCATCGACCATAGTTAGGTCAGGGTATGTTAATGGTGTCGTCACCCAAGGAAATTGATTTTCCCGGAAGTTTTATAGCGCCGCATTTTGTAGAAAACTTTAGATAATTAAGAGAATTGGATTTATCGAGAAGTTTTTTCTGGTAGCTTTTTCTTCTCTACCTTCTTTCTTTTCCATCAAAAGTTGCAAAAATTGACTGTGGTAAGGCTAATAAAATCTATAATATTATGTTTTTCTTCCAAAGTTTAATTTATTGACAAATACCCATTTTCACCAGTAAGCAAACAGCTATCCAACATATCCGTTTAAAAAACCGAATACTTCACAAATAATTACAAATTTGGGCCGGTGAAACTAATTTTGTTTCTAGCCACTGTACTTATAAAGAAATAGAAAGAATGTCTCCCCAAAATTCAAAATCATTAAAATTGTGAACAATTAAAAATATTTATTGCGTTACTGTCGGTGCATGAGAAACAAGTGTACATTTAAATTTCCTCTCACGTGACATCATTTTTGCAAGAAGTGCATGTGCGAAGACAATAACACATGCAGTTTTGCATGAACTGTTTCCTGTTTGTCAGTTGATTTTCTTTGTAAGGTTTACAGGGAATGATAAATATCTATGCACGTCACGCATTAGTAAATTGAAGAAGTGATGTAGTATTTTGAAAGAAAATGAGTCTTAGTCAGCTTTAATAGATCTTACCCTTAAGCTTCCTATATCATACCAAAAAAAAGAAATATTTGTATATTCTTTTGTACATTCTTTCGTTGTCACAATTTTGTTCTCATTGGTAAATTTTTTAACTGAATACTAAGTTTAATATAACATAAACATAGTTATTAACATTGACTATAAACACAAATGCAGAAATATATTCGCATATGCAATCTAAATATTAAAAACAGTTATAAATACTAACACAGGACAATGAAAAAAAGAATTAAAAAAAGAACAGACGAATTTACTCCTGAAAAACTTTATTATATGGACAACCACTATTGAGTAGATTTGTTGCGAGCGCTCCTGTGTTGTGACATATACAATTACATTTATGGGCGCTCTTCGGGTACAATTGTCTAATATGAAACGTTGCAAGATACAGCACCAGTTTACCGTAGTATGTTTCCGGGAAATAGAAATTTTTAACTCATTTAAATACCTATTAAATTTTGATTAGATTGTTACTAACGTCATTATTAAAATAATGCGTTAACAAAAAAAATCGAAAACAAAGAAAAACTTTCCAGAAAATATAAAATTACATTTGTCAGGAAATACTGAAATTTCTTTAAATCAAGTATGGAATATCCCTTTCAACCGTATTATATAATACTGAAACTGTCAATCAAAATTTTCACCTATAAAAACCCAGCCGTATATTTCTAAAGCCATTGTAAAAAAAGAAAACAATGGACACGTCTCTCTTAAAAATCGCCTTTCTCAGTAAGTGAAAGTCATGCTGATAACTAACAATGCATGTTCGTGTAATACCTACTTTATGCTGCAAGATTACAAATGCATGAAATTTTATTTTTTTTAGTTGGGTTAGTGTGTTTAGTGGAATCAAATCTGTTCAAAGACACTGCTGAAAATAACAAAGAATGTCATTTGGAAACTTATATGGAACACTTGTTCACTCATACGGTGAGCAGGGGCGGATCCAGACTTTTTCAAGACTTAGTCAAAATATTGCTGCCCAGCAGCAATATTTGGACTAAGTCTTGAATTTTCGCTAATTTGAGCTTGCGGGTACAAAAATCGCCGAAAATTGTCTTCCGATTTATCTAGTTATTAATAAAATTGACGAAAAGAAACGCTAAGCTATAAGAAAATCTCCTAAGAACATTTTTTATAAGAATCAACTCTCCGTCTTACACGTCTTATTTTAGATAGATAAAAGCACTAAAATTAACAGGGATTAACTACAATAAAGTGAGACAATTGTGAATATATTTCAATATTTATAAACTCTTGCTGTTTCTGCCAATATCAGGCTGCATCAGCATGACTAGGTGAATCAAATGATCACACCAGTCATGGACAGCAAAATAAAACACAAACATAATATAAACAATAAGAATATGGAAAGATCAGGATAATGAAGATGAAATGTACATACATGTGATATGATACATACACACCTCAACCCATGTATTTGTTCAGATGCACAGGAACGATATAATAATGAGTAGACGGATAAAGTGTGATAAAAAAAAGGTATGTTAATTATTTATATAGTATATATATTAGGGACTTACTTAATTATACTTTATTATTTATTTTATTTAGAAGGAATAAGAAAAAGGGAAGGCTGGACCAATTACATGGAAAAATGGGGTTATGAAAAGGATAGCCTTCGGTTGCTCATTGCATACCGATCAATAACAGCATCTATGTTTGGCAGGATTTCCTTATGGATGTACATGAGTGCAATTCCATTTAAACGATCCTGAACCATGGTGCTCCTGGTGTAGTCCTTAAGTCTGCGTAAAGAAGAAAAAGAACGTCAACATTCACAGGATGTGACGGGTAAAGTGGCTAAAATTCTAAATGCTACCTTGATGTTTTCAAAGCCATCAAATTTGACAGCTTTTAACGTTTTGATTACATTGTCTGGTAAGCAACGATCATAATCAGACCAATATTGCTGCCATAACTTTATTTCACCCTCTAGTGCGAGAGGATTTGGTAAATCATTCCTGTAAAATTCAGCAAATGCTCTGAAATTTTTAATCCATACTTGTTCTCCTATTTGGTTCTCTGACCAGACAAATTTTGATGGAACCATATAAAAATATTTGCCTTTTGGTTTTTAAAAGCAAATTGAAAACAAGGATGCTTGGAATAAAAGGAAGGATGCAAGAAAAGTTCTATGGATGTCAAGATTCTCAAAACATCAACAAGAGAATTATCACCTACCAATACCAACGATGCTGAGCTGTATAGACAGTCTCCTGATGGATTGGATCTAAAAATAATATATTTTACCATGACCTTTCACTCAACAAACTTTGTTTCCTAATAGCCATTCGAAGAGTTGTTTATTTTCATCACCAACCTTACTTATCCAGATGCCAAGTTCTTGCTTCTAATAACAACACAAATATTAATTGAGAAAGAACTCCTCCACAATGCCGAAAATTCTGTTCAAAGCTCATATTACAAAAACAATTAGCCAGCTAGCTAGTTATAGCTAATTAAATCTTTTTGTATTTGTTTTTAATAGTCTGTTGTAAAAAGCTCTCCCTCAACTAGCTTTTCGTAGCTAGCTAATATACTGAAAACCTTTAAATAAATGCAAGGTGTGTTGGAGGGTAAAAAACATACTTCTCACCTTAAAGCAATAATTCCTTTATCTTCACACCTCGCCTCAGATGGAATGTATATATCTGCACCTGAATTCCGATGCAGACTTTTACCAACCAAGGGATAAATATCCCCAGACAACAAAAATGTCCGAGAATAAACACTTTCTAAAAGTTCTTTTTGCATTTTACAAAGAGATTCAACATTATCACACTTTAAATCAGTAAGCACCCGCACCAACATGTCTGCAGTAGCCATGATAGTACGGAAAGAATCCAAGCCAAAAGGCGTGAGTCTTTGAATAATCCTGACGGATGGGAGTTAAAACTATAGCGTAATAAGGTTATAAGTAACCACGCAGTACGGAACCTAAATTTCCTACGCCGGCTGCGGGCCACATATTGTTGGACTACGCATAGAGTGTGAAAATTACGTCACGATTTTGACGTCACATGCCCCTTAGGTGAGATGGGGAGGGTTGCGGGCCATAGCTATTTGATTTTTGACTGACTGAGTGACTGATTAGTCAAAATGAATCAGTCAAAATCTGTAAGCTATAATTTGCAACCCTCTCAGTCTATATGGTAGCGACGTCACAACTTTGACGTCAACATCGCCATAGGCGAAATGGAGAGAGCTGTGAACCGTGGCTTTTCGCCGTAAATAAATTACAATTGATTTTTTAACGCGCTCCGTCTGCAACACCTGGATCGTCGACATCATTCGCTTGGCTAACATTTTTCGTCAAATTTACACTTAGTCACGCGACTTATCTGACTAACCCTGGATCCGCGCCTGGGTGAGGACGTTGAAGTCGATTACAAAATTGAAGAAAAAGCTTGTAAGTTAAACTTTGTTTTTATATTTCAAGCCTGTAAATCTCTTAACGAAAAGCTTAATAATATGACAGAAACTAAAAAGGTAAGTTAAGAAAGTATGAGAGAAACAGCACTAAAAATAAAGTTAAGTAATTTAGAAGAAACTTGTCTTTTCTCCCAAACCCTTTTCTCATCAGCACAGTGTTATATATTTAAAAATATATAGTTTCCTTAATGATGCTTGAAGGAGTACAAACGCGAGTAGTAGTACTTGATGAATAGAAGGAAGCGATGGCTTAAGATTATATCTTAGCATAGATTTCAACAAAAGAATTCATAAAAGCACTGTACTTATATGATATATATTTTAGTTGAGCATTATCTATTCTGACCAAAGAAGAAAGAAGAATGGCTGTCAATTAGCTGCAGCGTACGTCGATTCAATAGAAACATTTAAAAAATTTTAATATACGTAGCAGAAACTGATTTGTTAAAACCATTTTAGTGATTATAAGAAAATAACGATGTATTACTTTCCTTAAAGAGTAAATACAGCTATAATTTTCTTATTTATTTCCAATTACTAAAATTCCATTTTTTTGCATTTATTTATAGCTTACTAAGAGAATTGATTTTAATAGCAAGATTATTGAAGCGTATGTAAAGGTCTTACATACAATCAAAAAAAAGAAACTAACAAGAAGCGAAAACAACCTTTCTTGAAGGAACTTAACGATACTATTGCTAAAATGACAGCAGATGTTGTGAAGACAAATTTAAAGCGAAAGGTAAAAATGGAAATTTCTATATGTTTTTTAAGTAAATGTTTTTAAAGAACCATTGCTTGATTGTAAAATTCTCAAAGTTAAAGCCATAATCAAATATAAAAAGCAGGACATAAATAAAATGTCTTACCTTTCAGAAAAAAAAGTAGTTTCACAAGATTTGCTATTTCTGTATGCAACTGCAACAACATGTTGTCGGTATGTTGACGATATAAGCAACGTCTATCTTATCGGCGGAAATTATTATTTCAAAGGAACAATTCTGGCAAAATAGGAAAACTATATCTGAAACAAAAAAAAAATATATATGATGACGTTATTATTTTTCATAGATGTTGTGTTTTATCTAATGTTCCCCATATTGATTTACAGGCTGTTTAAGGGCAGAATTGTGAGTAAAAGCAATGACACGTTACATTTGCTTGATTGAGAAACCATACATAATCCTATACTTACATTATAAAAAATTGCGTTTTTTTTTCAATTAGACCCTTCAACATCTCTAGTTCTCTGAGAACACCAACCGCCTTCTCCCCGCCTGAATATAGTTGATAACACCTCTTGGAATTATTAGTTTTATTTCTTTCATCATTTTTTCAGAAATTAATGACCTACCCATGTCTCGGAAATGATGACACTGTCACATTATGGAGACGATTCGTCCCAGCCTATCCCAACGCGAAGCCTGCTCCATGCAACAGAAATCAAGATGACGAAATTCTTACCATAGTTCAAGATATTGCTGCTATTTATTTTAATCTTCGACACTTTTATTTTCGAACGAAGAAATAAAACAAAAATAGGAATGAATTATTATTGAAAATTTAAGATTTATTTATTTTTTACGTGATTTCATATGAAGATAATTCGAACAATTTTTGATCGATGATATCCTTTGCTTTAGGCTATGTAGCATATTTATCACTTATGTAATCTTAATGAAAAACATTATTTATGTATAAAAAGTACTGTTGAATGTTTAATGTAAATAGTAAACATATCTACCTCACAAACGTTTGTTTTAATAAGTATGTGATTGTGAATGTATGAAACTTCCCCGGACAGTCCTGATAACCCTCCTTTATTTCTACAACATCCACCTTTGAATAGAAGATTCTTATACCACTGTTTATGCAAGATTAATATTGAAACACCTTAAGTTTATAGTATCAGATACTTCTTTTTGTTGTTATTGATCTCTTTCTGATAGCAAGAAATATGCGTTCAATAAAAAATTGAGCAATGTGTTTTAAAGGCAAGTATGTGAAGCAAAATTTCCATGCATCTCGCTCTTGATGGAAGACGTCGGCAGGTCAATTTTGCCACAAAAGTATTTAAAGTTGTTCAAGTATTTACACATAGCAAAAAAGAAACATTCCTTTAGCCTGGGATGAATGCAGAAATGTCTAAGTTGTTGAAATCCAAAACGAATGAAGCAGATTAAACCTAATTTAAATATGACATCAGTTCCTAAAAAATGCTATCGTCTACATCTCCGCCAGAATTAATCAGGTTTACCCTACAAAAAACATAACTAGTGTTGCTTCTGGTAATAAGCTTTACAACTGAAAAGTTACTATGAACTTATGTAGTAATTACTGTCTATTTACTATCACGAAATTAACACGAAATAAATTAACGCGAATGCCTATAACAACTAATAGAATTAAAAGAATTTAATTGACGCAATTTCACTTATCTGGCTTAAAAAAATCATTGAAATAACGCAAATCAGGAAATATTTTAAACTTTATTTAAAGAATAGGTTCATTGACAACCACTTTTGCTTGTTTTCTTCAAAACGTTTACAATATAAACCGCCCTGCAGTCTGCCATTATTACACTAGATAAATCACACTAGATAAACAGTATAAACCTTATAAGGAATTGCTATATATTTTTTGTCAATCAAACAAGGAGAACGAAGTATGCATGTGTTGATATGTTAGAGAAATTTAACAGATTTTCACAATGTGATATCTTAAAACACATTAGTTTACATGGTATTTAAAGGAGGAAAATAACGGCCGCTTACTGATCAGCATTATTTCTAATAGACCCACTTGAAATAGCAATATTTACAACTGAAATGTTACTAATAATTATAACTTGAACAACAGCTTGCCAAATGCTACAAAGATCATGGGTCCAGTCCTACTCGAACCTACGCTTATTTAAACAAAATTTATAACCCTTAGCCTGCTTTCTATAAGCACCTGTTGTGAACCTTTTATTTATCTTGCTTTAATAAAATCTTCTTTGATGATTCTCCTTATTGTAATACCGAGCGTTAAATTTTAAAATTATTTTTAATACTTATCAACTAGAACTAATTTTCAGGAAAATATTTTGTCATGGCTCCATTTAAACTAACTTGTTTTCATTTTCATGGCCTTTTTATATTTTTGTACGATTAATTTTTCTTAGTCAGTTACCTGAACATTTAGAACATAGTAAATATGCACATAAATGACCTACCAAATTCAAAAACGATTAATTTATTAAATCACGCATACAGGGTAGTGTGATATGTTGGTTTACCCTTTCGTCGCGGTGACGGCGATGACGGCGGTCTGCGGGAAAGTTTTATCACACTGGATTCGAGTAATTGTTATTGCTCATTTCACTGGATTAAAAATTCTCTACTTTTTTCTCGCGTAATTGGAAATCTGATGTTGTTGCACTTTCCTGATATAAGGTTAAGGAAGAAGACCTTTATCTTTAGCTCTTTTATTGAAGCATGGCGCTTAGTTAAGATGAAGAAAGAAGCTGTTGTTGCTGATATTTTTCAAGCAAAAATTAAGTGAAGTGAAAATATATTTTTAAAACCAACAATTGATGCTATGTTAAAGTGTTTTTATGTCACAATACGTAATATTTGTTTCTGTTTGTAGAGTTCCTCATAGCTAACCAGAATTTAGAGACTTTATGGAGCAAAATTTTTAATTTTTCTTTTCAGCAAACAAACGAACAAGCAAACAAACAAACAATAAAACCAATTTTGAAAGAATTTGTGTGTCGTATAACCGACCGCGGTTTCTTGTTTCAGATTTGGTGCTAAGTAATGATTTAGTTTTAATCGATGGACTTTAATCTTTAGTTATAATATGTTACTTTATAGCATGAAAGAAATTTGATATTTAGTAGTTTTATTGTCGAAATAAGTCCTACCAGTAGATTTACTTTCTACTTTCCATATGAAGTTATATAAAACACTATCTACACTTTGCTAAATTTAAATACACTTACAATATAAACAGTGTATCTGTCATAGTTTGAGTTGTCTAAATCATAATCCTTCTATTATTAGTGTAAATGCAGCATCAAGAGTTAAAGGAAATAACTTCCTTGAACTTTCAGGTTGTCTATTTTTGCTGGTCAATGAGTTACTTATTTCATTATAAATAACTGTAAGAGCAGGTCTAAAACGTATAAGCTGGTATTTGTTGGATATATCGAACATTTGAAAAGTCAAAACTTGAATTACACAGCACTTTTATTAAAAGATTTCCTAGTCATCATGAAATAGCTGCAATAACTCATGTTGCAATAGTTTTCCTTCGTAGAATTTTTGAGAGTGCTTTGCAGAATCTTCAATTATTTGGTTGTCGCCGTTCTTTTATTTCTTTAAAATATGTTTGTCAACAAAGAAATGATCAAGAATGGGATACGACAATATGACAATAAAACCAGGGAATATCGCTTTGGCAAATGAGATGTCTTATAACAAAAAGCAAAAAGAGCAGCTTTAACACATAACAAAATTCATTAATCAAAGCTTAAGCTGTTTACTTAAAATGCCAAATTTTTGAAATTAAGTCTTGGCTTATTGTTATTTTGTTTTATTGTATTACTATCGCTGGATGACATACAAATGTACATGTATATCTTATCACAACTAACACTTGACATCATTTTTGCACAAAGCACATCAAAATTTTTTTAAAGACAATGACACGTACAGTTTCGCATCAACAGCTTCCTGTTATGTTAGTTTATTTCTTCGCTTAATTAAAGTAAGTCATTAGAAAAAAATGCAATTTATCGTGACCCGAACAACTGACACAGTGATAAATTGTTTACTTTAGATCAACAAGCAGGGAAATTATAAAGCTTTTAAATTTCGTCTCTTGAAATTAGGTAAAATGAAACAAAAAACAAAACAATTCTCCTCTTTCCATGTAACTTTTTACTTTAGTGAGGTGTCTTTAATTAGTCAAAATCAACAGTAAACCCATCAACTTAAGTATTTCTCTCGTTTTAGGCACATAATTAAACACAATTTCCTTGAAAACAACTGTTGTAAGTTTTTGGGTAATGGTGCTATTTATCAATACAGTTTATTGTAATAAACGAAAGATTTGTAACTTGTTTTGGATTGTATTTAAGCTAAAGAAGAAACCGATATGAAAACAAAAAAAAAGTATTCTAAAAGATTAATCTTGCATCGTGGTGCGGTGGAACGATGTTTTTTTCAGCGTTACAAATTTTTTATTTAACACATCCTATGTTTTATCGAAACTTGTGTTTATCCAGAAACATTCCTCGACGTTTAGTTAATTCAAAATGGTAACTTTAGGTTCTGTTCCCACTCATAAAAAATTGCATTTGTTTTTACACACTTTAATTGTGTATAGTCCGTAAATTTTTTTATATACATTAACCATTCAACAGTACTTTTTATACATAATAATAAATACGAAAAAAAAAATCAAAAAAAATCATACTAATACAGTAAAAACTTTGAAATAATTTTGAATATAATATGTCGGCAAGCATGCGGGAACAATGTATTTTTCAATAAGATACAAGGGAGAGATATGCTATATATAGGCGAAAGCAAAGGATAATTTTACAAATCAGCGATGAAAACATGCTCCCTTTATCTTCATTTCAAATCACATAATGAATAAATAAAATTTTGTATAATAATTTGTCCCTATTTTTTTATTCTATTTCTTCGTTCGAAAATAAAAATGTCGAAGATCAGAATAAATAGCAGCAATATCCTGAACTATGGTGAGGATTTCGTCATCTTGATTTCTATTGCATGGAGCAGGCTTCGCGTTGGGATAGGCTGGGACGAATCGTCGCCATAATGTTACAGTGTCATCATTTCCAAGACATGGGTAGGTCATTAATTTCTGAAAAAATGATGAAGGAAATCAAACTAATAATCTTAATTGCTGTCATTAACTCTATTCAGGTGGGGAGAAGGCGGTTGATGAACTAGTGCTGTTGAACTAGTAGGGTCTTTTGAAAAAGAAGCAATTTTTTCTAATGTAAGTATAGGATTATGTATGATTTCTGCATCAAGCCAACGTTACATGTAATTGCTTTTACTCACAATTTTGCCCTGAAACGATCTTGTCAAACTACTTTATTTCTGAAAGGTAAGACATTTTATTTATGTCTTCCTTTTTTATATTTGATTATGGCATTAACTTTGAGGCATAAAGTTGATTATAAATTTTACAATCAAGCAATGGTTCTTTAAAAACATTTACTTAAAAAACATACAGAAATGTCCATTCTTACCTTTCGCTTCAAATTTGTCTTCACAACATCTGCTGTCATTTTTGCAATAGCATCGTTAAGTTCCTTCAAGAAAGATTGTTTTCGCTTCTTGTTAGTTTCTTTTTTTTGGATTGTGTATAAGACGTTTACATACGCTTCAATAATCTTGCTATTAAAATCAATTCTCTTAGTAAGCTATAAATAAATGCAAAAAAATGGCATTTTAGTAATTGGAAATAAATAAGAAAATTATAGCTGTATTTACTCTTTAAGGAAAGTAATACATCGTTATTTTCTTATAATCACTAAAATGGTTTTAACAAATCAGTTTTTGCTACGTACATGAAATTTTTGAAATGTTTCTGTTGAATCGACGTACGCTGCAGCTAATTGACAGCCATTCTTCTTCCTTCTTTGGTCAGAATAGATAATGCTCAACTAAAATATATATCATATAGTACAGTGCTTTCCAATTTTTTTCGTGGAAATCCATCCTAAGATACAATCTTAAGCTTCCTTCCTTCTGACGTACAAACTCGCGTTTATATAATTCTATGCTGACGAGAAAAGACTTTGGGAGAAAAGACAAGTTTCTTTGAAATTTCCTAGTTTGCTTTTTAGTGCTGTTTGTCTCATATCATTAGGCTGTTCGTTAAGAGATTTACAGGCTTGGAATGTAAAAACAAAGTTTAACTTACAAGCTTTTTCTTCAATTTTGTAATCGACTTCAACGTCGTCACCGTATGAGTGAACAAGTGTTCCATATAAGTTTCCAAATGACATTCTCTGTTATTTTCAGCAGTGTCTTTGATCAAATTTGATTCCACTAAACACACTAACCCAACTAAAAAGAAATGAAATTTCATGCATTCATAATCTTGAGGCGTAAGTAGTCATTATTCAGACATTATTGTTTGTCATCAGTTTAACTTTCACTCACCAAGAAAGACGATTTTCAAAACAACCATGGTTATTGTTATCTTTTTTACAATGGCTTCTGAAATATACGGTCGGGTTTTTATAGGTGCAAATTTTGATTGACAGTTTCAGTATTATATAATACGGTCGAAAGGGATATTCCATACTTGTTTTAAATCAATTTCAGCATTTCCTGACAAATAGAAATTTATATTTTCTGGAAAGTTTTTGTTTGTTTTCGATTTTTTTTGTTAACGCATTATTTTAATAATGAAGTTAGTAATAATCTTCACTTTCGCAGTAATTATCTTCCAGCATTGCAAATTTGAAAGGTATTTAAATGAGTTCATAAGTTTCTATTTCCCGGAAATATACTGCGGTAAAGTGTTGCTGTATCTTGCCACGTTTCATATTATACAATTGTAACCAAAAAGCACCCATAAATGTAATTGCATAGGTCACAACACAGGAGCGCTCGCAACAAATCAGTAGTCCGTGTCCACATAACAATGTTTTTCAGAAGCATGGCGGAGGTTGTAATTAGATTAAATAAAAAATTTGGATGTTTGGCTCTGCAGTATCTTTAATTTTTTTTCAGTGATTGGATTTTCAGTATACTTTCGTCTTTTCGTTTTTAAATTGTTTATGATTTATTTTTTAAGTAAATATACGACTTGGTGGCCATTTTATTTTTCTATATGACGAGCTGACAAATTGTTGAGATATTTATTATGAATATATTTCTACATTTGTTTTATATTCAATGTTAATGTTTATGCTCTATAAAAAAATAGAATTAAGTTAAAGAAATTTACCAACGAGCACAAAAATTACCACAACGAAAGAATGTACAAAAGAATGTACAAATGTTTCTTTTTCGAATAACAGAATTGATAAGAGACGTTTCCAATAAGTTTCGATATGATATAGGAAGCTTAAGGGTAAGATCTATTAACGCTGACTAAGACTCAATTTCTTTTAATATACTACATAACTTCGTGAATTAATTAATCTCGCGTCATTCTTATTATATTATTCCCTGCTATTATCTTACAACGGAAATCAACTGGCATAACAGGAAACAGTAGATACAAAACTGCACGTGTTATTGTCTCTTAAAACTCTTTATCCTTCGCTCATGTACTTCTTGCAAAAATGATGTCAAGTGTGGGGGAATTTAAATGTACACTTGAGTGTCACAAAGCAGGGAATATTTTCGAACAATCTGCAATTTTGATGGAAACCATTTAATAATTTGCTATCGACTGTCTTGGATTATCGGGAGACAATTAGTTTCGTCGATCTAATTTTGGATTCCTTTTCAACAGTTATGCAGCTGTTTACTTCTTCAATTCTGCGGAATAATGGTCAAAATGGGTATTTGTCAATACACTAAACTTGAGCAGAAACACATAATAATATATATTTTATTACCCTCACCACGGACAATTTTTGCAACTCTCGATCGAAGGGAAAGAAGGAAAATAAACTCTGGATAAATCCAAATATCTTAATTATCTACAGTTTTTCTACAAAATGCGGCACTAGCTATAAGACTTCCAGGAAAATCAATTTTCCTGGTTTTTTAGGGTTCTTTAATTGCCTTCCGAAATGACATAAGCCTGCCTCTTGATGGTTTGTGGATAGTTCATCAGCGTTTACTATCAAAACTCGCTGCACGGAAACTATGTAAAGTTAGCAGTCTTCCAGAACATTTTATCTTCACATTGCAAATGGTTTTGGATGGACACTTTAACGCTGTAAAATGTACAGAAAGCGATACTTGTAATCACTGCCTAATTTATTTTCTTGTTCGACTAAAGTAAACAATTCATTACTATGTAATAATTTACAGATCTCTTACAATTAACAGAAATCAACTGACATAACAGGAAACTGTTGATGCAAAAGTTAGTGCTTCGTTTATGTGCTTTGAGCAAAAACGATGTCAATTAAGAGGTTTGTATCGAATGCAAAAAATATTAAATAAAAATATTTCAGTATGTGTTGGCTAATGTTGGTTAAATGACAACTTTATTATTATGAAACAGAACAAGAAGCCCAGGGGCTTGAAGATTTCCGCCATTAGCCTAAAAGATTTAAAAATTTGAAGTTGATCTTGAAAACGGAGAATTATGGGGTAAATAAATCATTGAGTATTCTCAATTATTATTGTAACTAACCTGCAATGTTAAAATACAACTCAATAAATAAAAAATAAAATTCATGAATAATTAATTAGTTCTGCTGAATATAGCTTTAGTCTACGTGCTTGAAAAATTGTACAGAAAGAAATGACGTAACATCAAAGATGGCGCATTATAAGACGATCTTCATTATGCTACACTGCACGAGCTTTAACTTTCGATAGCATATAAACTTTAATAAAGTATTGTTCATTGGATAATAAAACAATCTGTTGCACTGTTAGGATTCCTATTGGCTTAAAACTCATTTTAGCCTCGTTCTCAGAAAAAAATATTTAGCCTGCATAAGTTTCGGGCGTCCAGCCTAGCTGCGCTGTCTCTATCTATCTCTCTATTTCTCTATCTCTCTATCTCCTCAGGCGATTTTAAAGATTCCGCCTTCGCTGGCGGAAATCAATTATAATGGA
This sequence comes from Hydractinia echinata, assembly GCA_030067915.1. NCBI lineage: Eukaryota > Metazoa > Cnidaria > Hydrozoa > Anthoathecata > Hydractiniidae > Hydractinia > Hydractinia echinata. The sequence goes on along the minus strand of JASGCC010000078.1, from coordinate 877,548 downwards.
TGAAATAGCTTTTCGGACTATAAACAATTAGAATACATCTCTTATGTAAAATTTAAATTAAATTATTGCAATAGTCATAACTAAGCCGCCAACATTCTTTACTTTGATGGTAATGTGGTACGTCGTAGATGGGGAATGTATTTAAGTAACGTCAAATGTCTCTGTTCCATGGAAATATAAAACCGTAAAAAGCTGCTGCTCTGCTTTGTTTTCATCTAGACACATAGAATTGTGAACGTAAATGTATTGACCTTGCATTTTCCTTGTTAAAGCCCTTTTATCTATCAATACTTTTCAAAAAACATATACAACATTCATATAAGAATTAAGATACCCGCACATTGATCAGACAAAATTCTTTTGTTTGTAAAAGTGCGATAAACAAATGCAAAAAAAACAAAGTGATTTTTTATGCGGAGAAATTGAACTTAGAGTTTCCATTTTGAATAAACTAAACGCCGAGGAACGTTTCTTGATAAATATACGTTGCGATAAAACAAAACATAGGAAGTGTTGAATAAAGATATTGTAACCACACGTCGTTACATCACCACGAAAGATTACTCTTTCAGATTACTCTTTTTGTTTTATATCGGTTTTTTCTTTACCTTAAATACAATTCAAGACAAGGTACAAATCTTTCGTTTATTAAAATAAGCTCTATTGATAAATAGCGACCTGGAAACTAACTCCAAACGAAAACGATGTAAGGGTGTTTACATAATTGTATCGTAACTTTAGAAGACGAATACGTAAGTAGATTCGTTTTTTCCTGAATTTACTAATTTGGAGACACCTTCCTATGAAATATTGCATAAAGAAGAAGACTTATTTTGTTTTTTGTTTCATTTTACCTAATCTTAAAATACGAAAATTAAAAACGTTAGGATAACAGTCTCGTGGCTACTTCATAATTTCCCTGCTTGTTGGTTTAAAGTTAACAATTTATCACCAGGTCAGCTCTTTGTGTCACGATAAATTGCATTTTCTACAGATTACATACAATTTAGCAAATAAAATCAACTGACATAACAGGAAACTGTTGATAAGAAACTGCATGTGTTATTGTCCCTCTAAAATCCTTAATGCTCCGCGTAGGCGTAGGCGCAAAAATGATAAGGCTTGTGAAGTTATATACATGTATATTGGTTTGTTAAGAAGCGACAGTAATGCAATAAATATAAAATAGCAAAAAGAGAACTTGTTACGTAGATGTGTATGCTTCCTTAAGTGTAATGGCTAAAGCAGGATTTAATTCGAAATGGTGGTAACCTAAGCGAATAGCTTAGGCTTTGATTAATGACTTTTGTTATGTGTTAAAGCTGCACTTCTTTTTTATTTTTACGGTATCCCTGATCTTATCTCATTTTATTGTCATATTTCACATTTGATCTTTATTTATTTATTTATCACGAATATTTATACAGGATGGCCATTCAAAAATTAGTAAAATGTACAATACATATATATACAAAATTTCTGTTCTTCCATGGGTCCTGTTTCCCAACCCTCATTTCTTTGACAAAAATTTTAAAGAAGGAATAGCTACAACCAAATGAATGAAGATTCTAAAAAGCACTTTCAAAAATAAAAAGCTTTTCTGGTTTTCTCTTTTGAGGAATACTGCAACATGAGTTATTGCAGCTATTTCATGATGACTGGGAAATCTGGTGAAAGCACTGCTGTGTAATTTACGTTTTGACTTTTCAAATGTTCAATATATCCAATAAATACCAGCTCCTACGTTTTAGACCTACTCTTACAGTAGTTTTAGAAACTCACCCACCAACAAAAATAGACAACCTAAAAGTTCAAGGAAGTTAACTCCTTTAACTCTTGATGCTGAATTTACACTATTACTAGAAAGATTATGATCTAGATAACTCAAACTATGACAGGTACACTGTTTATATTGTAAGTATATTTAAATGTTTTATATAACTTCATATGGGAAGCAGAAAGTAAATCTACTGATAGGACTTATTTCGTCAAAAAAAACTACTAAGTATCAAATTTCTTTTATGCTAGAAAATAACATATTATAACTAAAGATTAAAGTCCATCGATAAAAACTAAATCATTACTTAGCACCATATCTGACATAAATTAATCGTTTTCAAAGATGGTGCGCCATTTATGTGAATATATTAATGTTCCTGAATGTTTAGGTAGCTTGTAGAGAAAAAATAATCATACAAAAATATAAAAAGGTCATGAAAAGTTAATAAGTTTAAATGGAGTCATCACAAAATACTTCCCTGAAAATTAGTTTTAAGTCAATAAGTATTAAAAACAATTTTAATCTTTAATTATTATCCTCCTCGATATTACAACGAGAAGAAACATCGAAGAAGATATTTTATTAAAGCAAGATAAATAGAAAGTTTACAACAGATGCTTATAGAAATCAGTACTAAGGGTAATTAGCAAGGATTTGATCGACGTTTAAAAGGGGAAAAAGGATGCAGATAGTTTATTTACAAATGTTGTTACATAAGCGAAACAAAGAAGTCGAACGTTCAAGTCTGACTGAATCCATGCTCTTTGTAGCATTTGGCAAGCTGTTGTTCAAGTTATAATTATTAGTAACATTTCTGTTGTAAATATTGCTATTTCCAGTGTGTCTATTAGAACTAATGCTGATCAGTAAGCGGTTGATATTGTCCTACTTTAAATACCCTGCACAATAATGTGTTGTGTATGACAAATAATGACAACCTGTCAAATTTCTTTAGCATATCAACACATGCATAATTTGTTCTCCTTTTTTATGATTGAAGGAAAAAAAATTGTATCGTCATAAATTTTTATAACCTAGTGTGATTAAGGGCAGCTGATATTGTAAATATTTGGAATAAAACAAGCAAAACTGGTTGTCAATGAACCCATTCTCTAATTAGAGATATAAATATTTATTAATTTGAGTTTTTTAATGGCTTTTTAAGTAAGGTGAGTTAAATTGCGTTAATTAAATTCGTTTTTAGAAGTTGTTATAGGCATTCGCGTTAATTTATTTCGTGTTAATTTCATGACCGATAATATTGTGCCTCGCCAATTTCCTTGAATAAAGTATGTAATGCGATGCGTCTGTTATAAGCATATTTTTTAACATGTCCACAATTGTTTCTACAAATTAAAGTCTTTAACATAGCAACTTTGTGTCGCTTCAACCGAAGTTGTCTGTCGATGGTTTTCTTGCCTAAATTAACTCTTTCAATTCCATTTGACCCCTCTCGCAATTTTCCGTATCTACGTGTAGCTTAGCTAAATCTTAGTTTGAGTCACATTACTCTGTGTCACCATAATTTGTAGAGAATGAAGATATTTTGACTGGTTTGAATTTTACACGTCTTATATGTTTATGGAGGATGGGGAGATTTTACTCGATGGTGCCGTTGGTAGGTACTCAATGTCATATAGTTTGGTGAAGCTATATAAGTTCATAGTAACTTTTCAGTCGAAAAAGTTTATCATCAAAAGCCACACTAGTTATGTTTCTTGTAGAGTAAACCTGATTAATTCAGGCGAGATGTAGACGATAGTATTTTTGGGGCAAATGATGCCATAGTTGATTTAGGTTTATTTTGCATTATTCATTTAGGATTTCAACAACTTAGCCATTTCTGCAGTCACCCCAGGCTAAAAGAATGTTTCTTTTTTGCTATGTGTAAGTCCTTGAACATCTCTAAATTTACCTGCCGACGATTTCCAACAAAGTAAGATGTAAGAACGTTCTTTCCATCACTTATTTGCTTTTAATGCACAATGCCCAATTTCTTATTATGCGAATAATTATCGCTACATTATCAGAAAGAGATTAATAACAACAAAAGTAAGTATTTGATACTACAAACTCGGTTGTTAATGTGTTTCAAAATTAATCTTGCATAAACACTATGCATAATGTATAAACAGCGGTGTTAGAACCTTTTGTTGAAAGGTGGCTGTTACCAAAAGAAATTAGGAAGGCTATCAGGAATATCAGACCAAATTTTCTACATTCACACTCAGATACCTAGTAAAAGAAACGTTTGTGAGGTAGATATGTTTACTATTTACATTAAACATTCAACATTACTTTTTATACATAATAATAGATACGAAAGAAAAACAAAAACACATACTAATACAATAACAACTTAAAAAAATCACTAAATTTAATATGTCGGCAAGTATGCCGCGACAATGTTTTTTTCATGATAATTTTTTTTCATGCAAAGGATAAGTTTACACATCATCAATTAAAAAAATGTTTCATTTGAAACCACATAACGAATAAATAAATTTTGTATAGTAATTTGTCCCTATTTTTTGATTCTATTTCTTCGTTCGAAAATAAAAATGTCGAAGATCAGAATAAATAGCAGCAATATCTTGAACTATGGTAAGAATTTCGTCATCTTTATTTCTGTTGCATGGAGCAGGCTTCGAGTTTGGATACGCCGGGACGAATCGTCTCCATAATGTGACAGTGTCATCAATTCCAAGACATGGGTAAGTCATTAATTTCTGAAAAAAAATGAAAGAAATCATACTAATAGTCTTAAGCGATGTTATTAACTCTATTCAGGCGGGGAGAAGGCGGTTGGTGTTCTCAAAGAACTAGTGCTGTTTAACTAGTAGGGTCTTATTGAAGTAATTATGGGGAACATTAGGTAACACAGAAAATCTTTGAATGTAATAACGTCATCATATATATTTTTTTATGTTTCAGATATAGTTTTCCTATTTTGCCAAAATTGTTCCTTTGAAATCATAATTTCCACCGATAAGATAGACGTTGCTTACATCGTCAACATACCTGCAACATATTGTTGCAGTTGCATACAGAAATAGCAAATCTTGTGAAACTACTTTTGTTTCTGAAAGGTAAGACATTTTATTTATGTCCTCTTTTTTATATTTGATTATGGCATTTACTTTGAGACTTAAGTTGACTATAATTTTTGCAATCAAGCATTGCTTCTTTACTTATAAAACATACAGAAATGTCCATTCTTACCTTTCTCTTCAAATTTGTCTTCACAACATCTGCTGTCATTTTAGCAATAGTATCGTTAAGTTCCTTCAAGAAAGGTTGTTTTCGCTTCTTGTTAGTTTCTTTTTTTTGGATTGTATATAAGACCTTTACATACGCTTCAATAATCTTGCTATTAAAATCAATTCTCTTTGTAAGCTATAATAAAATGCAAAGAAATGGAACTTTAGTAATTGATAATGAATAAGGAAGTTGTAGCTATATTTCCTTTTGAAGGAAAGTAATACATCGTTATTTTCTTATAATCACTAAAATGGTTTTAACAAATCAGTTTCTGCTACGTACATGAAATTTTTGAAATGTTTCTGTTGAATCAATGTACGCTGCAGCTAATTGACAGCCATTCTTCTTCCTTCTTTGGTCAGAATAGATAATGCTCAACTAAAATATATATCATATAGTACAGTGTTTTCTCGACTTTTTTCGTTGAGATTCCTCATAAGATATAATCTGAAGCCAGCACTTCCTTCTATTTATTAAGTACTACTACTCGCGTTTGTACCCCTTCTAATACTATGCTGATGAAAAAAAAGCTTGGAAAAAAAAAAAATCTTCAAATTTCTTAACTTACCTTTTTAGTTTCTGTCATATTATTAAGCTTTTCGTTAAGAGATTTACAGGCTTGGAATATAAAAACAAAGCTTAACTTACAAGCTTTTTCTTCAATTTTGTAATCGACCTCAACGTCCTCAACGTATGAGTGAACAAATGTTCCATATAAGTTTCCAAATGACATTCTCTGTTCTTTTCAGCAGTGTCTTTGATCGGATTTGATTCCACTAAACACACTACCCCAACTAAAACGAAATGAAATTTCATGCAGTTACAATCTTGCACCATCAGTAGTCATTATTCAGACATGCATTGTTAGCATGACTTTCACTCACCAAGAAAGGCGATTTTCAAAACAGACATATCCATTGTTTTCTTTTTAACAGTGGTTTCAGAAATATACGGCTGGGTTTTTATAGGTGCAAATTTTGATTGACAGTTTCAGTATTATATAATACGGTTGAAAGGGATATTCCATACTTGATTTAAAGATATTTCGGTATTTCCTGACAAATGTAAATTTATATTTTCTGGAAAGCTTTTGTTTGTTTATAAATTTTTTTGTTAACGCATTATTTTAATAATGACGTTAGTAATAATCTTCACTTTCGCTTTAATTATCTTCCAGCATTGAAAATTTGAAAGATATTTAAATGAGTTCAAAAATTTCCATTTCCCGGAAATATACTGCAGTATTCATATTATTCAATTGTAACCAAAAAGCCCCCATAAATAAGTGTAATTGCATAGGTCACAACACAGAAGCGCTCGCAACAAATATACTCATTAGTAGTTGTCCATATAATAAAGTTTTTCAGAAGCAAATTCGTCTGTTATTTTTTTAATTCTTTTTTTCATTCTCCCATATCATGAGCTGACAAACTGTTTTTAATATTTAGATTTCATATGTGAATATATTTCTGCATTTGTATTTATATTCAACGTTAATAACTATGTTTTTGCTATTTATTAGAATTATGATTTACTTGAAGAAATTTACCAATGAGAACAAAAGTAGTCACAACGAAAGAATATACAAAAGAATGTACAAATGTTTCTGTTTTTAAACAAAATAATTATTAAGAGACGTTTCCAATAAGTTTCGGTATGATATATGAAGCTGCATATGAATAAATGAAGGGTAAGATCTACTAACACTGACTAAGACTCAGTTTCTTCCAAAGTAATTCATCAATTCGTCAATTTAGTAATCTCGCTTGACGTGCATGCGTATTTTATCATTCCCTGTAAACCTTACAAAGAAAATCAACTGACAAACAGGAAACAGTTGATGGGAAACTGCATGTGTTATTGTCTTTTAATGCTTCGCACATGCATATTCTTACAAAGATTATGTCACGTGAGAGGAAATTTAAATGTACATTTTAATGGCAAACATAATAAATTTAATAACTTACAATGATTTGTTTTGGATTATTGGGAGATATTCTTTCTATTTCTTTATAAGCACAGCGGTTAAAAACAAAATTAGTTTCATCGACTTAAATTAGGAATTATTTGTGAAGTGTTATGTTTCAACGGATATGCAGCTGTTTACTTCTTTAAGAAGAATACTGGTGAAAATGGGTATTTGTCAATAAATTAAACTTGGGAAGAAAAACATAATATTATAAATTTCATTAGCCTTACCACGAACGTCTTCTTAAATCAAGATCTCTTAATTATCTAAAGCTACAAACTGTGGCACTATAAGACTTCTAGGAAAATCAATTTCCTTGGCCTTTTTTCACACATTCGTAGAAATGTGTGATTTGGTATGGGCTGCGTTCTGTCATGGTGGTAACGAAAAGTTGAAAGGGGCGCGAATAGTATCAAAATCAAAACCACCACAAATAGCGCGCTATATTGACCAAAAGTTTGTTTATGTATTGTTTTTTTGCGTATAGCAGCGATTTTTTGTTGTTTTCTTATCATCGTGTAGCTTTATATAGTATACACAAAATAATGAAACCAGTAGATATAAATCTCGCATCAAATGACGGTGCTCATTGTCTTGAAATGATTGTTTTGATTTACTGTATGTTGACAATGTTATAATGTTCGAAATTGACTCGAGTTGTGTGCTCTCCAGCCATATCTCAGTTATCGAAAAATAGTCACAACTTTTAATATGATTCAATTTATCATCATCTCTTTCTCTAAGTTTGTGCCTTAATATTTTATACCATATTTTATCATTGTATATTTTATATTTTAATAAATACTTTTTAATTATTTATCATCATAGTGTTGTGTGAGTGTTCAAACCGCTTCAGTTCTTGTTGTTTTTACATCAGACATTAGAAATTCGATTGACAATATTTTATGTTAAAACTTGGACATCCATGTGTATGTGTACAAATTAAAACGACGTTTCGGGTGTCATACACCCATTTTCAAGTAAAATAAAAATTATACAACAGGTCTATATAAACAAGAACGTTGCCATAGATACAAGATATATAAACATAACCAATACAATATTTAAGTATAAAGTATGTGTACAATACGAATGTGTGATCAAACCGGACGGTTTTCTTGTTTAGCTTGGTTTAATTGCCTTCCGAGGTGAAAAGAAATACCTGCCTATTGAAAACGTCTATTAGTGTAACATTTATATAATGATTTAGATCCCCATAGAAAACAACGCTTTAAAAATAATAAACAATGTTTTTATGCTCTGTATTATTTTGCATAATATTACAATCATTGTAAATTTCTGTTCTGTTTTGCAAACTGTATGACCATTTGATACTCTCAAAGAAAACATTTTGTATTGCATTATGCAAAGGAATGTTTTACTTCCGGAGGAAAAACGACTAACCCATTTCCGTTTCAAGCTTAAAAATATAACGATTTCCTTCGAATCTGCCAAACCAATCTAATAGACCCATTGCAATATCCATTTCCATTCCGCAAAATACACAACCGGAATAAACATACTAACATGAAAACGAGGTTAGTTTACAGACAATTTTAATTTTCCAGTGAAGTGATGCACATATAGTTTGTTTACCTTTATTATTTCTGAAATTAACTTGTCAAATAGCCAAACAATGAACTTTTGGTAAAAGAAGTAGAAAATGGCATTTATTTTATACCTATTGGGCTTATTAAAGTTGCTGGTTTACACTTTTTTCTGGTGTTCAACTAGCTAAGGTTGGTTGATTTGGATTTTATATTTAGCTAGCTGCACTACAATCTAATTGCACAATTCTTCAAATAAACACGTTCCTCACAATCGCAAGGAAAAAATATCAATTCCTTAACACCATTTGCCAAGGTAATTTAGGGTAATGTAAGTTCAGGTAATTCAGGTAAGTTAAGACAATGTAAGTTCGTGTCCGTGTATTATGTCCAACGGCTTACAATATTAAACGATCAACCAAAAAAGCGAATATTCCAATGGTACAATGCTTTTAGAACACAAATAACTTCCTTCAAAGGCCTTATCAACCAAACTTAACATTTTCCCAAAAGACCTTTTCCACCTCTTTATGAACGCAAAAGAAACAACTCCAGACCGCCAAATTTCGATGATTGAAATTATAAGATTTAGATTCGTGATTGGTTTAATACTCGTGTGCAGTAAAAGTATATCGCATTTGCCATTTTACATTAAGATATCACACTAAGAAATATTATTAAATATTATTAATACGGAGATGACCTTTGTCGGGCTCATTTAGTTGGCGTCACCGAAAAATACATTTCTCGGAACTTATTAGGAGGATATATTTACCTCCTACTTTCCACTTATTAAATTCTGAGAAACTAAATATTAATTACTGCAAATAAAGAAAACCGGAAACAGTTTGGTGTAGATGCTTCTAATCACGACTTACATGACAACAAACATCACAAGAAATGCATCAAGGCATTAACAGGGACGATAAAAAATTAAAGCTGTTAACTCATACTGATCAAGGAAGAAAGTAGCATTTCTTGAAACACTACAATTTAATTATTTTATGTCACCGATAAGCAGGAGCATCTATGAAATCTATAAGCATAATATTTTTTTTCAAACAAGCTACAATCCCGTTTAAGATAATTTGGGCAAAATGACTTTGCCCATCTCCACGAGTTTTTATTGTTGAATTGTCTCTTCCAGAATCACTGTGAGCAATTTTTGGGCTAATCCACACACAATCAACACTGGCTGTAAGGGAAATGGGGCATACTCTTATTAAAGTCGCAAAATCTGTTTTTCCAATCATAACGAATTAGAGAAAATTTCTCAAGGACTTTTATCACTTACGCTGTCAGTTATAGCTACCTATTCGTTTACTTCCGTAAGTCGTTGTTGCATAGACTCTGGAACTCTGAATAAATGGTTAAGTAGTACCTTTTCCCAAAGAGTAGAGTAGTAAATAAAAAAAATAAAAATATAATAAAATAGAGAGATAAATTAAAAAAAACAAGAAGCCCTGCGGCTTAAAGATTTCCGCCATTAGCAATAATCTGAAAAAGTACTGAACTTTGAAGAGGACTGAGTAATATGGGGGAACAAAATTGTATATTCTAAAATTTTAAAATTCAATTTTTGATTATTATTGTAACTGTAAATCATAGCTAACTTAAATTACATAAACTTCATTTCTCTATACGAAAAACAATAAGGCAAGGCTGAAAATTTATCTATTTTCTCTTTTGTCTGAAAACAGCTTGGAAAATATCTTTAAAAGGTGGCCACAATTTTTTTTTACATAATCAGTTACGAAAGGTTATTTTCAGACTACATATTCTTATTTTTTCTTTTATAAAACACTTGTCACGATTTTATAGCTATAAAATTCCTCTTTAAATTAAAATTCATGAATAATTAATCAGTTCTGCTGAATATAGCTTCAGTCTACGTGCTTGCAAAATTGTACAGAGAAAAATGACGTTAATAACATCAAAGATGGCGCATTATAAGACGATCTTCATTATGTTACACTGCACGAGCTTTAACTTTCGATAGCATATAAACTTTAAAATAAAGTATTATAATAAAACAATTTGTTGCACTGTTAGGATTCTTATTGACTTAAAACTCATTTTAGCCTCGTTCTGTCAAAACGAGGATTTAAGCTTTAGCCTGGATAGGTTTTGGGCGTCCAGCCTAGCTGCGCTGTCTCTATCTATCTCTCTATCTCTCTATCTCTCCATCTCTCTATCTCTCTATCTCTCTATCTCTCTATCTCTCTATCTCTCTATCTCTCTATCTCTCTATCTCTCTATCTCTCTATCTCTCTATCTCTCTATCTCTCTATCTCTCTATCTCTCTATCTCTCTATCTCTCTATCTCTCTATCTCTCTATCTCTCTATCTCTCTATCTCTCTATCTCTCTATCTCTCTATCTCTCTATCTCTCTATCTATCTCTCTATCTATCTATCTATCTATCTATCTATCTATCTATCTATCTCTCTATCTCTCTATCTCTCTATCTCTCTATCTCTCTATCTCTCTATCTCCTCAGGCGATTTTAAAGATTCCGCCTTCGCTGGCGGAAATCAAAAATGCTTTCACTGAAGTTTTAGATACACCATAGTTGCATTTTGCAAATATTACCAAAAGCGTCAGATTATCCATGCTGTACAGCCGGAAGACCGTAAAAGATTTTGAAACTACTGACTAATTTATTTTCTTGTTTATCTAAAGTAAACAATTTATTAATAGGTCAGCGGTTTGGGTAACGATAAATTGCATTTTTTACTGATGACTTACAATTAATCAAAAGAAATCAACTGACATAACAGGAAGTTGTTGTTGTGAAACTGCACGTGTCAATGTGTGTCAATTTTTAATGATTCGTTTATGTCCTTTTTGCAAAAACGATGTCAATTGAGAAAATTGTATCGAAGATATATGTATACTTGTTTGTCACTCATCAACAGTAATGCAATAAATATTAAACAAAAATTAGGTAGATGTGTTTTATGGTTAATCCCAATTTACTTTCCAAATGGTGTCAACATAGGGACACAGCTTAGGCTTTATTTGGGATGATTATTGAGTTTTGTTATGTGTTAAAACTGCTCTTTTTTGCTTTATCTTATAAGTGTCTTATTTTCAAACGCAAAATTCGGTGTTTTTATGTCAATCAGCTATCACTTTTGATCATTTCTTTACTGACTGAAAGATATTGTGAAAAAATAAAGGAAACTGCTACAACCAAGTTTAAGATTTTAAGAAACGCTTTTCCAAATTATAGGAAGCGAAACTTTCAAGAAATACAAAAAGCTGAGTTATTGCAGCTATTCCATGATTGTTAAGAAATCAGTTATAAAAAATGGTATATAATGAATTCGATCAACAAGATTGCTTAATGATTTGTTTGGTTAAGGTCTTTGCGGTTTTAAACACTCCGCCGTCTGCAGTGACTAATTTATCAAAATTTGCGATGTGGACAAATTAGCAGATAATACAAATCATTAGTACAGGACGTGCTATCAAAAAATAACGAACAGCCACACCGTCTGCACCATCTGCAGTTAATGGACTCAACAAAATTTAGATGGAGGCGTAAACGAATAATTTAAACTAGAAGTTGCTCGGTGTGCAACTGAAAGAGATATCAATTTTATCAAAACAGGATAAATGCGTGGTCAGGTCACTTTCCTCTTTCATGATCAAAATGACCAATACAAGATGTTTTCACAAAGTGAAATTCTCCATTTCCCGGAAATATACCACGGTAAACAGTTGCTGTATCTTGCCACGTTTCATATTAGACAATTCTATGGATCAAAATATCTAATTTGTATTTATTAACGCAAAAGGGATAGTCAAAACGTAAGCAATCATGATTCGCATGTACAAAAGTTGCTGTTTTTAATGACATAATTGCTAACAAAGGTTTCCATATTAATACAAGATTTGGTAATGTAGGATGTGTAAGAGAAAGGTGTTTTAACGCTGACTAAGAATGTTTTTTTTAAAATAATAATACCAAATATTTTAAAACTAATCATCTTTCTCTTTTCTTCGAAACAGAAAATCATACGATCTGTAGTTTTAGTTTTCAAGTTAAAGATAGATAGAATTAGATGCATTAATAACACAACGCAATAAAAGGGAATTGCTACTGACACTATACCTTCCTTATGTCTCTTCTTCAAACGAAGCAATGCTTAGCTATCTAAGCGTTCTTAAAAGAGGAGCCTAATTCATGCAGATTATGTTAAAAAAGCAATGAGAATTTTTGAAGATCAATTTGTCAACACTTCATCACAAACTTCTGACGTCATAAATATCTTATCATTCCCTATTGATACCCTGCAAATAAAGTTAACCGACATAACAGGAAACTGTTGATGCGAAACTGCATTCTTACAACAATGATGTCAATTGTTAGGAAATATAAATGTACACTTGATTGTCACGTGCCGACAGTAATGTAGTGAATATTTTCTACCCATCTGCAATTTTGATGGAAAACATTTTAAATTTAATAACTTACAATATGATTTGTTTTCGATTTGGGAGACAACCTTTCTGTTTCTTTAGAATCACATCGCTTGTAAGCAGTGTATGGTTCACAAACGGTTTCAATTTAGGATTATTCATGACTGTGTTTTGTACAGTGGTCTGTTTTTCAACGAATATTTAAAGTTTTAATTTTGGGGAATACTTGCCTGATTTGGTGCTTATCAAGAAATTAAATTGGGAAGAGAAATAGAATATAGATTTGGTTACCCTTACTAAGATGATTTTGAATTTTTAACTGTTTAATTGTTCTAGACTTTTGGGTTAAAATTATCTTGGGTAAAAGTGTATACATTTATCTAAATATAATAACTTACTATGGTAAAACGAAATGTCACTTGAACAAAAAGTATATATGAATATAAAAAAATATATATATGTATGTAAATATATAAATAAATATATATGCTTTTCTTTTTCTTGTTATATGTTGCACGAACGTTATAAATGTCTGCAGTATTTTTAGCATGCTTTTTTAGGTAGTCATTAAATGAACGCGTCATGAGATTTACCCGAAATGAGGTTTTAAAAATCACTATGAAATATCTTTTTGTTTTCATTGAGTATTTCATATCAAGGTTTTGTGAATTGCATAACTTTGTACACATGCGCAGTAACTTTTTAAACAAGCGTAAGAGCTTTTTACACATCTGCAATGGTTTCATTTTGAGTAAATTGTGTTTATATAAACATATTTTGAGGGCAGAAATGAAATCAACACTGAAATGACTTTAATTTCGCCTGAAATCATGTAAACATTTATAAATACTAGACAAGGCACGGAAATGAAACTTTTATTTTGCCCCCAAAATGAAAATTCATGTAAAGACCGCCTTACAGTACTTTTCACCGAAAGCTGACTGGATTTTGAATTGAAAACATTTCAATATAACTACTGATCCTGGTGATACTGAAATTGTTAATTTTCATGTTCACCAAACGTTTTTTTATCCTCCGTATGTAGAAAAGGATTTATTTTAACGTTATTCACCGAGGAAAATACTGCCACTGCTACTAAAAGTTGCACTATAACACTCCATTTACTCCATTTTAGTCATTTTAGTTTTATTAATTTCCTTCTGAATAAGCTCTTTTCCATATCACATGTTCACAATTAACCGTGGCGGCTCAAAATGAAAGCGCAACATGAAAAAGAGGTTTATTATGAACCATTTAAAATTGTAGCGGGAAAGTGCACAAATTACTTAACAAATTTATACATTTTTGTTATTTTTGGCTGCAATTGAGTGCAATATGAATCAGTTTCAAGCACTATTACCTCATACTAAAACAGTTAATGGTTTGGAAGACTTAGGATCGTTGCGTGTTCCCGAACTAAAAAAGATTTTGTTTGTTTACAAGGAGAAAACATCTGGCACAAAATCTGACCTTATCCTTCGAGTTTATGCTGTATTCTGTCGCATAACAAATGATAGCAACACTATTAATATCCCTACATGTTCCGAAGAAGATCCCAATACTTATGGTATTATAAAGGGAGAGTGTCATAAGGTCCCCTAGGTTGGCAAGCGAAAATCTTTAGTGAGTCTTATTCTGAAAATATGATTTGAGACTTGCCAAGACAAACAAGTACATATAGCTGCCTTTTCTTGACAAGGCATTGTTGTGCTCTACAAATTACCCCTACAATTCGAGGAATACCAATTATCCTCTTAATTATATATAACTATCATATACTCATTATTACCTGGTTGTTGTAGATACAAGATAATTATGTTTTTCCTAGCCCTGTCCAGGATTTGAACCTGGATCTCTCATTTGCATGAGTGTCATAGCCATTAGACCAACAAGGCATAAATATATATGAAAAACTTTACATAAGCATATTATATATGCTTATGGATTTACAGCACACGTAGACTACTTAACTTTTTTTTGTGGATATCAAAATTCAATTTTTTTTATTAACTAACTAGACGGGCGTTGACGTTGAAATGTCTGGTTAAGTCACAAGTAACTGTGTTACCTGTCGTTAAACGTCTGCTAACCAGACTTTTTTGTTAGTTCTCTTTCACTCACTCGCCAAGCCCATAACTTTGATACAAACGTGATACTTCCATTGGGGGATAACCCCACCAAAGCTTTCCAAGTGTTATAATGTTTACAGGGGCGTAGCCAGCGTCAGTCAGGCTCTGCGATCGACTGACCTACTTTTTTCATCCCAACACGTCGTTTTTTTCACCGCCCCCGCCAAACATGGATGGGCGCACCGATTGTGCATCGGTACAAATCTTTTCCCGGGCGGCGCACACAAGCTTCGCGCTTCGCACGTCGTTTTCGCAGGATTTAGCAGTATCCACTTTGTTTTGCAGGCTGAGGTGTTGAATCTCTACTTTGTTTCGCAGATAGTTTTTTCGCAGGATTACATGCAAAATTTATGCCCATGTAAAGTCATGTGTCTTCCATTTATGGTAATTTTGGACGCATCCTATTGGCTAATAACTTTCGCAGATAGGGTAAAAATTTGCTCCTTATAAGGTTATATGAAAATACGCGAAAAAATTAAAAATGAAATCAAGGTCAGTGAAGTTGCGATTGAAGAAAGCATGATGTTGTTATCAAACGTGAAGTCGTATTTAGCTTTAGGAAATTTGAACGGCCTTCAAAAAGTTTCAAGTTCTTTGAGAACTACGCTGGACAATAAACTGAGAGATCCCGATTTCTCAGTTTTATTAGATGAAGGCGCTGTGAAACGAAACGAAGAAGCTGAAAGTTTCATCCCAAAGGATCATCTGCTAGCCATCACCTGTAAGGATAATTCTATTCGGGCTCTCAGGTTAGTTTATAATTGCTATAATCCTTTGACAATACGTTGTTTAAACAATGCAGTGATTAAGTTCGTGTCATTCGACACACGGAATCACTTAACAATAATGGCCTAATTGTAAAGTAAACTTATTTTGTATGTTGTGGTTATGAGAGCTTTATTTTAACTTCAGGTCAGTGACAGACGGTGATTGTTTATACAGCAGTGCTTCTCTGGCTGTTTCAGGTACGAATGATTTAATAGATAAGCTTAGAGCTTTAACTTGCATAGAGCTTTTCGAAAATTCTCTATTCTACTCAAACCATCCAATTTTTGTATC
This sequence comes from Hydractinia echinata, assembly GCA_030067915.1. NCBI lineage: Eukaryota > Metazoa > Cnidaria > Hydrozoa > Anthoathecata > Hydractiniidae > Hydractinia > Hydractinia echinata. The sequence continues at coordinate 861,376 of JASGCC010000078.1, read as the reverse complement.
TTTATGTCAATCTTCAGATTTGTTTTCCTGTGTAGAAAGTACATTAAAGTTTTCAGTTAACCATTCCTCTGTAGACACAGGTCTTTCGGTAGCAGGATCTTGTACAGAAAGAAGCTATTCTTATGTGCAGTAAAAACATATGGTCATCTTTTATCTGTATACTTGCCCTTACCAGTGTATTAAAAAGAAATATTTTAACTTTTTATCCTGATTGTGGTCAGCTACGATTCAAGACGCTTTTCAATCAGAATATTTTTCCTCGTCTGCCTTCAAATAAAAATTTACAGCCTGTTTCAATTTTATTTTGCAATAATGGCAAACATTCTGGGTAATTTAAACCCAATCATTTTGTCCCTTTAGTTTACATTAAAATGAGTAAAGCTACGTTAAAGCGTCCTGCTCAATATTTTCAAGCTAGGTTGCCATACTTTATGAAGACAGAGAGCAAAATAAAAAGAACTGAAAACGTATGTGTCTCATCACCAAATTTTTCCTCTTCATTAGGCCAAACAACATTAGTTAATCAATGTGGTACTTCTGGCACTAATGAGGAGACTTCTTCCATTTCAAAAAAGCCAACCTTTAACTTTAAACACTTTTTTGTCAAAGGAAATGCTAAGTTAAAACCTATTACACCTGAAAAGGTTTTTTCTGCAAAACCTTTATTGTTGGCAATTTTCTTGACCTTTTAAATTATAGAGTAAGAGGGGTGATATAGCTTTAGGTAATCATTTAAAAGCCTGTTCAAAAAATGCAACTTACTTATCACCACAAACACAGTATGAAATTATTTCATGTTGCGGTAATTATATAACAGACAAAATAATATCTGCAGTTAAACAAGCTAAATTTTTATCAATAATTTGTGACGAAGCTTGCGACACATCTACCAAGGAACAAATGCCAATAGTACTTCGTTTTGTAGACCAACATTGTAACTTGCGAGAGGAATTCATAAGGTTTGTTTATTGTAGTGAAGGGCTCTCAGGTTTGTCTCTTTTAAAGGTCATTTTAAAAACCTTGAATGAACTTTCTCTTGACATACAGAATTGTCGAGGTCAATGTTATGATGGTGCTGGGAATGTAGCTGGTAAAATGAATGGTTATCAGGCTCATATTTTAAAGCAAAACAGATTAACTTTATACACACACTGTTCTTCTCATCGCCTAAATTTAGTTGTCTGTAATTCGTGCTCTGTCAAATCAAACAGATAACATATTTTTTCAAATTTTCTGAAAGTAGATTGAAACTTTTACGAAAGAATGTTGCTGACTTTACTAACAATCCTAATTATGCCCATATTATTGATGTTTGTAACACTAGGTGGGTGGAACGTATTATTGGCATGAGTGTTTTTAATGATTTATTTGAAGGCATTTTAGCTACTTTTGATGAGATGGCCCTTAACCCTAAATAATAATCTGCAAAAAACATTATTTTGGTGCTGAATATGAAGAAAGAAGAATGAAGATTTTAGTTATTGCATTAATAACTTTCAATCTATAAAAAACATTATGATGGTTTTATGCTGTCTTATTACTGGTTTAATTACAACCTTGCTAATAAATATTGTATGTATTTCATGTTGTCATTTTTTCCCCTTTTTTGATCAATTGTTCAGAATACTTAACGTGCATCGTGTATCTCAGAGAGTCGGTTTTTTGGCGTTTTAGTGCTTAAAGCGCGTAAAAAGGCGTTGACAAACCCCCGGTTGCTTAATATCGCACCTTCGGTGCAATGTTGACCCTGCGAGTCAATGCTTCGACTAAGGTTAATTTTTTTCTGGCTACGCCCCTAGTTTATACTGTGACCATGTTTGTGACTGTGATACCATAGAAGAGGGGTTTCTATAAAAACTTCAGTACCATCAATGATAACACGTGTTGTGGGATTCTCTCTAAATTGCTTAGGCATGTATTTTCGAACCATTTTTTGAGAAGGAAATGAGAACAACAGAAGAAGTTCATAATAAAGAAAGTTTATCCAAGTGGTAAATATTCTTGAGATGTGACCAGAAGATACATTAAACGATATCAACAATATCATCAACAGACAAACCAACCTTCAAACGTACTGAGACAATAAAAAATTCATCCAATAAAGACAGTGATCGTTTACGACCAGGTTTGGAATGACCATATCTGGAGTTTTGATAAGATAAATTACCATGATTCTTACCAAGGGACTTTGAACCAGACCAATAGTCAAATACCAGTTGGCTGCAACAAAGTTTTCAATTACTTTCTTATTACTGTAAATACAGTTGGCTACACCTTTTATTGTAATATAAACTTTGGCGACAATCTTAAGTTTATACTCAACGATTAACGCACAACAGTCTCAACCAATGATAGTTAGCTAGCTAGGGCGTTTTACCCACAATTAATTTCGTAACAATTTGCTTTACGATTTGTTTTGATTTAAAATGACAATGAATCTTATTCAAATTAAACGAAAAATTATTTCACAATAAAATCGCTCATTAATTTTGTTAGTTTGACGGCGTAACAACAGCCTGTTTCCTGCATTTAATTAAACTAAAGCTAGGTATACGTTTTTTGAAAAGGGTATTAAACGATTGTGCGACATGGTTTACCTGTAGTAAGCGCTCATCTTGTTGTACACGGTATTTTCCGGTAATAAGAAAATGGTAACAACAGGTTGTAACCTGTGTTTCTATTTCAACTGATGCTGCAGAAAAATTATTTTTTTGGAAGTGTTGCTGTCGTGTGTAGGCAACACATGAAACAATGCGTTCTCCTTCGAGGTGCCTCGAAATATGATTAATTAAATCCAATACAGTCATGTTCGCCTTGCGACTATCGTCTCCGTGCCGTTCATGTTAAAATCGGATATATTGGGAAGTTTTTGAGTTCTGTGTCGTATCGTTAGTGTATGGTTTCCCTATATTGATGTTTTTAGTTGTGTTTATTTCACTTAGTTCTCTTTTTTAGAAGTTTCTGTATGTGTTCTTAGTTCTTCCGGTTCTCGTCCGGTATTTTGTTTTTATTTAGCTTATGTCTACGTGAACATCGAGTGAGTCAACTGTGTGGTTGTTTGTTTATTTCATCTTTGGATCAAACAACAATAATAGTAAATCACTCTCACCACGACAGCCTTACAACTCCGTAGAGCACTAGTATGGCCTGTATACCCGATCGTAGGATTCGTTTAAGGACTAAGAAAGGAAAGGTTTCTGAGTTAAACTTAAACCAGTCGAAAAAACCGTTTTAGAGAAGCAATTCCGCGCAAAACTGAGAAAATGCGAATCAGTTTTGATTAATGAAAATTCAGCAGAGGCCAGTAAAGTTTTGACAAGTTGTTTTTAGAGTTCATGGAAATCCACACTAAATGCCTGATGCTACTTAATGAGGATGATGATTTTCACCCAATAATTTCAGACTAATTCGTCGACAAGTTAGACAGAGATATTCACGTACTGAAGAGTAGAGACGACAAATGGATTCAAAGTCCCGACAGGAAGTCGGCGAAGGAAGTCAGTCGCAAGTAACCAAATGTAAAAAATATGACGTCTGCTCCGAACACTGGCAGTCGACTAGATCATCTGTAAGAGAAGCAGCCTTGAAAGAACGGGCCAGGATGGCGCAATTGGATTTTGAGGTAACGTTCAACAAGAAGCAGCCATCCATAAACAGAAATTTCTAACCCAGCAATTAGAGATCAAGAAGGCAAAGGCAAGGCTTCACGTCTACGATTAATAATAAGGAAAAGCAGCAGAAGGTCTGAAGCAATGTCAGCGTCGTCAGAACCACCAAGTTTCGTTAAAAGTTAAACTGAGTTAGTCACAGACAACATCAAAGACTTACCTAACCTCCATCAAGGTATCAAGCATCGAAATAAAAGTGTAAACAATTAGGCAGTATACACAGGTAAGAAGTGTAACCCACTGCCTCTGGCATGAAATTTAAAATTAGAGACTAGTTATCATCAAAGTCCCGTAGTTGATCCTGAGTTTAAATTGTCAAGCCTTATTAATTCCTTGCAACTACCAGAAGTGGATGTAGACGTGTTCACTGGCAACCCCCTGGAATTTGCAACTCTTCGTGGCTACCTTTGCTTTAATGGTTAAAACGAAAACGCAGAGTCAGAAAGGGAGGTTCTTATAGTTGCTTAAATATCTCACAGGCGAACCAAAGTAGCTAATTCAAGGGTGCATTTACCAACCACATTGTTACGACTCTGCAAAGTCCCTGTTGCTGCAGCGCTATAGAGACCCTTGAAAAATACTAAACGAATATAAACGAGAGTTGAATTCTTGGCCAAAGATAAAACCAAAAAATCGTAAGTTCTACTCATTTTTGATAAAATTCCAAACCACTATTGATGACGACTACGGCTCCCCTGAGCTCATCCAGCAGTTACATCCCAAGCTACCAACGTACATTCAAGATCGATGGAACAGAGCTGCTTTGAAGTTACGTCAATCAAAAGTTCGTCAGTCATCACTTGCAGACTTTGCTTGGTGTACTACTTCGTTTCTGAATGGATGAAATTCCATTAATCAATTACGTGTACCAAAGAACCAACAGAACTATCGACGTTTTCTCTGGTGGCAAGATGGGAACCTACAGTCCAAACTAGAAGAATGCCTAATGACAGTACATGTATTCGGAGCAGCATGCTCCCCAAGTGCCGCAAACTTAGCACTGAATCAGACAGCAAACGACAATGAAAATGACATTGGTATTGAAGCAGCGACAGTTTTATGTAGATAATATACTCAAGTCTAACGTCAACCCGACCAGAGCAATCGTTGGTTTTCACAATTCGATCGCCATGTGTGCACAAGGAGGATTCCGTTTAACGAAGGTTGTATCGAATTTAAGAGAGGTTATGAAAGCGTTAACTAGCGAAGAACGTGGAAAAAGTTTCAAGCAGTTAGATTTGAGTAATGACGTGTTACAGATAGAAAGAGTCCTGGGAGTTGAATGGTGCATCGAAACTGATACACCTTAAAAAGCAAGCCAACGACAAGAAGAGGGATTCTGTCCACAGTTAGTTCTCTTTACGATTCCTTAGGATTGGCTGCACCATTTATTCTTCAAAGAAAGATTATTCTTCAACAGATGTGCATGGAGAAAAAAGGAAGGGACGAACCCTTAAATGAAGAACATGTGTCGTTGTGGAAACGATAAATACGTGATCTACCAAAGCTTGAATCGATCGAATTAAAACGTTGTGTCAAACCAACAAATTGTGGAACAAACATCAGCTACTTAATTCATCACTTTTCCGATGCTTCTAGCATTGCTTACGGTCAGGCGAGCTATCTACGAGCAGAAAGCGAAAAGGAAGTAAAATGCACACTATTGATTAGAGAGTCGAGAGTAGCACTCATCAAACAAACAACCATTCCTCGCCTTAAGTTAACCGTAGCAACTGTGTCAACAAACGTTTCATCTTTAGTGAAGAAGGAGTAACAAATCAAGCATCTCCCGGAATTCTTCTGGACCGATAGCGAAGTCGTGTTGGGTTACGTAAATAATGAAAAGAAACGATTTCATCTATTCGTTGCAAATCGAGTTCAAAGCATACTCGAAAACTGTCAACCAACGCAGTGGAGATTAGTAAAAAGCGAAAACAATCCTGCCGACGATGCGACAAGAGTTATCAATATCGACATTTCCATACTTTTAAAGAAGAGCGTTATCTCAACACTTATCACAAGAGAATGTTGGAAGAAAAGGTCTAAGTCTTGATGAAGAATCGTTTCGAACATTTATGATTGAGACAGAAGCCACAGTCAACTCAAGACTATTGACAACAGACAGCCTGGACGATATGAACAGTCCTCTTCCATTGTCACCATCAAATCTGCTGACTATGAAGTCAAAGCTTATAGTCCCTCCACCTGGTGTATTCGATGCGTGTGAAATCTACAGTCGAGGACGTATACGGCGTTTGTTGAATGACTTTTGGTCACGCTGGCGTAAAAAATATTTACAAAAAATACAAAAACGTACAAAATAGCAAGACAAAAAACGTTCCTTCAAAATTGGTGATGTTGTGCTGTTAAATGAACATGCTATACGAAACGATTGGAAGATGTAGATAGTACACAGAATTGTCCCTGACGAAAATGGAATTGTTTAAACTGTAATGGTGAGAAATTGTAATGGGCAACGTTACAAACGCCCTATTTCGAGCAGATATTAATGTTTCATGTGAATCATTTTGACACGTATTCACTGCCAGTTTATTGTCAGTGGTTAAAATGATTAGCTAGGTCAAATAACGGCGTTCGTTAAGAGCGGAAACGCTTAGGTTACTATTAGCAAAGGACCATTTAATAGAATAAAGCCACCCATTATAAATATTCTTAACAAATTTTTTTGTCCACAGTCCACACAACCCAGAATCAAAGTGCCCCAAGACGCAATTTTTTCCTTTAAAGAAATTGATTATATGTGGGGGAGAATATCCTAAATTTATTAAAAATTCGTATACATTACTGCAGCACATACAACATGCTCCAACACAGCACTAGGTTTCTAAATTTTGACGTCTTTTCCATCACACCCATATGTTGAAACCTCTAAATGTCGCATGGTTTTACTGCGATACATAACCTTGCCAAAATTAAAGGTTAGAAAAAACGTGTGCCCTTAAAGGACAAGAGAAAGCTTTGATTAAACTGAGTCAGTGACTGACTGTTTATAAACACGTAAAGAAACAGTTTGTACCATGTTTAGTATCTTTCCAAGTGTTTTACCTGTATCAAACACGTTTCAATCTAAACACGTCATTTCCTGGCCTTTTAAAATATTTTCTTATGCACAGAATTATCTCCTTAATAATAGCCGTATTCCATCTGTCTGTGTGTCCGCGAAAGCCGCGTCCTGTTACGGAAACACGAAATGCGATATATAAAGGACGGGCGACCCCATAGATTTTTCTACTAGTCTCTATTATAATAGCCGTATTCCGTCTGTCTGTTTGTGCGCAACATGGCGTCGTAAGTAGCGAGGCGGACGGAAAATCCCCGCGGTCCTGCTGCTTTATTTTGGAGCCCCGGCAGACCCCGTTTTTACCGGCTTTGTTTTGATCGCTAACGCGTAATAGACCAATCATGAGGCTCCATTATCACTAATGACCAATCCAAGTGCTTCGCGGCCTCAACATGCCGACGGAGGAAACATGCTACCCCTACAAAGGTCATTTTGGTTTGGAAGTGATGGTTTGAAATTTGTATGTCTCCTTTTGATCCTTTTTTCTTCTGAGTACTTTGTATCCTATAGGATTATTTAGTTTCTGTGTGTTTTCACATGTTAAGGTGAGTATAACATATATATAGTAGTATAATGTTTTCTAGCCATGTATAAATCTTAAACAAAACAATTTTAAGTGTTTAGCTAGCTAAAAACGTAGATTTTAAGGCAGCTAGCTATAGCTATCTTTATTTTTATTCCTATTCTTTTAAAGTTTTTTTCGGTTTGGTATATTGCTATTTATTTTTATGTTGAAGTTGGGTCTACCCAGCTAGCTCCTTTTAGCTACCTCTGGCTAAAAAGTGAAAGTAGCTAAATGCAGTTAGGCAGCTACCAATTTTATTACTGCTATGAAAGCTTATGCTGAAAATGGTGTTATACCTATACTCATGTGCGACACAGTCTACCTGTACTAAGCGCTTAGTCCGGTGGTAAAAACGGGTTGTTTCCTGTGTTTCTGTTTAACCGAAGTTGTGATAACGTTGTTTACAGAAAAAAAGTACACATTGTTTACCTATACTAAGCGCTCAGCTTAACATTTTTTTGAACTTTTCCCGGGAACATTCCCTGAAAAATAAAGAAAGTTGGCCAGCTGCTTTCGCTATGACGGGGTAACATTGAATTGTAATCTGTGTTTTTATTTTACCTAAGTTGTTGAAAGTTACTTTTTGAATAGTATATTACACCGGAAACACCGGAAAGTTGTGTGCACTTCACTTGATTTTCTACACACTATATGGCTGTACTAAAGCGCTTTACCTGAATGTGTGGCACAGTTGACGGTTCTTAATAATCACTCAATCTGGTGTTTAACACTGGGTAACACAGCTACTTGTGGCTTAACCGGGCGTTTCAACCGAGTGTATCCTGTGTTTTGTAAACCAAAGCTGCATAGTTCTTTTGAATAGGGTCTTAAGACTAAACGCATGTGCCACATGGTTTACCTGTACTAAGCGCTGTGTCCAGTGTCACAATTAATTTGTTAACCTTTACTGAAACTTATTTCGCAAAATAAAATAAAACTGACCAATCCTACGACGGGGTAACAAATGGTTGTAAATTGTGTTTTTTTTTAGGCTAAAGTTGCGGTAGAGTTATATTTTCAAAAATACACTACAGCCGAAACACTATAGTGTTGTGTGCGCTTTACTCGATTAACGACATACTGCATACCTGTACTAAAGCGCTCCACCTGACCGTGTGGCACAGTTTACGGCTCTTATTAAGCGCTCCACATAGTGTTCAACGGCGGGTCACACCTTGACTTGTGGCTTACCCCGGCGTTTAGACGCCGGGTTTCCCGGTTAGTCTCTATAATAATAGCCGTATTCCGTCTGTCTGTCTGTTCAAAAGGGTTACCGATATTCCTTTGATCTTTCCGCGACTTTTTAGAAAACAGGTGGTTGTTTAATTGGAAATCGTATTATTGATTAAAATTAATTTCAGAAATTAATTTATTTCCTGAATTAATTTAATTACTATAATTTATTAACCTTAATTAAAAAATAAATTAAATGACTAAAATAAATGCATTATGTTAATACGCTAAATTTAATAATAATAATTAACCCCCGTGATCTCAATCGCAGCCGGACGGAAAACCCCCTCGGCCCTGCTGCTTTATTTTGGATCCCCGGCAGATCCCGTTTTTTACGGCTTTGTTTTTACCGCTCACGCGTTATTAACCAATCACGAGGCTCGATTGGCACTAATAACCAATCCAAGTTCTTCGCGGCCTCAGCATGCCGACGGAGGACCCATGCTTAACTTACAAGGTCATTTTTGGTTTAGCAGTGATGTTGTGAGGTTTGTAGGTCTCCTTTTGATCCTTTTCTCTCTAAATACTTTGTACCTATAGGAATATTTATTTTCTGTGTGTTTTCACATGTTAAGGTTAATATTTCATCACGTTTTCTAGCCATGTATAAATCTTAAACAAACCGATTTTAAGTGTTGAGCTAGCTAGCTAAAAATGTAGATTTTGAAACAACATGCTTAAGGCAGCTTTATTTATTCCTATACTTTTAAAGTTTTTATTCAGTTTGGTATATTATTATTTATTTTTATGTTGAAGTTGGGTCTACCTAGCTAGCTCCTCCTTTAGCTACATCCTGCTAAAAAGTGAAAGTAGCCAAATGCTGTTTGACTGCAACACAATTCTTATGTTCAGCAGTTAGGCAGCTACCAATTTTATTACTGCTATGAAAACTTGTGCTACAAAATAAAATTGCGAAGAATTTTTTTAACTGAATATGATAACGACAGGCGGTTTCCTGAATTTTTTTTAACCGAAGTTGCGATAAGTTTTTATAAAAATTGTGTTACAGCTATACTCATGTGCAACAGGGTTTACCTGTACTAAGCGCTAAGTCCACTGTCACGATTAATTTGTTACTGTTTACTGAAACTTTCTCCGCAAAATAAAATAATATTGACTAATTGTTTTTGCTATTACGGGGTAACAACACGGGCTGTAAACTGTGCTTTTATTTTGGCTAAAGTTGCAGTAAAGTTATATTTTCCAAAATACATTACAACCGAAACACTATAATGTTATGTGCGCTTTACTCGATTCACAACATATATACTGCATACCTAAAGCGCTCCACCTAAATGTGTGACACTGTTTGCCGTTTTTATTATGCACTCCACTTGGCCTTCACCGCTAGGCCGCACAGTTTCACTACATACTGTATAATACCCGTACTAAAGCGCTTCACATGACCGTGTTAGCGGTTCTTATTAAGCGCTTCAGGGCGTTCAACAACAGTTACTTGTGGCTTATCCCGGCTAGTCTCTATTATAATAGCCGTATTCCGTCTGTCTGTTTGTGCGCAACATTGCGTCGTAAGTAGCGAGGCGGACCGAAAATCCCCGCGGTATTTTGGAGCCCCGGCAGACCCCGTTTTTACCGGTTTTGTTTTGATCGCTAACGCGTAATAGACCAATCACGAGGTTCCATTTTCACTAATGACCAATCCAAGTGCTTCGCGGCCTCAACATGCCGACGGAGGAAACATGCTACCCCTACAAAGGTCATTTTGGTTTGGAAGTGATGGTTTGAAATTTGTATGTCTCCTTTTGATCCTTTTTTCTTCTGAGTACTTTGTATCCTATAGGACTATTTAGTTTCTGTGTGTTTTCACGTGTTAAGGTGAGTATAACATGACGTTTTCTAGCCATGTAAAAATCCTAAACAAAACAATTTTAAGTGTTTAGCTAGCTAAAAACGTAGATTTTGAGGCAGCTAGCTATAGCTATCTTTATTTTTATTCCTATTCTTTTAAAGTTTTTTTCGGTTTGGTATATTGTTATTTATTTTTATGTTGAAGTTGGGTCTACCCAGCTAGCTCCTTTTAGCTACCTCTGGCTAAAAAGTGAAAGTAGCTAAATGCAGTTTAGCTGCTGAAACACAATTCTTATTCTTATGCTAAATGCAGTTAGGCAGCTACCAATTTTATTACTGCTATGAAAGCTTATGCTGAAAAATAAAATTGCTGAGTATATATATTTTTAACTGAACTTGATAACGACAGGCGGTTTCCTGATTTTTTTTAAACTGAAGTCGCTATAAAGTTTTTTTAAAAATGGTGTTATACCTATACTCATGTGCGACACAGTCTACCTGTACTAAGCGCTTAGTCCAGTGGTAACAACGGGCTGTTTCCTGTGTTTCTATTTAACCGAAGTTGTGATAACGTTGTTTACAGGAAAAAAGTACACATTGTTTACCTATATATACTAAGCGCTCAGCTTAACATTTTTTTGAACTTTTTCCCGGGAACATTCCCTGAAAAATAAAGAAGGTTGACCAGCTGCTTTCGCTATGACGGGGTAACATTGAATTGTAATCTGTGTTTTTATTTTACCTAAGTTGTTGAAAGTTATTTTTTGAATAGTATATTACACCGGAAACACCGTAAAGTTGTGTGCACTTCACTTGATTTTCTACACACTATATGGCTGTACTAAAGCGCTTTACCTGAATGTGTGGCACAGTTGACGGTTCTTATTAATCACTCCATCTGGTGTTTAACGCTGGATAACACAGCTACTTGTGGCTTAACCCGGCGTTTCAACAGAGTGTATCCTGTGTTTTGTAAACCAAAGCTGCATAGTTCTTTTGAATAGGGTCTTAAGACTAAACGCATGTGCCACATGGTTTACCTGTACTAAGCGCTGTGTCCAGTGTCACAATTAATTTGTTAACCTTTACTGAAACTTATTTCGCAAAATAAAATAAAACTGACCAATCCTACGACGGGGTAACAAATGGTTGTAAATTGTGTTTTTTTTAGGCTAAAGTTGCGGTAGAGTTATATTTTCAAAAATACACTACAGCCGAAACACTATAGTGTTGTGTGCGCTTTACTCGATTAACGACATACTGCATACCTGTACTAAAGCGCTCCACCTGACCGTGTGGCACAGTTTACGGCTCTTATTAAGCGCTCCACATAGTGTTCAACGGCGGGTCACACCTTGACTTGTGGTTTAGCCCGGCGTTTCGACGTCGGGTTTCCCGGCTAGTCTATATTATAATACCCGTATACGTCTGTTTGTCTGTCACGCAATATGGTACTGCAAGTAGTGAGAGGCACAGAACGGGCGAACCCGTGGAAAAATCCACGGGCCACCGACTAGTTACTTTAAATTAAGCCACATGTAACGCTTAATCTTCTTTCTTGAGAGAATCATCCGATGCATATTTAGTAGAAGAAGAAAAACGTTTTCTATTTGTGCGTCATGATTTATACAATAACGAATAGACAGCAATAAGACAAATTATTGGTAAAGACAGTGAGAAAAAAGTTACGGAGATGGAAGAATTCTCTGGTTTCGTAGACCAATAAAACGCATGTGTCTAAGAAAATAGTTCAATAGTTAACTTCTGAATTTTTGTTTAAAATTGAGAAACATTCAGGCTTTACCAATGTGTTTATTTAAAAAAAATGATGCTCTATAGTGCCTTATACCAGGGAGTGAATTAGAATGTTCAGGACAAAAAAAATGACAACATATTTAGTATGTATACAATATGAAATATATGTCACTACCTTATTGGAAATAAAGACATCTATGACATAGCATTTGCTTGACTGCTGGGTATATCTTCATCAGACTGAAGTGGTTGATCCTAGGAAAAATAAACAGTTGTCACATTTTATAGACATATACATATACACAACATAAAAGAGGACAAATGAACACGTCATATCCAATTTTCATTAAAATGTCAAGTTACATTCGTCTTCGGAATTTCGAGCCTTGTGTATGTATGTCAAACTTGGTGAGCCTATTGAATGTGTGAACCTGACAGGACGAACTCTTGGTCTAATATCGAAGTGTTCAATTCATGCTAAACTTACATCCTCTGTTGATGGTAGGGATTCAGAAGAAACTTCTTCAATTTGAGAATCATTCTCCGGGGAAATTGCAATACTTCTTATATCATTCTCCAGAGATCTTTCAAATGCATGAAATATTTTTTTCTTATATTACACATTGCGTGGTTTATGTCGAGTTACAAATAACACAAATTTTTCGTTCTGGAAAAATATCGTCACTTTTAATAAACCTAGCAAATAGAATCAAATTACTTGATGTAATGGTAGATGAACTAGTCGAAATAGTAAAGCTAGTGTCATTATTTAATGTTTCTTCGAATGGTGATTGAAACACATTAATCATTGATGGTACATTAATTATTGAAAAGTTATCATCTGGATCATATATTCATTATGAAATGTCGATAATAGCAATTCTAATTGAAGCGTATGGTACTGTTTTTTTTTTTAATAACCCCTTAACGCTATGCTGCATGGCTAAGATACTTACTGAGTTTCAATATTTATCTATTAGACACCTGCATGCCAAATTTTTAGGTTCCATGCCTTTAAGAGGCTTTGATATTGGCTATTACTCGAAACTACCCCTAAAAAATATAATAACTCTTGTTAGAATTATCCTTAGAACTTGAAACTTACAACACAACTTTGTTTCATCAAGAAGAATCATTTTCCAGTTTTTGGACACGTGAATAATCCGATTTGCCGATTTTTTCGGATGTAACCCGAAAATCGGAAAAAAACGGATTTTCGGGCAATTTTTGGCAACTTTTCATGCGATCTATGTAAAAACCGGAAAATATGTTAAATAATTTTTATGTAGCTTTCAGAAACTTCAAACAGAATGTAAAAATTCGCTCTAGAACTAAGAAATTGAATTTTAAGCATATGGTGGCATTTTGAACAAATTTCAAGCTTTTGATGACCTCACAGAAAATATGCTGACGCAAGCAAAAATTTATTGCCCTCATTTTGTTCCTTTTGTGACGTACTATAAGTGTGCCAAGTTTGATTCAATTTGAACAAGCCTATGAAAAGTTATTGAGGGGGGGGGGGGGGGGGAGTCATAATATGTTAGAAAAACCCCGGACCGAATAGGGTTAACACATCTCCATATGCAGGGTTAATTGAAAATATGGGGTATTTCAATTGGGGTAGTATTTGGGGCAGTGGTTGGGGTAGCTAATTTTGATATTCAAAGCATATATTTCGTAAATATACATTATATATATAATTTTATTCCAATACGACGGCTTTTAGCTCGCTTAACATACCGAATTTAGCGCCAGTTGGTAAAAAAGAAGTTTCCCTTCTACCTTCAGTTTACAACGCGTAGCTTCGCCATATTTAAAATTTACATAATAATTTGCAGACCAGGTGCGTTTTCAAAACTGAGCCTCTGTGTAAAGTTGACCAATTAGGCGGGTTCACACTTTATTCGCCGTACTCCCATTTATTTTTAGCATACGACGTAATTTTCTCTCGGTCGCCAGTATTCGTCGCAGTAGTTAGAATAAGTACAACTATTACGTCGAATGGGAATTTATCGACCAATCAGATTTCGAAATACAATAAGCTCTTTTCCATATCACATGTTCACAATTAACCGTGGCGGCTCAAAATGAAAACGCAACATGAAAACGAGGTTTATTATGAACCATTTGAAATTGTAGCGGGAAAGTGCTCAAATTACTTAACAAATTTATACATTTTTGTTACTTTTAGCTGCACTTGAGTGCAATATGAATCAGTTTCAAGCACTATTACCTCATACTAAAACAGTTAATGGTTTGAAAGACTTAGGATCGTTGCGTGTTCCCGAACTAAAAAAGATTTTGTTTGTTTACAAGGAGAAAACATCTGGCACAAAAGCTGACCTTATCCTTCCAGTTTATGCTGTATTCTGTCGCATAACAAATGATAGCAACACTATTAATATCCCTACATGTTCCTAAGAAGATCGCAATACTTATGGTATTATAAAGGGAGAGTGTCATAAGGTCTCCTAGGTTCGCAAGCGAAAATTTTTAGTTAGTCTTATTCTGAAAAGATGATTTGAGACATGTCAAGACAAACAAGTACATATAGCTGGCTGCCTTTTCTTGACAATGCAATGTTGTGCTCTATCTATAAATGAAAGTGTTGAATGTATTTAACACTACCCCCTACAATTCGAGGAATACCAATTGTCCTCACAATTAGCCATATATATAGCTATCATATACTCATATACCCTGGTTGTTGTAGATACAAGATAATTATGTTTTTCCTAGCCCTGTCCAGGATTCGAACCTGGATCTCTCATTTGCATGAGTGTCATAGCCATTAGACCAACAGGGCATAAATATATATGAAAAACTTTACAGGAACATATTATATATGCTTATGGATTTACAGCACACGTAGACTACTTAACTTTTTTTGTGGATATCAAAATTCAATTTTTTTCATTAACTAACTAGACGGGTGTTGACGTTGAAATGTCTGGTTAAGTCACATGTAACTGTGTTACCCGCCGTTAAACGTCTGGTAACCAGACTTTTTCGTTAGTTCTTTGTCCTTCACTCGACCAACCCATAACTTTGATACAAACGTGATACTTCCTTTGGGGGATAACCCCACCAAAGCTTTCCAAGTGTTATGATGTTTATACTGTGACCACGTTTGTGACTGTGATACCATAGAAGAAGGGGTTTGTAAAAACTACAGTACCATCAATGATAACACGTGTTGTGTGATACTCCCGAAATTGCTTAGGCATGTATTTTCGAACCATTTTTTGAGAAGGAAATGAGAACAACAGAAGAAGTTCATAATAAAGAAAGTTTATCCAAGTGGTAAATATTCTTGAGATGTGACCAGAAGATACATTAAACGATATCAACAATATCATCAACAGACAAACCAACCTGCAAACGTACTAAGACAAAAGAAAATTCATCCAATAAAGACAGTGATCGTTAACGACCAGGTTTGGAATGACCATATCTGGAGTTTTGATAAAATTTTGGTTCCAAGTATGAAAAAACGGATAACAGTGACTCATAGTTTGGAAAACCGGTGTAAAATTTTACTGTACATGGATCACTTTTTATTTTTTAAAGAAAATGCTTTGCTCTGGTATGAATTGATTTCCTTGTTAAGATCCATAATTTTATTTTTTAGCACAACAATATTATTTACTCCTGAAGTATACATATATTGACTAAGGAATTTTGTGTTGAATGGAACTTGGCATATGAATGATCATGAGCGGTTGTATACTCATTTTTGTCATCGTTTAAAACATAAAAGGCAGTGTGAACAAAAGCTACACACTCCAAACCACGAGAATATTTTCGTTTTCACCCTTACAACTACTAGCCTCTTTGATTTTATCTGTATCCATAATTTTAGAAAATATGGAAATAAAGCTTGACTATAAAGTTAAAATCTTGTGGTATAGTCTTCTTCTCAGCAAAAACACGCTGTGAAAAATAAAATGTTCATAATAAACCTTGTTTTCATGTTTACTGCGGCGATACTCCTGTGTACTTTGCGGAACCGG
Organism: Hydractinia echinata; assembly: GCA_030067915.1. Lineage (NCBI taxonomy): Eukaryota > Metazoa > Cnidaria > Hydrozoa > Anthoathecata > Hydractiniidae > Hydractinia > Hydractinia echinata. Next base: position 845,251 of record JASGCC010000078.1, on the reverse strand, counting down.
AACAGATATGTCAATAGGCTTATTTCAAAACGAGGGTTAGAATTTTAAAATGAAAACAAACTTGATGAGAAACAAAAGTTTAACTTTGTTTGTGCAATATTTAATGTAAATATTGAATATCTTATTATTGAGTATAATATTGAAAAGTGCTGTAATGTGCTGAAAAGAGTAAAGTAATTAACTTGTTGTACCAAACTAAAAATAAATGTCTTATTTGTTATGTGCAGTTTTATTTTTCGTGCTAGTGCATTCTTTTATTCGCAACGAATAGATTTTTGGTAGTCTTCTTATTCGAACGACTACGACAAAAGACTGTAAACCCACACTGTACGTTGCGGTTCCTAAAGAATGGTTGCCACATGTATAATGCAACCAATCTTTGAGTGAAAATTTGACATAAGAGCCTTGCCTGGTAAAAGCCTCATTTCCATGTTATTTGTATTTAAAAATAATTGCTAGCCTCGTTGAACCTTGCATGGGGGAAGCCTTTTTTCAAGTTGTTACCATGTAAAAATACCGCTAATAGAAACCATTCAGTCCGAATCTAATAAAACAGTTTCCAACTGCAAAACTGGTCAAGGTAAAGGAGAGCAAATAATTATCTGATCTGTAAAATAAAACTACCACCCTAAATACTACCTCAAACACTACCCCAATTGGGGGTGTACCCCATGTTTTCAATTACAAAGTCCGCGGTAAAATACCCAGCGCGTTTTCTAACATGGGAACGGGTGTTAATTATTTTTTAAAAGAAATAAAAAGAAAAACGGCGGCAAAAGAAGCGGCCGCGCATTTACCCGCGTGTTTCCTAAAATTAAAATAAATTTTTTGTTGGAGTGTTTTTCCCGCGTGTTTTCTAACATTAAAAAATAGTTATTGAATGTTTAAACCAGCCACGGTACAGTCCACTGGTACAAAATAATAAAAATATGTTAAACAAATATTAGCTATTTTGGTCTTCAAATTTTTTTTCTTTTATTACTTCGTGAATTTAAGCGATGGAGCAAAACTTGGAATTTCTAAATCCCAAAATCTAATAAAATAACTACTATAGCCACACACAAATAACTATGTTTCATAACGAAATATCCATATTCCTTCCTAGCAAAATTTTTACAAAGTTTCATGGCCGTGTAGGGCGAAAAGAAGCGAGTTTGAGGTGTACTTACCAATAAACATCAAAAATAAGATCTTTAACTCAAGATAACCGAAATATTTTACATACATACAGCATTTTATAACCTTTGTTAACACTTCTTAGAACTTTATAAACATCTGTCACGGCCAATAATAATATTTTTCTCCTAACTTGGTTAGCCTTTCCACAACATACTTCCAGCTTCGAACGATGAAGTCTGTTGTGATGAGATGGCGCCAAATTTAATAAATACACAGACCGGAAACTTTCAACAACAAATCGAACGTGTAATATGGTGGTTTCAGCTTTTAAACTCCGGTTTTCTTTTTAAAAGGCAGTGTTTTGATCTTGCTACTAGATCTGAGCAAAACCAGTTTGTTGAAATTGCTTCTGATGCACCTGGGCGGGCGTGTAAAATGCCCGTGGCTATCCCGTATTTATACGGGACCAACACCAGCAGGGTTAACTTTGACGAAAAGTGTGCGTTTTCACACCACCAACATCAAAATTGCCACTGCGGCTAAACGGTTTGAGATTACATTGTAAAATTATGATAAGTGTTAATTATAAAAGACAATTCTTCTAAGCGCCTATTTCGTAAATTAAAATATTCTTGCTTGAGTTGCGATGAATGTAAATTTTAGTCTGCTAACGAAATTATCGTTTAGTTCTCTCGAGTTATTTCAAGAACACGAGCATAACGGTTATGGATTCTACATTTTTAGGCTTTTATTTAGACGGGACTGAATTTAAGATCTTCCACGTCGATGGTACGGTAGAAGTTGCAACAAACAGATCTAAAATATCACAAATCTGTTTTGGAATCAGTTTAGCGTAGTCTCTTAATAATCCTTTATGAGAAAAAAGAGATAAGGGTCTACTATCCTGCTTATACATTTATAGAACATGACATTTCTTGTCTATTTCTCCAATTTGCCAAACAGCATCGCGTCGATATGCTGCAAAAGTTGTAATAGGTTGGGTAAACAACGTTGTAAATGTGCTCCTCGCAGATTCTGTGATGCCTGCCTGATTGAACAAGCAACGTGTGAGGTTTTGGATCTAACTAAATAACCTTAGATCCTAAGTTTGTTTGTGAGCGTTGATAAATGCACTTTGTCGAGTTTTAAGTGCGCGTGACCAGAATGGAAATAGGGTAAAGGATTGCTTGTGGGTACGATCTTTCAAAAACGAAATTTCACCCTTATTCCCATAATATCCTGAACAAGTTTTTAATTGAAAAATCCGTGGTATAGTCTTTTAAACACCATGCCAAGCAATTTATGTGGAAAGCATGGGTCCAATGAACTAAATTTTCACAACAAAATTAAATATAAATGTTGAATTTGGTAACTGTTAATTTTTTTAACTTTATACCGAGTAGCAGATTTTGATGTATTGATTTAAGTGTACAAGGAAGATCTTCACACTTTAGCAAAATTAATCCCGGCGTAAGGATGCTAAAATCCTGTTTATACTGATCAGTTTCCATAACAACACAGTGTACAGCAATCACTATTACGAAATTATTGTAAACTAGTCGATAAGGCCCGTGGAAAAATCCACTTAGGTAGAAGAACAATAGGAAATATCTGCCATTTAAATTTTGATGACATCAGCATATTGTATCAATATATTGAATACTGTCCTTTACCAAAAAATTAAAATGAAAATGCAAAAAATTTCAACATCAAAACATTCTTAGTCTCTGTACAGGACATTTTTCTTTTCATGATAGCTGTAACATGTAAAATTGAGTAGTAGACCAAGCCAGATTACTTTAGCAAAATTAATCCCGGCGTAAGGATGCCAAAATCCTGTTTATACTGATCAGTTTCCATAACAACACAGTGTACAGCAATCACTATTACGAAATTATTGTAAACTAGTCGATAAGGCCCGTGGAAAAATCCACTTAGGTAGAAGAACAATAGGAAATATCTGCCATTTAAATTTTGATGACATCAGCATATTGTATCAGTATATTGAATACTGTCCTTTACCAAAAAATTAAACTGAAAATGCAAAAAATACAGGTTCCAAAAAAGCTCATAAAATCTTACACAATATGTCGAATGTCAAATCGCATGAAATGTTCCTAAAAAAACCTTACACAAAATATAAAAAAACGACAGCTTGCAAGGTGTGAAATCTGGTTGATAGAAAGTTACAACATCGACAGTCACAGCACCGACTACAACAACACCAACAATTACAACACTGACAATAATAATAAAGTCAGAAATAACATATCTCAAATACGCATTATAAACATTGTCTTTTCCCTAAAAGCTGTTACAAAAGCTTAAACAAAAAGCCATAGTTTGGAAAACATCAAAGTTAAATCTGGTAAAATCATTCATTCGGTTGCATACCATTCTGTGCCCCAAAAATATACACAAAATTTAAAACCGGTTAAGAACAAAAAAATTTTTTTTAATATGATAATGCGTACTGCCCTTTACCAACCGTTTTAAACCTAAATGTTGAAAAAAAGAATAAAGAGTAAATTATTTTAAATCAATCATCATCGATCATTATTTTTGGAAAACAAACTTATATACGGTTCGTCTCACAAAACTTGACACAAAACAGATCGGTTTTTGAGGAGCACATCGAAATCAACAAAAATCAGTTCATTCAGCATATTGTTTATTGTCATTACACATAAATCTTCCACAAAAAAGTTATGAAACACATCAAATCATATAAAAATCAGGCATTTCAGTGCATATAACCCTCGCCCGTTAGATTACAAAATATAAAAAACAAAAAAAGTTTTAGTCAGAACATTTAGTAACTTTTTGTCATCATCACCAAACAGTTATTACTACAATTTTAAAATTCTTAACAAAAAGCAAAAATGACATCACATTCAGTGGAGTCCAATTCTACCAAAAATTTTTTACAGTATATTGCATGTGGTCTATTTACACAAAATTTTTAAAAACAGCATTTTCCTCATAAACCCACGTAAATTTACAATAAAATGTCAACAACCACTGTAAAAACAACCTGACGTTTTACATGTAGGCTGTCAGAATGTCAGAAACAAAAAAATGAAAAATAACACACACGCTTTAGATTCTGAAAAAAATTAATCCACTTGTCATATTGCACGTGGTCCCCTTAAAGTTTACAGGAAATGTGAAAAATTATTATGGGCATAAAAATATGTCACATACTATCCTCTAAAAGTTCAAGTCTTTGAAAGATTTTGTAAGTAGCTAGCTTATTACATCATAATTCGTGGTTAAAAAAGAAGAGAAGTTTGTTAAACTATGATAACATAGATTAGAGCTAGCATGGGGAGCAGGCCTTGAAGCTAACATTAGCTCGCTAACAGTAGCTAAGACACCCAGTTAAATATACTTAAACTGGGGAGAATTAGCTAAATCTAAAGCTAGCTATTTATGCTTAGTAAAACACGCATAAAGAGAAACAATAGTAATGTAAAAATGATAACAACAACAAACCAAAGTTTTCCGTTTGACAAGCTAACAGCTTCATGTGCATTTTGAATTTTAGGACAAATACATTAGTTACGCGCCAGGGGACACATTAATTATGCAACAAAATGTAAGCAAAAATGCTGCTGGCTAGTTTTTTTTAAAAAACGCGGTAAAATATGAACCTTTAAGAATTTGAGGCTTTTTAGTGGCTTTCCTGGAAAATGCGTGTCTGCTTGCTCTAGCGACATAAAAACTGAACGTCTAAACATATAAAGTTCTTACTATTTGTGATTTCAAATCCACTTCAAACTGTAGCCTTCTTTTTCTACTTCCAACTTCACTTTTCTAATTCTTCACTTTTACTTTTCTTTTTCAAATTATGTTTTTTTGAACCACCTTTTGCACTTTTTTCAAGATGAAGGGATGAAGGGACCCTCTTTCAAAAGTTAGCCGTTAAATTTATTTCAGCAAATCAAATTGAGTCGTTTTTCATCACATGATATAAAAAAAGTAAAGCCGCTAGCAAAATTGACATACTTTTTTCAGCGACTTCAAAGAAAATTTCGGCAACTTCAAAGAAAAATGAACACATCCACTTTGCCTGTCACAGACACACATACTCTCTGTATTATTATATAGACTAGTCGATAAAACCATAGTTAATATATTAACTATGATAAAACCCGTCGAAAAATCCACTGAGGCAGGATAAAAATGAAAAAAAGGAAGCGTCATTTTAATTTTGTTGACGTCAGCAGCCCTTCCACAAAAAAATTAGAACCTTTTTTTCACGTTGCCTCTATTGTGTAGAGCTTAAACTGCTGGTCAAGAAAATGTATAGGATCATGTACTTTTGACAAACGGTTGCAGGGATATTAGGGTTTGAAGGTTTTTTGATGACGTCATCAACCCGACCATTCCGAAACGGATTTGGGACCCAGGTTTGGGAAAATTACCCAAATTGGTCCTAGGTGGTCCCTAGTTACCCACGCGGTGAAAAATCATTGACGTCACCACCTCGTTTCCCAGTTATTTGGCCTCAAAGTTTTCAGTGCATTGTAATTTTTTTTTCTTTTTTTTATTATATAATATAATATACAAATTATGCTTTAGCCAAAAACAAAAACAAAAAAATAAAATATTCAACGGTACGTTGCGTTCTCGTTCACACGTCAATTCTACCAACTGACTGGGATATAAGGATGTTTGATGGATCAGTTGGCATGTCATTCCTTTTCAAAGTTCTCGATCCTCTTATACACAAGATTGCTGATTTCAATAGCGTGAATGATATTTTCGTTCGTAACCAGCTCATCACAACACCTTCTTCCGTACCTTGTCTACGCGCTAACTTCAACGAAAGTTCTTTAATGAATGGTTCTGTTTCACGACTACAACCACCATGACTCGAAAACACCAAAGGATTAAATGAGCCGTGCTCTATTTCAATCACTCGTTGGTTGTATTTTCGTTTCTTCTCTTTTTCATTTTTGCAAAATACCTTCTGAAGATTCTGATTAACATGGCTTGAAGCGAACGGGTTGAAAACCCTTACATCAAAGAATGCTCTTTGACCACGTTGCCAGAAACTTCTAGCTGCAATATCTAGTCTAGCTTCATCCCCTTGAATAGCATTTGGTGGTAGAGCTTCTCCAGTCAGAGGGATTAGTCGCGGCTCTACCTCAACGTCTTTGCATGTTTCTTGCAAAAGATTGGCGATCGAATCTTTCATTTCATCATGTCTCATGTATAAAAATCCACCTTTTGGGCAAGACATGGCATGATCTACACTATACACTTTACTGCAGGGACAAATGGAAGGTAGATATTTAAGAGGCCATCTGTATCTGAGATTAATTGCGTCGAAAAACTCTCTTTTGTTTAGAACAAATTTCTCTGACTCGAGTGGCAGAGTGGTAAGCCAAGATGAAGCGCCTCTCATGGTAGCCAGGTCGTTCGCTCTAATATCCTCTTTATTCAATCTTTCTCTCAGTTGTGATAGCATAGTTGATCTATTTTCTTCACGTTTCTTTCCTATTTCACGTTTCACCTTTTTCATTTTTCCCAAATCAATAGAATTCTCTGATTTCTGTTGCTTAATGTTGTCAACCAGTTACGCAGTTACCAAAATCGAGTTCTGATACTCTTCCGGAGCTGTATCTGCAAAGATCGGCAAAGCAAGTCCACCCATTCTAGCAGGTAATGACAAAAGAAGCCTTTCGTCAGAAGAACATATGTGACCATCAGTGAATGCTGGTATGAAAACTGAGTCAATTACTTATTATTAAGTGCATTGTAATGGCTTCACTAATGTTAATATACTTTCCTTTGACGTCAATATTATTTTAACATTAAAGTTTGGTAAATTACAGAACAATTTTATAAGCGATGTTTTATAGACTTTATCAAAGATAATTGCGAAGAATATAATCAACTTTGCAAAAGTCACACAAGACAGACAGACAGAAAGCTCCGTATTATTATAAGAGATGCAGGATGTAAATCAAAGCGATTTAAAAGAGCTTCGCAATAAATATCGTAGAGATTCTTTTAAAATAGTTGTGCGACAACTGTTTCATAAAAGTGATGCATTTTAATGAAAAACAAGATTTTGAGGAAATCTACCCCTTGTTTGCCTTTACAGTCAGCGTTTATTTTGTGTTGACTTACCCCGACCAATATTGTCAGTAACTCTATATAAGATTGCCAACCAACAAAGCGGTGAGAGAAGGGGTGGAGGATTGTTTTTTGAAAACATATAATTCGAACAGGATTTTCCTAATTTCCTAACATCAGTCTATTGAGCATGATTACTGTTTTACCGATTTGGAAGGAGATCTGAAGGATTTAATTGCATATGCTTGGTAGGTAGTCAGGATATTGTGGGGGTTATTTGTCAAAACTAATTTTTAGCTGGAATCTTATTCAAAAGGCGGCTTATTGAAAGGAGGGAGGGGGGGACTTAATCAAGCATTTCCGGTATGCACACCTGAGAGGTCTAATTAATGTCTACACCATGCTGTAATTGTGCTTAATTATTACGCAGGAAGTAGGCGGATTTGGGAACACCTTTAACTTTGTTGTTATCGCAACTGTTGTGAAAATATGACATTCGTTCTTTTTTCGAATTTTATTTTATAGAGTTTTCAGCATAAGATATATCACAAAAAACATATCGTCAAGCAAATGGAAAATGGCTTTTTCAGAAAATGCAGGTATTCTATCTAGTGGTAGAGTACTCGTATCGTACTCAGTTGAACTCTCGAGCAAGTCATTGTAATAGTTAAGACAATTCAAATCGATAGATAGACAGTAGAAATGCATTACAATTGTTAACTAAAGAGTAAATAAAACCGTTTGATGAATGCAAAAGAGATGCAATGAATTTAAATGCAGAGACCACATCATAATTCCTGATTTAAAATTTGCCTTTTAATGCCAGTTCTTTCCCTGGTGCACCCCAAAGCAATGAAAGAGTTGATTGATCATACATTTAAATTAACCCTATTCGTGCGAATCAGCCCCCCCCCCCCCAGCATTGAGGAGCCCCTAAAAGGCCCAGCAGGAATAGGGTTAAGATAAACTCTATTAGATAAAAGCCCCAGTGAAATACATTATAACCTTGACTTGCTTGAATAATACGCTTTACAACGCCTTGAACGTTTATACTGTTATTTTATAGGAACTTTGAATTAGAAAAATACCGGCTGAAACTACCATTGAGTATGCTAAGTGTTGCACTATTAAATTTTTAGAACAATATCTTTTGTTCTAATCATTAATAAGTCATTCTGACATAATAAGCAATTCCTGGCGCAATGGTTTTTATTGATGACGACCGATTATATGACCTTTATTGTAAGAGGAAAATTTAGAGTTAGTCTAAGACGCTAATGTCAAATTAACTTTATGTCTGTGTGTGGTCACAATGTCGTCATGGTTCTGTTTGTTAGAAGAAATGTTTCTGAACTTCCAGAAGTGATCATAACTTCATTAACACTGTCCATTTTAGTCCCAATTAATGCCTGAATATTTATACCAGAGGTAACTTGTTAACTTCGCAGAAGTAAAAATTATAGCCATAAAATCCTAATTTAATCTGTGGGAGGAAAGTTATTTTATTTGTCAACAGCTTTGTTATTTTTAATCACACGACTAGGTGGTCATAAATTTTTTTAGTAACAGACATTTTGTAAAAGTCTTAAAATAGCAGCTGATGTTGAGATTAAATCTTTAGACATTGTAATGGAGAATTAATTTGGCAGGAACCAATTCCTGCAAATAGGTTTTGACATATTTTCAGAATTTGTTTTGTACATGTGTGCTAATGTGGAACTGTGGTTTCGATTAGGTGAATATGTGCGTCGTTTAAATATATTTTAATTGCTTCATATTTTCTTTCTCATACGGTGTTAGCTACTTTTTCGTCTCTGTTTTTCGTGGGTCTTAAAAGATTTAATTTCAAATTTTTTTTTTTTCTCTATTAATTTTTCCACTTATTTCGACAAGTTAGTTTCATCTCTCAACATCGATGGTCCACAATTTCCTGTCCTTATACTGCGTTTACACTTGAGGACTTATACAGATTCAAAGAACGTTTCGGATTGAAACGAAACATAATAGTTTGAAAACGGAAATTTTGTATCCGTTTTCATCCGTTTACAATCATGTGTCAAAACTTATAATTTTTAAATTTTTTCAGATATATGCATATACAGTCTGTGCTCGATACGTGGAAACCCCATGGGACCTTGGAAAATAGTTCCACTTATCCGATTTTTCGAGAAATTAAGTCATTTACGGGTCGATTCAAAAAACGAAAGATAGAAGGATAGTGGGTAAAGTAAAAAAACAAAGTAGAACTAACAAATACATTTTAATCTGTCTCTGTTTCTTATTTTTAAACTCACAAGAAAAATTGCTTTAAGTTTTTAGATAACTCTCTTTCATGGTGGAACGTTGAACTTCCTCAAGTTCCATAAAAAGACCGGAGTCCAGTGTGGTTTCAATAGCACTTCTTTAATTGTATTGAAGAAGGCTTTTCAAGGCCTACTTTGATGTCATTGCGTTCTTTGATGTCAAGGCCTACTTTGATGTCATTGCGTTCTTTGATGTTAAGGCCTACTTTGATGTCATTGCGTTCTTTGATGTCAAGGCCTACTTTGATGTCATTGCGTTCTTTGATGTCAAGGCCTACTTTGATGTCATTGCGTTTTTTGATGTCAAGGCCTACTTTGATGTCATTGCGTTCTTTGATGTCAAGGCCTACTTTGATGTCATTGCGTTCTTTGATGTCAAGGCCTACTTTGATGTCATTGCGTTCTTTGATGTCAAGGCCTACTTTGATGTCATTGCGTTCTTTGATGTTTTTTTGTTCGTCGAATTCGAAACTTTTTGCCATGAAAATACCAACGCGCAAAGATAAGTCGAACGTCTTTAAACATTTTCGAAAGAGGTTCCACTTACGCGACTAAATATGAGAGTTCCACTTAACACAAATTAAAATACAGGCAGTTGATAAAGCAAATCCAAGGGACCGAGAAAATTGGTTCCATTCATTGAAATTTTTGTAGATTTTACTTATTGAGCGCAAACTGTATATGCGGATTTAAGCAATTATTACAAATTTAAACAAATCTGGAAAATAAGTTTTCGGAAGCTTTTCCGTTTTTATTTTTTATCGTTTATATGAATCCGGATTAATTTGCTCAAGTGTAAACGCAGTATTAGTCTGAATAAAATATGTTCAAAAAAGGTTTTCAACAACGAACAAACACCACATGGGAACAATTAAGGGCGCAACTGTTTGAAAGAAAGACTCTTATTCACATCCCTTTGAGTTGTATAAAACTTAATCAAAATTTCCCAAAAATGAAAAAATTGTTATCATTATTTCCTAGTACAGTGGAATCTCTCTAAAGCGGACACCTCTATATAACGGACACTATTCCTTGGAACGGACGGATTTCAGGTCAAACTATCACAAGAAATTCTCTATAAGACGGACAGTTATAAGGCGGACACTTTATAAAACGGACACTTTTTTTCGCACCAAATGACACTTTCCCTTGGAAAAGCTCTGTGTAAAGCGGACACATGAAAAAAAAAACCACTTGTTAAATTTCGATTTTCATCTTTATTTCGTACATTTTTTAACTTTTTTATTTACAATCTCTAAAATCTTCTTAATTTTTTTTTCCGCCCAATTAACGCCTTTATCGACACCAATAAACTCGTATAGAACTGGAATTTCGCCATTGCAAATTCGTCGTGCACGTTGTCTTCTTCGTGAATCAATGAAAGGTTTTCATCTCCAATATCCGGTTACCATGTGTTCATGTAGGCATGGTATCCTCGAACAAATGAATTAAAGGCAAATCGTTGTTATTTTATAAGAATGGCAGAAGTTTTCTGCTCAGGATTTCTCAGTAAAATTTTCATGAGCTTTGTGCCCTTTATTTTAAATTCGATGGTAAAATTTGATGTTATGTTTTCGGTGAAATTTTGCTCTGAAAGTGATTTTTGGATACAATCTCTATAAAGCGGACACCTCTATAAGACGGACACTTTTTTTTGCACCAATGGTGTCCGCTTTAGAGAAGATTCCACTGTATTATCTTTGTTACAAAAATCTTGTTGGTCTCAAAGAAGTCATTGGTCTAAATGGCATTAGTGTGTTACGTTCAGCTCACATTGTTCCGCTTAGTGGTCAAGTAAGCTAAATTAACAGTCATAAATGCCCAAAAAGTCTAATACAAAAACACACAAATAAGTTCTAGATAGGGAACATCAGAACTTACAAAAAAATCAACGAGTTTCTTATTTTTCTCTTTTGGTTTCTGCAAGAATTGTGGAATAAATAATTGAGAGTAAAACATGTTTATAAAAGTTGTGGAAGGAAAGCAATGCATCAAGTAATAAGTCATTTCTCTAGCAACATCACTCAACCTTAGAGTGGATTTTTATGCGGTTCTATGATGGCAATATTTTCTTCTTCGTCCTTCCTTTTCCCTTTGTGTAGTACAACTCTATGAATCAGGACAAGTTTTTAAAAAAATAAAAAGTATTTGAACTACGCATAACATGAAATAAGGAAAATCTATCATATGTCAAGAATTACGAAAAATATGAGATACAGCTTTTAAAAATGGCTATAGTATCATTGGGTTAGGCAATCGTTCTAATGTTATTAACGAAAGTATGTATGTCAATTTGGACCACCAATATGACACTCTAAATTAATATCCGTCTCTGTTAATGTACAAGTCTAATTATACTTTCTGTTCAAGTACATCAGCAAGAAACGAACACTAATTATATAACTACGTCATTTTGTTTTTATTTGCCCACATTTACATGCAATTAAGTGCAATTAACTGCAATTAACCAGAACATGCATGAAATATTTTGTTCTCAAAATAAGCTGGTAATGAATGTTTTATCCACACCGTTGTCATTGACAACAATTACTGCACTCGTCCGTTTACGGTTTAGTACTTTTATCCGTGTTTTTTTTTTCATCTATCAATCACTGGCTTTTTTTCGCGTATCAGCGTTTTAAAAAAATCTGAAACGACGATTCGTTTTCATAGCGATACAAGAATCTATGAAAGTTTTAAAATTCCCTTTTCTTTAAGACATTCTTCTGGACCACCTTTTAAGCTACAATCCCGGACATAAATTATTGCAAAAAAAGGGCAGAATTTCAGAGTTCTTAACCATAACATGTCAATATTTACAGGGGATTTAGGACTCACTTAGGATCTCGCTTTATTTTTTCGGGCCGTAAAGCGATTTGTTCCATAATGCGGACATTATGAAAATTGACGTTAGTTGCCGGGCCTACACCACTGCCAAACCAAAACCTTAGTAGCTTGGTGGGCGATCATGTGCCCGGCTGCCGGCAACATGATATCCTTTTGCCATTAGCCAAAAAGCAACCTTTTGCATAAAATATTATGTTCAGGATTGTAGTATAGTTTCCGATTAAGGTTTTGGCATGCTTAAGTTTTGTTTTAAATAAGAACAAGAAAACCTTTGCTCTATGTTACTACTCTTCCTGAGTGTGATCTGGGGAGGTAAATGCAAGCCAAATGCTTGACAGTTTTTTCTTGACAGTTTTTTTTTTCTGTCATTCTATTTTGTAACTCATGTGTATAATCTGATTCAAACTTCTATTCTATGACTCAAAGACTAGTTTGTTTGAAATTTTTGTTACTTCTGTTCTTTGTTTCCACCAAAATTGATTTAAAATACAATTTAAAACATGTGATGCTTCCGCGTTTCTTTTGGTAAAAAAAAATGATTTTTTTCACGGCTGCACAAAGTAAAATGAAACCAGTATCCGCTCATGTATGTTGGATTAGATTTATTACATTTTGAAATTTGTAGAACCAACGTACATAAGGCTTCATATAACTAACGCTCGTCAACAATAGTTTGACAATGGATAAGGTCTGCCAGCTTTTATTAATAAGTAAGGCACACCCTGCAGATCTTTAGAAGCAGAATATTTGGCAGATTTTAAGGGAGAAAGTCAATTTGGATTTGCGAATTTGAAAAAAAAAAAATGACAAAACTTTGCAGCGCATTTGCATTTTTAAGATGTACAGATTTTACACAAGACAAGCGTATATTCTTGTTAAAGGACAGGCGAACAAAAAAGTATTTTGCGGCACCCACAAAATGAATTTTAATCGACAGGAAAAAATTATAGATTTCTTAATCCTAAACTACTATAATAACAAATAAATAACTATATTCCACAACTAAGTATATCTTCCTATCAACATTTTTACAGAATTTTCTTAGCTACCAGTAAATTTCCACAACATACTACCAATTTTAAACGATAGTGTACGTTTAGATGAGATGGCGCCAAATTTAAATAAATATACAGACCGGAAACATTCAACAACAAATCGAACGCGCAATATACGGGGGCGTTATCTTTAATCATGTATCTTTACTTTATCCTTACTTACTCACAAATTTGTTCAGTAAGTTCAGTGGTATAAAATAATAAAAATATGTTCGTCACATGTTATTCAATATTTTTCCTATTTTATATTAATTATTTTGTGTGTATTGACCTGTGGCCATCGCAATAAAAAGATATTCCATTGTTATTTTAATTTGGCCGCCCATTTGGCAAACGTGTAAAAGTATAATCAATTATAAATATTTCAGTACTAACAAAGATGTAAACAAAACTGGTATTTATAACAGACAGACTCATCTTATGGGTACTGTTTTGTCATTCTGCAAAGTTATTAAGTGAAAATCTACCTCAACTCTACTCTACGAATATTTTCAATATCACAACATCCTTAGTCTTTGTTCAAGACATTTTTCTTGTCATGATAGCTGTTACATGTAAAATTGTACAGTAGTGAGGACTTTTTTATGAAGCAGACCAAGCCAGTCGGTGTGGTCTTCAAAATCAACGCTGACATTATGAACTTTCATTCATCAGCAGTGTCGCAGCGTAGTTCGCCTCTCCTTTAAAGATATATTGATTTTATTCACCTTAACTTTAAATATATAAAACTCCATAAAAATATGCATTTTGTGAAATTCTTACGTAAGTGTCAATACATTTTGTGAGATCGGTGAATAACATTATTTTCAGCGATGTATTTCCATTTTGTAGTGAGCCATCTTTATTTCGAACTCATAAGGAAGCAAATTTGATCCGGATAAGAACACATCAAATAAAAAAAGATTTCAGTTTTTCAGTTTAGTCCAATATGGAATAAAAGTACAAGTCAAAATATAAACAAGAATGTATAAGCGCTTTACCAATCGCGCTCAAAATTCGTGAAAATGCCGTAAAAACAACTATTTTTAAATGTTTTAATGCTTTGTGATGTTTGTTGAAAAGCCATAGCTGCAGCATTAATCAATAAAGTTTCTGCCTAAAATATGCAGAAATTGACTAGAAAAGACAATGTGTTAAGTTTTTTGAGGATGACAAAAAAACCTGACAAAAAAGGTCCTTAACTTTTCATGGAACAAGTTCAAACTGAAATAAATACAGAAAATATGAAAAGTTACTGTACTGTGTATTTATTTTGGTTTAAACTTGTTCGATGAAAAAGTACAGAGATTTTCTGTCAGAGTTTTTTGTCATCCTCCGTGCCAATAATTATGAAAAAAAGTTCTTATCTATAATATACATTACACATTCTTTATTGTACATATATTCTTATTAAGATATCCTAAAAAGAGAATAAATATATTGTTGTTGGTTGAATTTTGAATTTGATTGAACTTCGCTTTCTTTTCTTGCAAGTGTTTTCTTAATAAAGAGAGTGCAGTGCGTCTGTGCTCCAATTGGTGCAACAGTGCAATATTATTTGGCAATCTTTTAGCTCCATTTACCAGTAAACTAAAGTCACTTTGGAAGCTTTTTATAATCGCTACAATATGTATATAAAAGCATTAGAATCATAAATTAGCAGCGATATTTGCAATATATAAATATACTTATACGAAGTGTTATGGCACAAATCTGTAAAATCAAATTTAAAATATTATACATCGTCAAAATTGCTTTTTCTCGAATTACATTCCCACGAAACCTTTGAATTGCCTCCTAGTTTTTGGCAATAGGCGGATCAAACGCCATCACACCAAATAAAGATGTACTGCCTGTGGTTTCATTGCATCATCAAAAGGAAGCCATCAGGAAGATAAACCGCAGCCTTCCATAGCCTATACTATTTGAGAAGGTAAGCTATGTCTCACTTAATATTTATAATGTTACTTATATAATTAAAATAAATGTTGCACTTTTAGACGAGGGGTTATACCGAAGTTGTAGTTTGTCTCTTGTTGTTGGTTTTTTTGTTATTATTGTTTTCATAATGTTTCTCTTACTTCAATTTTCTTGTCACATGACAAACTCATGCTCTACCGTATCACAATGCAACATAGCTTATGCAGAGCCTAATATTTCATTTTAAAAGGTAGGTCGTGCGAGCGTGTATGTAGCCTCCACTACTTAAACAGACATTTTTTTTAATTAAAATTAATAGTCTTAAGTAGACTGAAAGTTTGTACAAGATCAAGTGGTTTCGAAACCGCCCTGCGTAACTTGAGAATTCCTTTTTTCGAAAATGTACGACTTTCCGTAACAGAAGGTGTTAAACAAGAAAGGTACATGAGAAAGCATGATGGAATGTCGAATTGAATTTCAAAAGGATAACACTAAAAAAAGAATTCATGTTCCATTAGATATCAGTGACTGATGTACATTTTTCTAATTATTTTTGCTAACATGAAAACCCTACAGTCCATACAGGGTTGTGATAAACTTTATATTTATTATATATTTTGCTCACATACTTTATGCTAACATCATTATAATTTCGATTACACATGGGACACACACATTTACACATTTCGATTACACGTAAGAGGCTTTTTTTTCATTCTAAGTAACACACAGTGCAAAGGGTAGTTTTGTACGTATGTAGAACTAACCATTTCCTCGCAATCCTATTGGATTTAAAAAGAAACTGCATATGCATATTTTGAATTTAGATAACTAACAAAAAATTTATTTCACTGCAGATTTTTTTTTACATTGACAATTCGCACTATCGCTGGATATAGGAAAACCTTTTGACAAAAAGCTCTTAGTTTGTACACGTCACATAGTTTCTTAGTTAGCCTTATTTATGTAACGCGTTCAGGCGGTGAATCTCCGTGTTGTCGGGGGAGAAATAGCGATAAAATGACCTGAGATAATTGTTGCATAGTTGAATGTCATACTAGTCGAAGAAAAAAAGACGTAGGGATATTTAAGTTGCACTCGGAGAAAGTTAATAAGGAATGGAGAAGGGAGTTTCTGAATGTAATAACAAAAAGTAGGGAGCTAGATGAGAATTTTCAACTTCAGATAAAAAACTATCGAGTTTACACATGAGAAAGACATTTTCATGCGGAAGATATAATAACATGTAAGTAGCGTGGTATTGAAAAGTCTTTTCTACCACATTACAATACATTATACCATAAGGTCCGAAATATAAACACTTTTATAAGAATATTTGTAAGCTCAGAATTATAAAAATTATAAGAGTATTTCTCGGCCTCAACATTTTATTTTTAATTTTTATAAAAAACTTTAACTTTACAGTAATTTTAAACCTTCCTGCTAACCCAGCATGTTAAACATCCGATAAAAAATACTATTCAGGCTAGGCAAAATTGATAGTTTTCTCATAAAAAAATATACAGAATGTACTGTATGTATATACATAATAAAATATGAAACAAAAACATGCTATATAAAAAATGACCAAGAAGAAACTGAAAACAGGAGTATTGCCCAAACTCAACTTGTAGTAAAAGAACACACAACTTTTACTTAACCTTAATATTGGTGAGGCATCCTATCACTATAAATCGCTTCCAGACATGTTTTCTGTGTTAAATAAAATATCTCTCCCAAAAAATTGGACAAAAACCACCACATTTGACACAATAGAAATTAAAAAACGGTGTTATTAAGATGAGGATCGTCCCCTCCAACCATACCACAGTAAAGTTTTAATTTAGTGTAAAAACTGTGAAAAAAAAGGTTACATTGCATTTCATATGATGCAAAAAGAAATGTAAATATTAAATACAAACAACAAAGTCTAGCAATACCAGCCAAACTCAAGGCGCTTATATCTAAAACATCAACACAACGAGTAATCTTAAAAATTCAACAGCAAGGGCGCTCTCAGTTAGAAAAAGAAATGAAAGTTAAATTAGAAAAAAATAGTATTCATGTCAATAGTGATTTGAACAATGATTTGGTAGATATTTTATCATCAGCAGAAAATTCCCAAATAACACCTTTCATGAATCTGTTTTGGCAGCAACAGAAAAAGTTATTTCAAAGTAAATCAACAGGGGCAAGATATCACCCCATGATGATAAGATTTTGCTTATCTTTAGCAGCTAAATCTAAATCTGTTTATGAGGAACTGAGAAATAGTAACATCCTTGTTCTAACCCAGCACAATTACATTAAGAGATTATGAAAACTTTATCAGGCCTAAAACTGATTTTCAGAGAGGTGTCGTTGAAGAATTGAAAAAAGTTACCAATCAAAACTTTGGTGTACAACGGTACATAGCATTACTTTTCGATGAAATGAAGATTAATTCAAACTTGATCTTTTCAACTTTCAAAGAAGAAGACACTCTTGCCACTCATGATTTGGGTTTTTTCTACGCGGAATTGCATCAGACCTAAAATTTAGCTTTGCCTATTTCGCAAGAGATGCAGTTACATCCTCACAACAGATGCCATAAATTTGTTTGCCACATATAGATTTATCTACTTTTTTTCAGATCCTCCACATTTGATTAAAACTGCTCGAAATTGTTTGTCCCACTCAGGACATGGAAACTGACCAGATATATGTGGAATAAATATATTTCGTGGCAACATATTGTACAAGTATGGAATGAAGATCTTAACAACCGTTTAAAACTTTTGCCAAAAATAACCAGTGATCATATAAATCTAGCATCATACTCTACCATGACCCTTTGTTATGCAGCACAAGTATTAAGTAAAACCATGGATACAGTTCTTAAACAATTTGGGCAACCAGATGTACAAGAAACAGATAAATTTTGTGATTTGATAGATGGATTTTTTTATTGCCTTAATATCCGAAGTCTTAATGAATCACAGAGAAAACTTAAACCAAATTTAATGCCATATGAAGATGTTAATGATGAGCGATTTGAATGGCTAGAGAAAAAATTTATTGGTTATTTAGAAGAGTGGAGAAACAATATTGAAAACAGAGCAGGAAATTTAACTGCAATGTACGATGGCCCCTATGGCTCACTTCTCTTCTTAATAAACACACTTCTCTTCTTAGTCAAAACACTTCTCTTGTGTATAAAAACACTTCTCTTCATCCCTCTAAAATCTTCTCTTTCGTTCGAAACACTTCTCTTCCAAAGTGAGAAACACTTCTCTTCCATGAACTCAAAAATTCCCAGACCCAATTCTGGTCCGGAATATTGATTGAGCTGGATTTTGATAACTCACGCTTTTGAATAAATGACCGACCACCCTCATCCCAAGTTTTTTTTTGCGTTTTTGTTATATAAGGGAGGCGGCGAATATCCCTTGAGACGAGGGTGAAGAAATGACATTGTGGTATCCGTTTAAGGCATTCGTTTATCTTTTTTAATACGCACGTTTTTTATAAGAATACCAAAATTTTAACCAGGCTGGTCATTATTCTTATTTCTTTATTGCTCTAAACAAAATACGTATTGTTTTAATCTAAAATCTCAGCGTGATATTCTTATAAAGTACATTCATTATAAAGAAAAAGCATTTAGTTTTCTTGGTGGACACTACCATGTTTTGGAGGACTCTGGGCAGCCATTTATTTTGCCATTTATTGTGTCTTGATAAATAAAATTACCTACTCTGCTACTGATCTGAATTGATTTGTGATATTATTTTAATCATGCAAATGTACCGGGACCTGCTACAATATAAAGCTGTTGGTAAATTAAGCACGTGTTAGCAAAGTATACTTCTTGCGAAAAGTGAAAAAAATATACAGACAATGGGTGTAAAATTGCGGACCAGATTTTTAAATTTAGTTGTGAAGAGAAAGTTGCCGACCACATGCAGGGAAGTGTTAAGTGCAGAAAAGAAGCGTCAAATTACAGAAGAGAAGTGTGAGAATACAGAAGAGAACTGTTTGGATCATAGAAGAGAAGTGTTTTTAAATTGGAAGAAAAGTGAGCCATAGGGGCCATCGTAGCAATGGCACGTAGTAAAATGTTTATATCACACCAAACATAAGAAGGACTTCAAATAACAACATTTTCGATGATCGAGGCAGTGAAATTTTTATTAACAGAAGACTAAACAGATTTAGTTTGAAACTATTTTGGTGTGCAACGAAGTCTTTGTAGGCGCTCTGATAATCCTGACCTTAAACAGTAACACTATTCAGATTTAAAGAAATGTTTCTCATGCATCTGGTAACACAAGAGGACGATTTGACAAAAAAACGTGCATGGGAGAGTATTAGCAATGACAATGAGTATTAGCAATGACAAAATACCAAAAAGACACACCAAAAAACAAGCACAAGAAATATAAACATTATGTATATATATATATGTAAATACTAAAATAACTATATGGAGCCAGTAGACTTTTTTTCTTCGGCATATTTTTTTAACACTTTTCGTAAAGATTTTTTTTGTTGCTCTTTTTGCTTCTGCTTTGTGTTTTTCAATAACATCCCTTGCAAAGGAAAAAGATCGCACTTTGATGTATAACTCAATTATCGAATACATAGAGTATTCTTGGTAACTTCGGCATCAATGTCCAGTTCTGTTTTAAAAATAACACTGCTGTAAAAATATTTTACATATGAAAGTTTTACCAATTTATTATCAAGATCTGGAATGTCAATTTTTCTTTTTTTTGAACTTGTGTACAAAAAAAACTTTTCTGGTACAATAAATATCTTTTGCATGTCGTTCGTAATGCTCCATAGACCACCTCGATTTAAAGCATTTACTATATAATTTGTGGTTTTGTTGTTGTTCTGTATTTGTTTCTTTACCTGCCTATAAAATAGCCAGCTGGTATGCATTTTGTTGCTAATTTTTAGAGTTCCTTCAACTTCTTGTATAATTGTGCATATATCCACCCAGGTAGCTATTGTAACCCACTGACTTCTTTTTCACTAATACACGTCTTACATTTCTTTCTTTTTGATGATACAAATTTTTATTTTGTGACCAAAAAATCAAATCAGCCATTTTCATTGTAAGTATTTTCGATGAATGCTCACTTAATGTTGGAAATAAACTGAACTATTTTGAACAATTTTAACATAAAATGTTGATAAAAATTTATGTGGATCATCAGACTTGAATATTAGTTATCTCATTATTGATACTGTTACAAAACTCTGTAACTTAGACTTAATAGCCTCAGGATAGAGACTGTGTAAAACCTTTTTGCAGGAATCAGCTGCAATATAAGACAACCTGTGAATAGTAATGGTTGGCAAATTGACTTCTTTATTATCTACTACTGTAGTGGATGCTGTTTTTGTGTGCTTTCTTTTGTGGAGTTTGCGAAGCTTTTCACAAATGTCGCACAAAAGAGATTAGCTAAAACTTTAAAAACAAATACAGTTTTACTAACAGAAGTCAGAAGGAAATTAGCTAGCTAAGCGTGAATTAGCAATAATAAATATTCTAAAAAATTAACAAAAAAAACTTAGCTACATTAGCAGCGATAGATTCTATTTCCTCTTTTTGTATTTCATTTTCTTCTAAAAACTCAAAAATTTCATCAAAATCGTCGTTTGAATAGTAACAATTTTCTTCATCATGCAATGTTCTCTCTTGTCGCTCTTCCATTTTTGAACCGACGTGCACGATCAGCTTAAAAATGGGCACTTTTAACATCAGCGAAAAATTGTTTTCCGGCCCTTTGAAGTTTACTGATGTTCTAAACCAACGTTTTGTCTATCAGCTACGTACAGGCATCAAAATGCTGTTGTCGTGCGCACAGCTATACCAAAACCGTCCATCAAACCGTAAATCAAATAAGAAAAGCATGTAACCTGACCTCCAGGATGAAAATTCTTTATTCTATCTTTTGGTCAGTTTTTTCTCACGTACAATAACTGCGAAATAATATCCATGTTAGCCATCCATTATCAATAAATAAGAATAAAACGAGGCTATATTCTGAAGTTGTATTCCTAATATTTAGAACAAAATACGAACACATTAGGCTGAAAAAGGATCAAAAAGTAATACAGCCAGCATCAGGTCAGATTTTACTGGTTAATATAAAATGCAGTATAAATATTAATATTCTATTAGCTAAATTTCCTAAATTTAAGACTATGGGCAATTTTGAGGCAATTTTAAGAAGGACAATTGAATATAGAGCTTTGGTTTTGAAAAGAGAGATTTTTAAAGTGAAATCTTTATGCTACAAATGTAGTGGAATTCACAAAATATTTTTTTGGAAAAGCAGTCTTGTTTCCAATGTTTACAAATTTAGGCGGGAGACAAAATGTTCTGATTTAAAATTGAAATTATATATATAATAGAAATAACAGTTGTGCGACCCCCAAAAAGTTATGCGAAATCATAAAATTAAAGTCATAGTTTAAAATTGTTTTCAGTCAGGCTATGTATGCTCAGTTTACAATTTAAGTAGATAATTAAGAAGCACCAAGTCTGACATATTTTACACATCTGACAATTCTGCGATCTTCATCTTAGAAAAAATTGCACGCTACCTAGCTAGAGGTGTGTAGCTATAAGAAAACATCAAAAAGTCAAAGATAAACAACTTATAGCTAAAGTTTCTCCATGAAATTAACCGTTGGTAGCTAAAGGCTTTTAAATAAGTATATTTAAGATTTCTTGTCCAAATTCATAATAACACAAGTTAAAACATCTGTTCTCAGAAGTAGTTTCCACAAGTTTTCCACCAACAAAGCAAACGGTAATACTTTATCAGTTTTAACTCTGAATCTTTAGTGTCAAAGTTATTCAAACACTAGGTGGACAAACACAGCATCTAAACATTATTTCTTGTGTTCCTTCCAACAAAATTTTGTTATGAGACACAAATAAAGCCAGAAAATGCAGGTAGTATTTTTCCTTAATAAGCAGCCATTATATTTATTTTTTCCTGTTAGGCTCCTTACTCGTCACCATACCCCAGAACGTGAATAAGGCTAATTATTAGAAACTTATACAGGGCTTTATGTAAAAATTAATTTTCTGTAATCATTTGAAAATGCTGCAACATAGGTTAGTCATTATTCAAAGGTATAATTCCTGTTAAAATAAAGCATTTGTTTATTACAAAGACCAACAGGTTTAAAACCTCATCAGGTGGTATTTTTATTCTTTGCGGTTACTTAGGTTGCCATGTCATTGTCATAACAGCAGAGGGTACATCCATAGAAACATATGTGATGTTGGGTGATACGCCTAGTTTTTGTTAATGCGTGGCTATGTTGTGACTGATGTGAACCATATTAGCTACAACCTTTTTCAAAATCCCTAAGCAAGAAAAATAACATATTGATGTCATCAAATCCAGCAAAAACCTCCATTATATACCATAAAAAATAGAATTTCATTTCTAAAAGTTATGTTAAATTTTGTAATGTTCACGTTTGATAAATTAGAATGTTTTTTTAGAAATAGAACTTTTTTTATCAATGGCACATATTAATGTTGTATAATTAATTATTTCCCTTGTGTTCGGTTGTAAGTCTTAAACTTGGTACGAATGATATCTGTCACGTGAATATTGATTATGTAATTTAATTATATAAATAAATAATGCCTTAAATTGACTTTCAGCAATAGATCTATTTTTGGGATTTTTTTTTGTTAATATTTGGTTAAAAATAATACAGGCCTATTTCATGACCTGTTGCGTATATTTAGTACATTTTTGGTTGGTAAGGTTTGTTGAAAATATAAACAATCTCAAACTAAACCCACAAAAACATAAGATAGCATAAAAGTCCATAAATACGTTGTGTGTACACGGGCGTAACCTTAATAAAACATTAACGTCCTGTGGCGTAAACTGCTTTTTCTGGCAAATGGTGTCATGTGTTTGGGCTATTTACAATGTAAAAACCTCAAATATAGAACTTCATTGAAGAACTTTTCTAATGTGTCAAGATAATCGAAAAATGCGAGATAGAGCTAATTATTTGAAATTTTTTTTTTTTTTTTCGCTTTCTGTTCTTAAATGATAAAAAGTCAGCTACAAAGATTATCAGGGTCTTTGAGATAATATTTCTAATGTTAATAACAAAAATATGCCAGGTATGACATTTATTAAGTAGTTTGACATATCCAAATTGTTTGCAAGATCATATTCCAAAATTCCACCGTTTTCGATATTTTTTAGGTTTGGAAATCTCTTATGACGTCATCTTAAACTAAATGACATTGTGTTAATTTTTTTTCTCTTTGAGCGCCACTCTCACTCTTAGGCTTTTCAGAGCTCCGAAAAGCCCCGATTGAATACGGTCGAATAAATATCATATGGGTGATCATAATGCATACACACATACGTTTCTGTTAATTTCCGCATTTTTAGGCCAAAGAAGTTGGTGAAAATGTGTTTTTGATAATATATTACACACGTAAGCGATAAAGCGATGATAATACGGACGTACTCGAAATTTTAAGCCTTCTCATTTGAACAGGAAAAAGATATTTAGCCCATAACAAGTATATTCTTTAGAAATAACAACTTCTTTGCACTATTTTTCCGCTAAAATACTAAAATTAGGAAAGCGAACAATAAACAATTTTTTTTATAAACAATTATTGGAAAACATTTAATTTTGTCTTTTCTTAAGCAGTTCAAGCATAGGCATAGTAACACATAATTGAATCAAAAGCTCATGAGGTGGTCTCACAACCATATCCGTTTACTTCAGTTACCATATAATTGTCAGAAGGTTGTCAACATTACTGGAAACACACGCATTATGTAGCTATAACAAAGTAAAAGTAACACCTAGTTTCTGCTAATGAGTGGATAAGTTAGCATAGGTAACTAATATCGCACCCTTTTTAGAACAGCTATAAAAGATAGGGTTCCTCTTTTGTAACTCACAAAACCTTACATTCTATCGTAGAAAATAGACTGTCGTCTCGAAAAGGTATGTTAAATAGTTTTAGTTTTTCTTATTCTTTAGATATAGAGAAGAACTTTGAATAGGTGGGTATTTTTAAGGCGTAGAGGAATGATCGATAAAAAGACAATTAACAAATCGGCGTTCAACTTTTGCGTATAATACCTTCCATACTTACGTCACCATATGGAAAAATCAAAATCAAATCAATAAAAATATCATTTAATATTATAAATAGAAAGAATTAGCGTAATACGAGGCAAAACGAGACACTAAAGAAGATAAACCTAGATTACGTGGAGGTTGGGATATATTAAAATACTTTTCTTTTGCTTAATATGTTATTTAGATCACAGGGCATCCTGGTAGAAAAATTATCTTAATATCCCAAGCTTGTTGTAGGAAAATATACAAGTGGTTGCTGTGTTTTCTTTAAAATTATGCTTCTTTCCAAATGTTGCTTAACCAACACAATGAATATACCTTTAAGGTAGCATCGGAAAAACCTTTAATACAGGAAGCGAATGACTTGACAAGAAATATCCCGTGAAAGATTGAATGAACCCCCTAAATAAATATCTCCAACACTTTATTTGGAAGCGTTTATTTTAAGGGTGGCCGTCAATGAGCAGAGAGAAAAGGGGGTTACTTTTAAGAATGTTTACTTACATTACTCATATATTTTGTACATTATAACAACTTTCTAATCACGAAAATTATCTCTTTTTTAATGATTCGGAAAACGAATGGGGTGAGGGTAAGAGCAAGCGTTTATTACAGATAATATGTGGCGATACATAGTGACGAGCACCTCTGCGGCGTGCTGATGTCAGCAACTGGAATCACCCAGTTAAAGGGGTTACAAAACGACTCAAGTAAGACCTTCGTCATAGATGTTACTCTCCATCCTTGCACATTATGAATAACATTGTGTAATAACCAGACCACTCAGAAGGTCAAGGAATAAGAAATTATATCCACTTTATTGCAAGAATATAAAAATGAATAATGAATAATGAATACTTTTCTACGACTTGCTATATTTTAATGGTATTTTCCATTGGTATTTTCTGGCTGTAAAATAAGCTGTATTCTGTAAATATATAATACATCACAGTAAAATCGAAAGTTTGTTTTGATCAGGAAGCAAAGACAACACGAGGAAGTGTCTTTGTTAAAAAAAAATAGTCTTATCTGTAGATAAATTTAAAAGCCACTGTTGTTGCTTTAACTGGCTTTACATGAAATAATTTGGCATGTTTGTACGCTAAATTTAGAATAAATTAGCTAGCTATCTAATTCAAAAAGTTTAAAGTTTCTATTACCATAAAACTTGATTTAAAAGCAAGGTTAGTCCTTTTATTGAATAAATTATGGTATAAATATTTGTCAGGTACTTTTCTGTTATTTTCAGTTACATTTTGGTATCCAAGATGTCGTTTTTGTCCTCATTACTTATAATTTTTCCCCCGCCATCAGCTCGATTGTCATGTAAATCACTCAAATCAAAAAACAACAACTCGTTTTGTAGCCCTAAACAATGCTCATACTCATGTGATCTGAAGGCTAGTGTTAAAAATATAAAAATTGTGGCATATTGTAAACAAATAACGAGACAGAACGGTTAGAATGAAATCGATACAGACCTTTCTTTAATCAGCGATTTCCCGAAAAGCAGAGATATAAAATATAAAATAAATAAATGCATATATTTATGTAAAAAAAATAACAACTAAATTGCCAGCTGTAAAGTGTCCAGACATCTTGTCGGGTAGCCAACCAGCTGTATACACATGCGTGATTTAAATTAATTAAGAAGCTATCTTTGGACAAGTAACTTTTATTTTCCTTGCAAACAAAACTGGCTTGGTGCGTGTTTATCCAACTTTTGTCTACCATTTTGTTTCTTTCAAAGAGGGAGTTTCCTGGAAAGTTTCATGTGTTGTTGTTGCCGTGCCAAAAAGGAATTTTTTTTTTCCTTAAGAGAATTCGTTGAGTTGTATTTTTCTTCGCCCTATTATTTCGCATATTACTTTTAACACATTTTTTAGAATTCTTCATTTACATAATGCCTTTAACACTATGTAGAACGTGAAAGCAAAAATGTAGGAACAATAAAAAATAACATTGAAGATTAGTCATATTATATTTTGGAAACAATGACAAAAGTCAGAATCCCTCCAACAACGCATGGTTAAGTGGAACGTAGTTTAGCGGAAAGACTTTTTGAACTAGTACACTTCTAAACATGGCCTTACCTTAATTCAAAAGAAGTAATGCACTACAACATGGAATATAACACTCGAACGGTCCTATTCTATTTTGCACAGCTCAAAATATTCTATCGAGCCGCAAATTATATTTTTAATTTTGAAATCTCGTTCCTAGAATACTAAAATGGCATGAGTTGTAACTTTTATTTACAAGTTAATTTTCTGGTTTCTCAATATCTAGTTTAAAATAGCCGGAGTAACAAAAATGAAAATGAAAAGACCAGGCTGATAAAAAGTTACGTCGTCCAACAAATAATTCGAAAACACCTGACGTTTGCCCATGAAAATCCAAAAATATCCAGGCTTATCAGTGAAGAGATATCAGCAATTAATTAATTAGAATTAATAATGCACTGCAAAATTAAATTACTTCCTGAAGGCAATATCAGCAATTAAAAAACTTACCAGGTGGTATCAAATTCTCATTTAGTTGCCATGTCTTTATCATCTCTTTTCCGAACGAGGTATAGAAAGCTACGTAGCCATTAGCAATATTGAGAAAAAATAATGTTAGCATAACGCATTGAACAGTTTTTAATTTTTTGTTACCAGGCGTTGAATTTCAAATGATTGAACGCCAATTTTTTTTTGCTGACCTATTCATGACACTGGTCTAATCACGTCGTTTATGTGACTTTTGAGGATTGAATAGCTGGTGATACATGGACAGTTTCTGTTTAAATATTTAATAGGGTAAGAAATTTAGTATAATTAGCAGGTATAACAGGTAGCAGAAAAAAATCAACTAAGAGCTAGTCGTGGTTATGATCTAAATATAGTTTAAAGATATTCCTGAATTAAAAATGATATTTTTTATGTAATGGAGGATAAACATTTTTACCTAATTGAAGAGACCTCATTTTAAACTAACAAACTATGCTTAGATAAGATATCATCAAGAAAATAAGTCCACACCAAAAATTTGATATTATGTAAGTTTGCAAGATATTTCAAGTATTCAACATTATCAATGATGATGTCATAAGGTGATATGGAAATCTTTGAAGATAAATGTCTTAAGAACGAAAATATATTTGAAAAAAAAGCCAAATGACTTGATGAGCAACTTATTATTACTGTAGGTGCGTTCCTCTTCTCCCGATGGTCTTCCAAAGAAAATGGTTCTATTGAAATTTTGTAAAAAGTCTGATTTAATGTAGTTAGGTATTTCCCAGGGTGATGATATGCTCATAATGTAATTTTCTAAACATTATTAGCCATATTGCTTAATGTGTTACTTATGAAAAACTTATGTATAAAAAATATTAGTTACTTAAAAAATCATTTTATCTTATTTTTTAAATTTATCGACTCAAAATGGCACTAAACATGTACCAATCTATTTCTATTTTTTCCGAAATTTGAAATTAGCAAGTGTAGTTTCAAAAATAAGAAAGACAATACAATGATAAATCTAATAGTTTACATCACATTAACAAATATTCACATCGATGTTGTCATTATTTATTTTCGTCTTTCACTGCCACTCAATTAATGATTCTTAACTTGAGGAACGATCTTGGAATTTAGCTATATACATGCTGTTTTAACCCTATTCGGTCCGGGGGTTTTCGAACATATTATGACCGGGGGGAAAACCCCCTCAATAACTTTTCATGGGGTTCTCCAAATGGAATCAAACTTAGCACACTTATAGTACGTCACAAAAGAAGCAAAATGGCAGCAATAAATTTTTGCTTGCGTCAGCCCTTTTTCTGTGACGTCATCAAAAGCTTAAATTTTGTTTTAAATGCTTAATGTTTAAAATTCAATTACTTTAGTTCTTGAGCGAATTTTTACATTCTGTTTGAAGTTTCTAAAAGCTAAATAAATGTTATTTAACATAGTTTTCCGTTTTTTACATAGATCGCATGAAAAATTGCCAAAAATTGCCCGAAAATCTGTTTTTTTTTTTCGATTTTCGGGTAACATCCGGAAAAAATCGGGAAATCGGTTTAATCACGTGTCCAAAACATGGAGAATGATTCTTCTTGATGAAACAAAGTTGTGTTGTAAGTTTCAAGTTCTGAGGATAATCCTAACAAGAGTTATTATACTTTCCCCATTATCAGGATTTCATAGAGATTTTTAGGGGTAGTTTCGAGTAATAGCCAATATCAAAGCCTCTGAAAGGTATGGGACCTAAAAAATTGGCATGGAGGTGTCTAATAGATAATTATTGAAACTCAGTAAGAATCGTAGCCATGCAACATAGCATTAAGGAGTTATTAAAAAAAAAACGTCAGGGGGGGGGGGGGGGGCGGAATCCGCTCTCTTGCCGTATTATCTCTCGTGCTATTAATATTACAGCAAATAATTTTTTTGCTGACATTAATATAGCTGTGACAAAAGATCGTATATGACTAATTTCTATTATGTTTTTGCATTAATTTAAATGCAACATGCGTGAATTTTAGCAAGGGAAACATTTTCAAAATCAGTAGGCCGCTGTATAGCTAAATTCCAAAGTCAAACGTTTTACTTAACCCTTTACATGGCGCGCTTTGAGGATAGCAGACATCGTATTGTGACAAAGCTGACTCAAAGAGAGATTATTGATTTAATAGAAGTTCAAGAAAAAAAATAATAATGACAACATATATGTAAATATTCGTTAAGGTGATTCAAATTGTTACCTCCATCATTGCATCGCCTTTTTTTAATTCTTAAGTTCGTCCTTTTGGTTCTATCAAATGTTTATCAGTTTGGTTCTAACTAAACAAGCTTGGTAACAGGAAGAACAAGCTTGGTAACAGGAAGAACAATCTCACAGAAAAATTCCTTTAATTTCTTATCTGGAGAAACATTTTTCGTATCATAAAAGAAAATATTACTTCGTAACATCGCATAACCTGTCGCCTTTTAGTGGCTTATAAGTCTGAATCTCTTCAAGTGCATTAGCCAACATTACAAAAAATCATTGATTCTTCAAGCCTTTCTATTGCTCCAATTGATTACACATATTTATGTGTAATACAGCTTATGTATCGTGCCTTAGATAATAGGTCATTACTGAACTACAATCTCGATAGATATGTTGAGACCACAGTGGATTTTTTGTTGCTCTTTAAATGGCTAGACAAGCGTCAAATGTCTAGTATTTCAAAAATTTACATCGTAAGCACTAGATGAAACGAAAAATTTACAGGAATTCATTCATCGTAGCTACCATATTTACAGCTTCAGAAAATAAAATACTTGCGTAGACTAAAAAATGAACATTAAACAACTTAATGACGTCGATAATCACACGTCCATAGACAAAAATTTTCTTTATATTTTATCATATATGTTTTAATGGATTTGTGATATCAATGTTTTGTTGCCAGGCGGGAAAATATAGGTAAGAAATAAACATTGTAATGCTCAGTTGGTGCGAGACAATAAATCTATTCACCTTCTTATTTTCCTTCCATTCCATCAAAACTATATTTTTTCTTTTTTTTCTGCAGATCCTCTATTTTTTAGATATAAAACAACAGCAAAAAAAGTAACTATTGCGGTAGATTTAAGACAGACAAAGACTTTTTTAGGCATTTCAGATGTGTTAAATTATACATATATCATATATATATCCCATTGTTGTGTGTCCAGGGCTTTAGTAGATTTTGTTAAAGTCAACTTAACGTCTAGTCCAGCATGCAGGAGTTGGTTCTGGTTTTCCTTACTTTGGTAAAGATCGGAAAGCTCTGTATTCAAAGTCCTGACAGCAAATTATGTACCCCTAAGGCATGCTATATCCTTTAGATTTCCTGATCATAATTTTTAAGTGTACCTAGTACTACAACTTTAAAATCATTTAAGTACAATTGCTAGGTTAGTAGTCTTTATTTAGGATAATATTTTGATTTTTAGTAACTTATTTTACTCTATTCACATAGAGTAAACTATATATTTGCATATATAACTTTTGGTATCAACAGGGAACTTTCTAAAGACACGTAAAACCGTTTTACGACTCAAGATACCTAGAAAGACATTGCGAAAATTTGTGGAATAAATAATTTGTTAACCTAGTACCCAAACTTCAGCACAAGGGTTTCTGCTTTAAAGAGGCACACACCTTTGAGAGGTTGCAGTGCAAAAAAATTTTTTAAGAATTCGTGCGGCACATATGAACTTTCGTCTTATAGAGATATCCACTCTAGAAGAGTCCCCTTTATTGCGTTTCCTATACCGTAAAAATCCTATATGTCTTTTTTTAGTTATCTATCTCGATACCATCTCGGCACTAAAAGAGATTATTATACAAAGTCATCAAATTTTATTGTTTGTGATATAAAACGCGATGTGAAGTATAAATACTGAAATACAACGGTTCTACCATAAGATAAGCATTTCAAAGTATAGATAAAGTTTTCGTCGCCTTCTTATTTTTATAAGAAAATACCACGCATGTATGTCTATTATTTAAACATTGAGTCGTTTCGTTTCTCTATTAGGACGTTCTTAGCCGAAGCTCCATCGTTCAGTACCTGAGCATGCGTTTTAAAACTTCCGTATTTGTAAGGCTCTGGAAGTTAAGATGAATCAATGATGACATACTTTTGTCAAATAAAAGCATCGCCTTTCTACGTGTTATTATTCATGTATCGTAATCATTGCCAGTGGAACTTATTAAACGCGGTGAAATGGTAGTGGCGACATGTCCAGTAATAACTACAAGAGACTTCCCATGCCTATTCCTAGAACCTATGTAACAACCGCTTAATACACGTTATTTTTGTAAGAATATCAAATTATTATTCTAATTTCTCTATTGTTCTAAAACAATATATCTATTATTTTTAACCTGAAACCCCA
Source organism: Hydractinia echinata (assembly GCA_030067915.1). NCBI lineage: Eukaryota > Metazoa > Cnidaria > Hydrozoa > Anthoathecata > Hydractiniidae > Hydractinia > Hydractinia echinata. The sequence goes on along the minus strand of JASGCC010000078.1, from coordinate 813,886 downwards.
TCTTAATATTCCTATGAACGAAGAAACGTGCAATGCATTTTAAATTTTTAGATTTAGCTCTTTCAAAACGGACAGCTCTTCCTCTCGAAAGCGGACAAAAGTGTTTGTCTCGCACGTGCCTGTTTAAGGAAGCTTTTACCTTATTTCAAGTGCAGTTGAAAAAATGCTGTGAATGCGGAGGCGGTGTTTTGTCTTGAAATGTTTCCACATAGACAACAATAAACCAGTTTATATCTACAGTCAATTTGTTATATGATATCAAAAACCAATAATTTAATGAAAAAGTTCAACACATTTGATTAAAATGTAACCACATTGGTAATATTATGCCAAACAGAAGTAGATATCTTACAAATGCAGTTTAAGTTGCCAAACTATTTTGAGAAGCATGAGAAAATATTGATGAAAATATTTATCTTTCTCTCTTACGTCACTTTTTTACTTCCTCTATTTCCGCTTGGCACTCACATTTCAATGTGAGAACAATAAGAAAACCGCCACTCTCATGTGCTATGTTGAAAACAAAATGTATGGTTAGCTGTTCTAACTTTAAAATTGATCATAAAATTGTTGTTTGAGAGCAGAGGAGGAACAATTGGTCGTTTTATATCCGATATAGCAACATCAGTGATTAACTTAAGCACTTGCCCTCCTTCTTATTAAAATTTGCCAACATGGACGCACAGTTTCCTTCCTGCGAAATCTAACTTATTTATACAGCATAGCAACTCCTTGGAAAGATTATTAAAGCCTAATGACTAGCAATTAATACAATTATAAAAATATTTTTAGAAGAATAACAGAAATCGCAATAGGAGGTGTAATAGATGTCCTTGGCAAAACCTATTGCGTTCTCTTGCCAAGAGAAATGTATGCAGCCAAATTTTTGAATACTAATCAATGAAGACTCACAGTAGCATAATCTTTTCTTTTTTTAAATTTTTTTACCCATATATATCCGCAAGTAACGTATATTTTAGACTTTCACCGCACTCCATATTTTTCAATAGCTTCAGTCCGTCATCATACAACGTTTGTGCCATATTGGTAAAATACCCTATACTGAGTACAAAAATATGTCTTAAATGCATTATAACTACCTCCTTACATTTTTTTTACAATTTACTCTGGATTGGTTTAAATTTTATAATTATATAATTATATATATCCCTATTTTATACTTATAACTATCTATGAAGCAATTCTTTTAGGTTGCATTAGAATAGAAATATCACGAGGTACAGTTTAAATATAGCACAAGTTGTATGCCTTCCGGTTTACGTTAAAAGTGCCTTAACTTGGATACGAAATGTGAAGAAAAAAACGTCCATTTGAAGTGGTCAAGTACCGGGAAACAAGTTTTACACGTAATATTAGAAGCTAAGAACACGTGGATAAGTACGCAGGATGATACATCTCGACCAATTAAAACTACTGTGTTATCAACACTGACTAGTATTACACACCGGAAACCATAATCAGCCTTGCTATGCCTAGAATTACTCCTTTTTCTATTTTTACTCACATGCACTGTCTAGATTGCCTGGTAATTATACCAACATAACAAACAAGCCCCCTATAACGCCCAATGTAAATAGTTGGAACGCCCATACTACTCGCTTTAGCAATTTATTTTTGCTGTCAACAAAGGAATTATAAAACGCTTACCGTTCCAAATTACTAAAAGCGGTTTTACATTATTAAAAACATGTTCTTGAGGTGTTATTAGACTTGATGAATGAAATCTTACTTGACATAACAATACAACGGAATGATAGAGAGCTGTCAATTACAAATGATGAATGACAGTTGTTAAGTAGCTTGTCATAACATTTCTTCTCTCTTTAAAACTGTCGCAATTGTTTTCACCAATTAATAAACGTCTCATACTTGCGGTGTATACTTTTAATTTTAGTAGAACATTTAAATTCCGCTGCATACACTGTTGAGGACCAGTCACAGATTTACCATTGAAGAGGAAAGGTTAGCACGTGTCACTGATAAAGAGTAAGTCGTTGATATGTTTTTGTATTTTAATATGTAACTAAGACGAAGGTACTGCTGTAAAACTTGCCTTAGACATACATCCATCATGAGTTGAAATTCACTCACATCCATCATGAGTTGAAATGTACCCACTATGTAATCAGTAGCTCTGCAAATCTGAGTTCCACTTTAGGTTTGTCTTAGCTATAAGTTAAAATGTTGGTCAAAATGCAGTAATTACGCTTTTAAAGATACCTTGAAGTAAAATAGGCGTCTGTTCGTTATGCCGTTAAAGCTTAATGGAGGAAACAATAAAATCGATAGTATATTGAATTTTTTTTTCTGCAGTAATGTTAAAGTTAACAAAGGTAGTTAGTCACAGTTAGTCATGCACAGCATGGCTAACTGAGTCTCACACTTCGGATAAGATGACTGCGCATGATTATTTTAAAGATATATTAACACGTGTAAATCTAAGGTACATCTTTTCGAGCCATCTTCGAGCCGTTTTAAGCTATAAACATTCAATTAACGGAAATGGTAAGAAAAACCAGTAGGAAACAATATAATTTTTAATTTTTAGAAATCGTTTGTCCATTTATTTTTAGATAGTTTGAAAAGTCGTAAAAATTTCTCACTACGTTTAATTATTTATTCAGCGGAGGTCGTTAAAAAGATCGCATGATGTGAGGATTGATACATTCATGAAATACGTTTTGCTTTTCATTTATACAATGCAAAGCTACTGCTTACTTATGAAAAAGTGGTTTTAAAGAGTTTTCTATGGGTTTGCCAAGTCGTGCACAGAATCTTTAATAAAATTGATAAAGGGACAAAAAATTAATAACATGAATTTTCAATGAGGTTAAGGAGGTGTTTGTTTATGTTGGCAAAAATAAATTTCATTGCGTATTTATTTTAAAAAAGACTCAATTAAGATTTTTTATTTTAAGCGAAATGCTTCAACTTTACAAGTATTTGGGTATTAGCTAAAATATAATAAACGAACATATATCGAGGCATGAATGGGAATCCCTTACTGGCAAATGCACTTTTTACGACAACAGAGACGACATGAGAATTCAAATTAACAAAATGGTACACATGAATTGTCTAAACAAGCGCCATGTTAGCTCTTCTAACGGAAAAAAAGGAAAACTGCTTCATAGATAAACTTTTTTTGTCTTCTCATAAAAAGACTATATTTGAAAAATTTTTAAAAGACTATATTTGCATACAAAACTTTCTGTATCAACAGACGACTTCATAAGGACACTCGAAACCTGTAAAAAGTGTGTATATGGCTCTAGCTACTTGGAAAGATATTTAGAAACGATTAAACTGGAAATATTAAGCTTATTTGCCATTAATATATACCACATGCATAGTTTGCTTGCATTGATAATATAGCTAAGCCTTACTGTTTTTACGTGCTTTGTTGGATAGGCTCTGTGTTGACTTTTTCTCACCTGCATTTGTTTTGATTTATATCTCACAAGATAAGATCACATGAAAATGTACATTGGTTAGGAAGGTTTGCAAACTTTAACACTACATTTCATCGTTTCAACGATTACGAATAACCTTCTAGTAGACCATATGCGTCCGGTCATTAATTAACGGGAATAGAAATTAGCACTGGGCACATACTTGAGGCAATACTAAATCAAAAATAAGCATTAAGATTGTTCAAATTATCACATTTTCTAATAATTCCAACCCTCTTGTTGTGAAAACCTGAAGGAACTTTCTTCGGGAGAAACTTTAAGCAACAGCTTTTGCCATTAGATGTTTTTTATTTTGAAAAATAAAACATTTTTTTTACTTTGTCTTAATAACTTGAAATATGTTTTTAATTTTTTTAGCAGTTTTAAAACTCGACGTTCTTATTTCAAAAGCAAAAAAAATACCCTTGTAAAAGAATGTTTAACCATTCTAATGAGAAAAAAACCACACGTAGGACCAAATGCTCTACTGATGCAACAATAACCTTCGATTTGCTCATCTTTTACTATTAAGGACATTGAAAACCGCGAGTATAATGAAACATAGCCATAGAAGTTTATACATTTCATATATATCGTAAATCCAATGTTGCAACATCATACCTAACTGATCTACTGATATTTTAGATGGGAGGCAAACAAACAGCATTGATTATTGTTATCGCTTACATTTACTACGTAACACCTGGACCTTTAAAGGAGAAGAATGAAGATTCATCACTTCCGTCAGTAAAGGATCTTATGACGAGTAGACATTGTTTAACAATACCATTCGAAATGAATGTTACCGCAGCTGGCTGTTACAACAAGACAATTCCGAACAATCTCTGCCGGGGACTTTGTACCTCGTTTGTTACTAGTAACTTCACTAAAGAAACCGAGTTAGAGGTTTGTAATGCATGTGGACCTGAAGTGCAATATGAGAGGGTCGTCTTTTTGAAATGTCCAAAAACTGTTGGAGGTAAAACTGTGGAAGTTTTAAAACCAATGGAAGTGACTATGGTACAACGTTGTAAATGTCTGAAGTGCACAAAGAAGGAGGACCGAAGATAAAATATAATAACATCGCTGCTACATATCGAACGAATCTAACCAGAATGTAGAAAAAAAAGTCAATCTTTCGGTCGAAAAAAACAATAGAAAGAAGGCAAGTCGAAGGTGTTCTTCTTAAAACATTATCTGTAAAGAAATAACGATCAAATCTTTTGTTAATTTTGCATTATTTATTCACTGAAAACTTTTGTTAAGTTTAATAATATAATTTTTTTTGTTTAATGCATTGTATATCTGTACCATAGTGAATCCAAAGGATTTATGAATATGTTAATCATTCGTCTTACCGTTTGCGTATATCAGCCAATATAAAGTATCCATTAATTACGTCATTGGTAGTGCAATATGCAATATATATTGATCCCCATCTCATCATAAGGAGCTTGCCAACCGCACTGACCTATATCAATTTTTTTGCGTTTTTTTTTTCTTGCTATGTGGGCAGAACTACACTTTATTCAAAGCCACTATTTTTCCTTACTCTTTAGAGCACACATCTGGATGAATTTTCTTGAAAAATTCAGAAATAAAGTTACTTTACTGTAAAGACTTGATTAACCGATCTATACCTCGATTAAGAACTCCGCCCCTCTTGACTAAGCATCTCTCCCTCTCCTAAGATATACAATAATGATCCAGGTCTATTAAGTTATTCATTTTTATTACTGATCTATAATTTTTTATTCTTTTAGTTCACCTTTAAGATTTCAGCAATTTTGCCGTTTCTGCGTACTTGGCCGAAACTACTAAGCCAAATTTTTGCATTATTTTTGCATGTAAAAAACGACACTGGTATAAGGCGCCTAATCTCAATAAAATGTAGAATGCTTTTATTTCAAACACGTACTAAAAGAGTTTGCGCTAACGTTTTCTGCACAAAACTTAGTTTCAATTTCATATTGATTGACTGATTTAATAATTGGATTCACTAAATTTATAAAGCTATATGTGATCGATAACAAGCTTAGGCGTGCATAGAATCAGGAGCGATAGATTTCGACCCTAAAACTAAGGATAATATGAACAGACAACAAAAGCTTTTTATACGGCTTAATCAAAGAAATTAAAGACATTTGTATGTTCAATTAATGAACGTACATTGTTGTTTGTAAGAATGCCGTAAATGTAACAATTAAACCAATTGATGGTTCAATCCATTTGGCGCTTAAAAGTCAAATAGAAAAGTAACGGACTGTTTACCTCCGAAATAAAACTTAACCACCATTTTTTCGTCCTGGAAAATGCGCCGAAAACATCTTTGTCATTTTCTTTGGACTTAAATTACGTATAAAACCGAAGAACCCTTGGTCATTTAATGCTGTTAATATTAGGCTGACATAGTGTGTAAAAGCAAAAAATCGTTTGTGCGAATCCTTAATTAAGTATTTTCTGCTGGTTAAGACTTTATTCTTGGATAAGCTCAAACAATAAAAAACGCGTCATGGGATAAAGTTCCCCCTTCTATAAAAATCGCTTGTGAACAAGGTCTAGATTGCTAATGCAAACCTTACTTTAGTGTTTAGCCTCATGCAGTTCGATTCTATAGAGCTTCTTGCGTACCAAAACTAGGGCTTTAAGGAATGTTAATTAAAAAAAGGAGCGGGAATGAAAAGTAACTTTAGAATTGAATAGCTAATTTTACAGTTCTTGACAGATCATTATCTGCATTGATTACTTCTTTCTTACGCAAGCCAAACCACATAAACGTATTAATATAACAAATTGCTATCTTGTTTTAATTTACGTGTGCTAACGATATACAAAGAATGCAACGAAACCGTTAATGTGCGAGGCGGTGAAAGTTGTTTCATTTTTTATTGCTAGTGACTAATATCAAGACGCCAATAATTTTGTCTTCATCTTTGGAAGGAGAAAATCAAATTAATTGACTTTATAAGTTTTCTTGAATTAGATTTGTTTTTGTGTAGTAAATTGCATAGTCTGGTGACTTTATATTGTGGAGCCGTGAACGCAAATTTACTAAAGAGGAGAAAATACGTGATTACAGAAGGAAAGGATTTTTTTTCTCATGAAATTAGTTTTACAGTCTATGGTTCATATTCTGTGAACGAAATTCTTTTAAAAAGCTAATTTAAAATCCAAGCACAAAAAAGTAACTAATAAAAATATTTGACCTGCAGTGATGTGATGAAATAGCTACGAATTACAATTTATCAACACAGGAATAATCATATTTAACACCACCAGAAAAAGCTTCCCATTACTTGCATTTAAAATTGCTATACAACATGAAGGAGACAACAGTTCGTGAAAGCTATCATTTGAGATGTCACGAAATTTTTAAGTCTGTGTTAGATAACTTAGTTAAATGGTTTATGTTGCATAACTATATCAGAAATTCAAATGAAACTTCCTTTATTATGAGCTGCAAAATACTTACAACTACAATCCTGTTCATATTTTTTTGGTAAATAACTGTTATTGGACAAATCTCGAAATAGTCAAACAGCATTACTCAATACCTGCCTACACAAGTTCTACTTTATAACTTGTGTAGGCCGGATAAACATTGAAAATGTGTTGCTCGCAGTTTCTGCAACGGTCATGTTGACGTCTGCAAAAACATATACAGGTTGAATATACAGGTTCCTGATCTAAGTTAACAACCTAAGTCCTAAGTTTGCTGTGAACACTGAGAATTAAACTTTTCAACGTGCGTATGTCGAATGCCAAGAGATTCATGATAACTTCTACTTAAAATGCAACAGCTATTTTTATAGCTAGCTATATTTATCAAAAATATAAGTTGAATGATGTATTATAAAGTTGATCAATATCTAGGCCGATATTCATATCCCATGTTTGGCAATACAAAAATCTTCTTAATTTTCTACTTGTACCAATAAGCCTCGGTTTCAAGCAGAGTTCAATTAGGACAAAATTCAAAAAACCTGTTGTAACAGGTTGTTTGTTTACTGTATGAATCTGAATATTTCACATTCTATCAAGTTTCAGGTGAGGATTTCGGAAATCACATTCATTTTGTTTGAAAAAGGTTTAGAAATAGCACCGGTACATCAAGGAACACTAATTCAGGAAAAGTGTATTATTTACAATTTGACTAGTCGGACTTTTGTGCAAGCTCTTGGTTTATTAAATTTGATTTATTAAGTTATTTAATATTTTTTAAAGCCAAGGACTTTATTACGCCTTCATGAATATCATGTTTTGATGAATATTTAACACAAGGTATTTTTTGCTACGTTGATCACATACATCGTATTTTTGGATAGCATAAAGAAAAATGATAAAGAAATACAACAACACTTACCGTAGTATACATTCCGAATTAATAGGTTATCTATTTCAGGAAAATAAAAATACAACTGGTATTGTGTTGTTAACCTACAGGTGTATATATATTGGTTTTGACTAATTTATAATGGCATCAAATCTTAATGTCAAAAAAAAAAAATTTATTCGCCTTAGCTACTTCTGATTTTCTGAATTTTTTTAAGAGAATTAATTTTCGCGTAGCTAAAAAATAATTTTATATTTTAATTCATACCGTTTATGAAGGACTATTATGTAAGAGACATAAGCTAACGGTATTGCAGGTTGAAATTCATACATCTATTTTATATATCGTGATATCACAAGCGAAGAATTAGTGTAAATCGCTTTTTAAAAAAGAAAAAAAAAAGATCTTAATTTCGTGGGAACTAATTTTCGGGAAATTAACAAAAACTCTCCAAAAATCGCGACAGTTAATTCTCATAAAAATTCACTACTTCAGGGGGTATTCTAAAGAAGGGCAATAAGGTTATTAAAGAAAATTGTGAATAATATACAAATAAAAACAACAGAGAAAGGTTAAAAAAGAGTCAGTCTAAAAACCGAAACGTATTTACTCAAACAACGAAAAGTCCGCGAACAGCGTTCGTCAAAAGTTATCCAAAATATTGCCACAATGTCATTTATTCCATGATGACGAAATTCTTGAGAGCTCGCGAGAAAATCGACTCAACGCAACAGTAATTGGCAAGCGAAAAAGCAAGCGAAAATTAATGATTCTGCAAAATATATAGCTAGCCGTTTATTGCCAAAAAAATGCTACAGTTCTCATTAGAATCTTAATTAAAAAGCGCGTTTTCCAGATGAAACTTAACAATTATTTTAAAGTATTAGAAACGGTTATATGATTGTGATTTTTGGGTGGGGCATTTTGAGAACGTACAGTAAAAGTATTATGTGAGTGGGTTAAGCAAAATACGACTCGGCTGTTATTTTCCAGGTAATCCCACAACATTAGTTAATTGATAGAGCGCGTTGTCCAAGAAAATCACAACTAATTTCCTTCAAAAAAGAAATAAACACGAAGGGATTAACCATGCAAGAGACTAGCTTTAAAGGGCTACGAAACGGCTGTTGGTTTTCGACTTTAGTGACTTACACAAAAGTCGAGCTAATGGCGGTGAAAAAGTTAATGATCACTGAGGACAAAAGCAACAACTTAAATCATCTTAAATATCATATTGTGCATCCAAATATAACTGAAATAAAAATGACAGAAAGGTTCCCTACCTAATATTTAATATATTTTACAAAGGAAGATTTTTCTTAGAAAATAAAAATAAAAAAGTAGAAAATTTATCATAAAAAATTAATTATTCATAAACAGGTTGTCTACACGTCTATATGATTCTAAAGTGTGTATAATTTTTTGCACTCTGACCTTTTGAGTAGTCCGTTTATTACCCGCCATTCTTCGGAAATTGTGGGGATTGAGCTTATTGAATCGTTTCGTAGACCCTTAATTTACAAGGAAGTAAAAGCTAATTACCCTTGAGATCTTATCAAAGTAAATAAGTAAACTCCATTTATTTGCACTTTCTGTAGCAACGGGTAACTTGCTAAAGTAATTTAAAACATACAAAACATGCGTATAAAACTGACTGGCTATCTAACAAGATACATTAAACCTTGGGAGCTAACAATATATTTCTTTTCATTTATCTAAGCCAAAAAATAACTCTGGTGTATTTTTCGATAAATGTGCATATTTTTTTTCATTTTCAATATAGGGCGTATATCATGAATTAAACTGACATAAAAAATACTACAAAGGTCAAAATATGGACATTTGTCAGACGTTAAAAACACTAATCATAGTATTATACTAACCACCACCAAGTTCAATATTGTCTGACTGTTGTTTGTAAAGTACTTAACTGATTTAGGTTAACTTCGCTCTTGGTTATGTAGTTTCTTTTAAAAACATTGCTATTTATTTCAGAATAAATTAATCCATAGAAACATTACTATAAAACCATTAAGTGATTTTTTTACATCGTACGAAGCACTTACTTGAAGATTGGCAAATGTGTTGGGTAATATGCCATTATTAATTAAAATGCACAATACAAAACTTGTAAATCGATTCTAGAAAACAGTAGTTATTTTTACTTAAAAGATAAGTAAACACACGTTTGCGCATTTAAGTTGGCTCTAACTTCACTCGACTCTTATCCAGGAAAATGTAGTTGCCTAACTAAAGGGAGAGTGTTTAATCAATGCATTATGATATTTCACTTTTACTTCGGGCGGTTTTTAGAACTCAGAAATTACTTTAAAAATAGTTTACGAATACATTACCAACATGTTCTTGTGTTCTGCGGATATACTATGCCTGCATGACTCTAAGTTCATCTGACAAGCTTTTCTATAAAAAAGTGATTCGAAAGGCTTGGGAACTTAAGTCAAGCATTTCCAACTTTGTTGATGTTTTCTTTGTTAGAAAAACATATTAAACTGAGTGTAAGGATCATTTTGAACCTAAATATAAAAGTTTCTTAAGCCTACATGAACATTATCAAATTTTCATATGCAACAAACATGCCTTGAAATGCATATCAGCAGTGCATGGCTAGTAGTCACTAACTGTGTCTCATCTCTGTCTAGCTCACTGGTTAGTGTTGTGTGAATACAATTAATAATATTCCCGAATAACCCTAAGTATTCTCCGTCTGACCCTACTATAAAGTTCACAAACATGAAAGCTTCACCAACGTAAAACGTTAAGTGCTATTATAGCATAGAGCTTTGTAGTCGTTAGCGTACAGTGCAAGAAAAATATCGAAAATATTTTACGAAAAAAATATGACGATATTTTTGGAGAAAAAGTGCGATAACTAGTTTATCATATATACCGAGCATGAATCATTGTATACTCAGTAGACTATTGTTCAATAACAGCCATGCTTCTTATAGTTCTTTGTTCAACAGTAAATAAAGTTATTGCAAGGTAACATATGTGATTATGCAATTTAATTCATGATAAATTTCCGTTTTGAATAATCGAATTTAAACGCGAGGCTTCTTCAACGCGTTTGCCTCGAAATGTCTTTGAACTCACAGATGAGCTAAACATTCTCCTTGGCTCCCTCATGACTATATGAGGAAGTAATACATTTATTTCTGTATTTCTTCCTTCAAGCTATATGCAAACAAAAGAATAAATGAACCGTGAATATTTATGTTCGTTTTATAAAAAATATGTTGTACTTAACAATAAAATTTTGGAATCAATTTCTCCACAAGTTCTCGTCTTTCAGAAAAACAACAACTTTACTCAACTTTACTCAACGAATTAAGCATTCAGGGAAATAAGCTTTTTACACGCTATTTCAGCCAATCACAAAATAATATAAGCTTTTTTCACAGTAGAGTTTAAAAAAAGTCACCCTCGTTTTTTTGTAGAAAGTAAAAATATAACATATATTTTTGTAGATCAGCCAATCTAAGTGAGAGAAAAACTCAGCTACATCATAATTATAGTTTATTTCGAACAAATATAAATATAATATTGTTGCAAATGTAAATTTGTATCTGTTTATATTCCAGTACAGCAAATTCATCACCACTTAAAAATAATCTGAGTTTGTTTCCAGACAGCTTAGTTTTAAAGGAGTTGCTCTTAATTAGGTTCATGTCCGCAATTAAACATTAAGTTAAAAAATAACTATCAGTATTTAGAAGATATAAATATCTGCTTGTTAATTTTATGTTAAAAACATTTTCGTTTTACTGGAGCAAGTACCCTAACCTATATCCCGCATTCTAGATGGAGTTGTTCGAGAATAGATGGGGCGGGATGGTAGGCGTTGATATAAAATAACTATTACTGACACCAGAAGTTATTCCTACTATTTTCACATAACTGCAAATGAAGTAAAAAGTATGTAGCTACAATCGTGGACAAAAATATTGAGACTAAGGCAGTTTTTTACTCATTATCCAAATATGGACAAAACAGTCAAATAGTCAATGCTCTGCAGCCGGCAGGCTACTTTTGCACACAAGTAGGCCAGGCAGAGAGCGTTGAAAAGTTGCTAGTCACATTCTTTAGCACACCCGCACACCGAAATAATTCACGTCGGGGACCACGAAGGCCCCGAAATTCGTGATTAATGGCCTTGCTGACGTCAGCAACAATTAGCACATTTTAAGAATTTCGTATTTAAGTCCAAAGTCCACTCTAAAAATTGACAAGTGAACTTTGACAAGTTCAAGATGTGTGAATCTAATATAGAATGAGCCTACGCAATTACTTGTGGTGGCGAACTTCGAAATTCGTTGTCTTGTCCCAACATATTGTGACCACGATTGTAGCTCTTGGCTACATTATAAAACTTCTTTTACCAGATTTCGCAACTTTAGTCAAGGAAAAATTGTTTGCCTATTATTTGGAAATCTTCTTCCTAAATTCTTATTTGTTTATAAGCTAAATAAAGGGTTCCAATTTGTTTTTTACCCGTCTAACTTGTGCAAGATAGAAATATCTTTTTTTGTGCTTTGATTGGCAGATGGCGGTGATTATAAATAAACCAATATTGTCCGTCGTCAACTACAAATGGAACAAAACATCAAACAAAACTGTCAATGTGCATTGACAATAAACTTCAACAATACATTACTTAATTAAAACACCTTTTACGAAAGAAACAACAGTGCTGCCAAGTTCTTTAGAGTTTTAATGTTTCAAATCAAGTGTAAATATTTCTTCCATAACCACAAAAGTATTAGCTACCTACAAAGTTTCTTAATTCAATGTCCATAAAAACCGATAATGAGATATCCGGTTTAATTACAGAAAACAAATCCACAATGCAAATACTCTTCAGTTTTTTGCTACTCAATCAACACTAAAAAAGGAGTGTTATCGAGCTCGTTAACAGGATAACTTTTTTTAAAACACCCGTTTATTATCAAGAAATGTAGCACAAAACTTTTCTGTACGTTTTCTTGAAAAAAAAAGGTTTGCCCCTAAATATCGTCACTTTCGCCATCGTTTGCAAGTACTATCGGGAAGATGCTAACATGCTTTACATCAATTTTTATCTGTAAAAGAAATTTATGAAAAGCCAATATTGAAAAATCTGACTAAGTTTTTGTTTCGATTGTAGAACCATAAATTAATATCTTCGTTGTTTGTTCTAAAGAAATAATTTTATGACGCAGAATTTAAGAAAGCTGTAACGTTAAAAAGGACTGAATTTTGTAATGTCTATCTCTTTCATACGCTTTATGTGTGTTTTTGCATTTAATAAATCATGCGGAAAGTGAATGTATTAGTATGGCAATTGAATCAGAGAAAACAGTACGCAAGAAATTTTTAAGAAATCTTCTTAAATATTTCCAATTTTTGCCTTTTTTCGCGAAAATTTATCCGCCAAAAACGGTTTTGAGATGTTGTTTTTATCTTGGGCGCTTATAAACCTTTAACTACCATAAGCTGGACTTTTACTTATATTTCTAAAAGCATTACAAACAAAAGATAACGATAGTGCCAACGTTTTTTCTTCTCAGCTGTCGGACGCTTAGAGGTAGTCTTGCGCATTGTGTTGCCCAAATAATGGACCAAAATCTTTTTTTTTTACTGTCATGGGGACGGCCGTGGAGTCACTTCAACTGTATAAAACAACGAAAGCTGGCAAAGATATAAATCTTTTCCAGAAAAACTGACCTTGTACTTACCTTCTTTATTATTAATTTAAAGTCATCTTTTCAAAATATGATTAATGATCAATTCAATCATTTGCGTGATTCAATCATTTGCGTGACAGGTGATTATCAGAAATGACTACAAAATTAGTCCTTAAAGAGCATTGATTTGAAATGACACTTAAAATAGACAACGATTAAAGCACAAATGCGGAATGTTTAAGTTTCGCACACAAATATTTAACTTTAACTGTTTTGTAAACTTTCTAAATGATTTTCAAGTGCATTGTAGATATGAGACCCTTCTTGATGACAGTCTATAAGGATATATAGGGTGATTTACCTTTTCGTTTAACATGTTAAGCATAAAGTAGAAATAATGCAAAGAAAGTAAAATTATTAAAATTATTAAAATTTCGGCATCTTTTTCCAAAGAAAGCACAAAAGGTTTACATTACGCAATTACTATACCATTATCAATCAATTACATTCTCCTGTTTTATGAAAAAAATACAATAAAACATATATTTTGATTCAAACAAGAGTAAAGGCTGTTTTCCACTTCAAGAAAATTTTCCGCGGAACGGAACGGAAAGGAACGGAAAAGCTTCTGAGCATGCGTACTTAAAATGTTTACATCACGTGAACGGAACATTTTCTTGTCCGTTCCGTTCCGGGCAAAGTAGAATCGAGTTCAACTTTTTCTTTGCGTTGTGTACGGAAACGACAGGTAAAACATTTTTTAGCCAATCAGATTATTTATTTCGTGAGAATTGCGCAAAGTGTGTTTACTTTCTGTATTGAAATGTGCGAAATATTTTGAAGTGGAAATTACTAGCAGAAAATTTTCTGTTCTGTTCTGTTTCTGTCCGTTCCGTTCCGCGGAAGATTTTCATGAAGTGGAAAACAGCCTTAAGGATACGGTAACCCCCTGAGACACATGCTCAGTTTATTTAAAATATCTCCTCTGCTCGCTATATTAACCCTAACAAATATATATATTCTGAAAGCCAAATAAATCATCTCTAGAGTGATGATAAAATATTTCCATAAAAAAATCCAAAAAGGAGAAAAAAAATTATATTAAAATTCCAGTTCATTTTGTCGAACACTCCCCGCAGTAAAATTTTTGTTCATTGAAAAAAATATGATTGCGAAGCTCTTATTCAGCTCTAAAAAACTTTGCTTTTTTTACTCAAAACAACATGTGGTTCCGAAAATATAGCATATTTTGTGTTACAATAGCTGTTTTATAACTGATTTATCTATTTTTAAGCATGATAGATCGATAACTCGATATTTCCTCACTTTTTTCGTACAATTTCGACAAGATGGAGGGGAGTGTTCGACAAAAATATATACCGTTACGACTGAAAATTTTTTTTCGAGAAAAAGCAAATCAAAGATCTTTGCTTTTACCTGCAAAAATCATGAGGAAGAAATGTTACACCCACTTAAACGTTATGAATAATTAATGAGTCATGAATATTTTATTTAATATTAAAGGTAAAGTATTTTCGCAGAACTTTGGGTCTTGTTATTGTTAAACAGACAACAGGATAACATAACATAACAAGATAAAAACGAAAAAAATAAATAAATAAATTAAAAAGGCATAGATAATAACTAATAATAAATTTGTATAGATTATTAAAGTTTGAACGTTTCCTATGTTATATGTAGAGATGCAATTTTTTATTCGTTCTGCATAACTCTCTTTAATAATTACCATACAGATTAAATATATTTAAGGAATTTTAAACTTTGAGCACACTATTGCAAACACTAAAAGATAAAATAGATTTTTCCTCGTTTTATCCCTCTTAACAGTAAATATTTTTGATTCTTTTTTTAAAAATATCAGGAAAATATGCCAAAGAATCAAAATTAAAAATGATATTTTTTTTAAAAAAAATGACCCTAAAGGGGGTTACCGTATCCTTAAACGTTTACTTTAGGACCTTTTCTAATATTATTCAAGATTTATTGTCGACCAAACTTGGACGATTAAAAGAATTAAATCGATTTACTGCTAGGACTAAAATTCGTAAACAAGGCAATATTATGTAAAAAATTCAAGCGATGTCCTGTGGAGGTTTCCAAAAGGTCTTATTCATATTAAATTAGTCCGTGAAAAATTCACAGGTATTCGAACGTTGCAACAAAGTCGATAAAAAATTTCAATGAGGGTGAAACCACTAAAGTGTGCAGGATAGCATCATACCACTAATCGAGGATAGCGTAACACATTGAATTGTGTAATGCCTTAAAGTAACATTAATGAATCCGTGGAGTAGTCCATGGAATAGTCCATAGAAAACTACATGAAAATTTGATTTATTTAGTGGAATATTGCAGGTAAATTGGTCAAGTGAATGTTTAATGGGTATATTTTTCAACTTTTTTTATAATTATTGAATAGGCCATGTGGGCAAAAGAAGTTATTATTCTGCTGTGTCATCATTTCATCATACCTATGATGAAATTCCAAAGTTTATTAGTATTTAACCATTTACCACAGCAATTTTTTGCTAATTTACAATGCCAGATATGGTTAGAAAAGGGAGGACTAACGCTAGCCGCAAGTATTTTAAGCATCAAGCGGACAAAAAAATGTATGCCTTGTGGTTCGTGGTCAGATTTAAAAAAGTTGCTAAAAAAAATCTGAATATAGCAAAAGAAATCTAATGAATGTGTCAACGATATTTCTGTCTGCAAAAAGCTAGCTGAAGTGTAGATGTAGAAAATCACTTTAATCTTGAACGATCATAAAATGCACTTGTACTATATATATTCTATAGGATAGATTCTTATGTTCATATTTTGTACCTAAAAATAACAATGTTCCGCCTATAAAAAATTTAAAACCTGAAGGCGGGTTTACGACTGTAGTTGCTAAGGAAATGCAGTCAAAGGGGACAATTAACTATATTACTTTTGCACGGCATGATTTTTATTGTTACGTTAGTGACTTGCAAAAATGCTCCGACCTTAACAAATCTGCTCCGTTGCAATTTAAAACGTTGCCTGATCAAGTAAAGATTTGAACAAAGATTCAGTACGAATCAAAGTTGCAAGAACTTACCCTAAACATTTATTTCCACAAAATTTGAATAAAGCATCACAGTTTGGTTGACCCTGAGGCAAAATTGCATAATGAAAGTATGTGTAAGCAGAAATTTATGTCTAAGCTAAAATAAGAAACCTTTAAAAGTCACATACTAAACTTGTATAAAAAGTAATAAACCTGGGTTAATAACATGTACACAACATGGCAAACAGAAATATCTTCAATACCAGAAATTCAATTGCTGTTAAAATCGACTGGTGGCCTTGTGCTAGAGCGTCTGCGCTGAAGGTCGTGGGTTCAAACCCTGGCCAAGTCATGTTACATACTATAAAAGTGTGAACAATTCTTTCTGCTTAACGTTAAGCATGAAAATAGGATTGATATCTTAGGCGGTTGTCTAGTTCAACGGATGTTGTGCTTGCACCCTTTAGTAGCTCAAATGGGAGCTTTAAATGCACTAGGACTTTATTTGCAGGACCCAGTATTTATAACAGTATCAATAGGAACTCAATAGTATCAATAGGAAATGAAAGAGGCTATCCTGAGTAGATAATAGTAGTAATAATACTAATAATAAAGTCAACAATGCTAACTCAAAGGTGTTTAACTCCCAGAGCAACAAAATCTGTGAATTTGTACTTTTGGAATTATATTACCTTGTTTAGAAAGTAGTAAAGTTTTTTTCCATGATTTTTTAGACCATTAAGATTATGTCTGCATTTTCTCAGTTTGAAATTTAAGCACTTGCAGACTCAATTTATTAAGAACTATGCAAAATCCAGAAAATTTTCTCATCAATCATCCTAATTTTTTAACGTTTAATCCATTTTTTCTGTTATTATTGTTATTATTGTTATGTTTTATAAATTATTTTTACAAAATCCTCGCAGCCTCTTGGACAAGCAAAAACTATTGACGTGCATGTCATATAGTGCCGAAATTTTGTGAATTTGCACCTATTATGGTGCCGAACAAGATAAAAAAAGAAAAAAAGTTTTAAAAATCTCAGAAATTATTTTTAATTTTAATACTTTATTTTTAATTTTAAAACTTTACTACCAGTGAAGTGACTACCTTCTAAACAAGTTTATATAATTCCAAAAGTACAACTAGCTATAAAGATAGCGGATTCTTTTACAAAAACATTGAAACATCAGAGGATTCCTGACTATGAGAAATGTTCAAAAAGATTGACCAGTAATAATTTTTATGAAAGATGTTATTTTTGCAGATTTCCATTGTTGACATTTTGAATGAAAATAAAGGTTCTTTTTGAAGTTTTGTAAAAACATAACTTTTCGCAATTTGGCTGGGTGTGAGAAAAGACATGTAGCTAGCTATCTTCCTAACATGTATATAGGCAGGCGTAATAAGGCATTACTAAAAAAAAAAAATCTTATTTTTTATTCACATTTCCACCTAAAATACAAGTGCTCTTCCAAAAGTTTAGTTTTGGTCAGACCAGCTAAATGTATATTCCAATTTTAATAACTGAAGCTAGCTAGAAAAATGTCACGTTTCGAAACAAAATTTGGGTCTGAAAACACCACAAAAAAGATTTACAGCTAAAATGAAATTATCCACAAGGCTAGCTATACAATATACAACACATTTAAATGGTAAACAAGTAGCTAGATTAATCTCTACCCTCTTGGGCAAAGCTTTAGATTGCTAAGGCCTTTCTTGATCACAAGTGACTTAGCTGGTTGTTTTTAGCACCTACTATTATTTAACCAACAGGTTTCGGGAAATGTGAACTAGGCCTTCACCCTTTGTTCGGATCATGTTCATCAATAGTGAATTTATCATGCTAAAGCACATTTTATTGCTGTTTAAACGCAGTATATATGGAAATCTTTCGCCATAGTTCAACTGGAAAAGTTGCTAGCTGAGGGAAGGGAAGGGATAATAGCGTAGATATAAGGACTGAAGGTTGCTAATCAAGATGCTAAATTTTTGGCCCAATGTTAAACCTAGTCTTATTAACTTTGTTGCTTATAAAAAAATATTCGGCCAACATTCATAAGACGTTGAGTACATATTTTGTACTTGGCTAGCTAGCTAGCTATCTAAGCTAGCTTTGGTTTTGTTTCCTTATTGAATATTTAACTAGCTAGGACTGACTAAGACTTACACTTTTCCCAGAGAGGTACTAGACTTGTATAATATAAAAGCTAGCCACCTGAATTGAGCTATGTTATCTTATGTATCAGTATATCTCAACAAAATCAGCTTTATCTATTCACACGTTACCACATTTTGTTGATAAATAATACATCTTGAAATATTTCATTACTATAAAATATAGTTTCAGGGTAAACAAATAACAACTTTAAAATAAAACTTTCTAAACTCAAGCGTTGAAAAACATAAACAACCAAAAGACATCGTCCTTGCCAAGTGAAGAACGAGGACTCAATCAAGCAGCTCTTACTGGCCGCAAAAATTGTAAAAGCGAGAGAAATCATTAATTATTCATAGTAACTAATATACTGGTTATAAAAAGCAGCCTGTACCAGGGTCTTGTTAGCCGTCAAATAAGCAACCTGTGGACAAGAATGACAACTCAGTACAACATATAATTGGGGCAGGAATGTGAGATTGAAATTCCGAACAAAATTATTTTGTTGCAGCCAGCAAAAAAAAAAACATTTGGCGAGAGATAAAAATATATAGATTTCTAAACCCTACAATCTACTAAGGTAACTAGCCACTATAATAACAAATAACTAATAATTTCACAACTAAGTGTCTGTATATCTTCCTAGCAACATTTTTACAGAATTCTCATGGCTGTATGGGGTGAAAATAAGTATGCTTTAGATGTACTTATCAGTAAACATCTGAAATAAGATCTTTGACTCACGATAACCAAGAATATTTTACGTACTATAGTAGTAACAGCATTTTATAAACTTCGTTTAAACTTTTTTAAACTTCAGAAATATTTGTCATGACCCAACAATATTATTTCACGTTTTAAGTCCCTTTTCCACAACATAACACTAGCTTTGAATGATAAAGTTTGTTGTGATGAGATGGCGCCCAATTTGATAAATATGCAGACCAGAAACATTGAATAACAAATCAAACGCCCAATGTTGTGGCTTCATCTGTATATTACTTACGAATCTTTACTTTAACTTTACTCAGATATTTGTTCAGTGAGTTATAAAATAATAAAAATTGTTCGTCACATGTTATTCAACATTTTTGCTATTTTGATCTTCAACTTTTTCTTTTCAGAGGCTACGAAACGATTCAATAAGCTCAATCCTCGCAATTTTTGACGAATGCGTGTAATAAACGGACCACTCAAAAGGTCAAGGTGCAAGAGATTATACACACTTTAGAACCACATAGACGTCTTGACAACCAGCTTATAAATAATTAATTTGATATGATGAATTTGATACTTTTTTATTTTTATTTTCTAAAAAAAGAATAATTTTCCTTCAATATTCTTTTTGGTGGTAAAATAAGCTACGGTCTGTAAAATATAGTAAATATCAGTAAATCAAAAGTTTGTTTTGACGAGGCAAAGAGAAAACACGAGGAGCTGTATTTGTTCAAAAAAAAACTATGTTACTAGCTTTAAGAAGGTAATTAATACCTCTAAAAAGTCTTTGTTGTTGCTTCGACTGGCTTATGTACAATAAACTTATATGTTTTTATGCAAAATTTGAAAGGATATAGCTAGTTCAAAAAGTTTGAAGTTTATTTTTTTAGAAAACTTGAGTTGAAAGCAAGGTAAGTGCTTATATCGAATAAATTGTGGATATCCAATATATGTAGGAACTATTTTGTCATTTTTAGTTATATTTAGATGCCCAATATGATATTTAAGATGATTTAAGATGTTGTTTTTGTCCTCAGTGGATCATAAACTTTCCACCATCATTAGCTCGACTTTCGTGTAGATCACTAAAGTCGAAAACCAACAGCCGTTTTTTAGCCCCTTTAATAAACCTCCTCACAGATAAAGTTGTTCGCAAATTTTCTGTATTGAAAAAAGAAAGTAAACAGCGTGAATTTTAGGCTTGCGCCGTAACCATTATGAATATTTCTTATTTTCGGAAGAAATAATTAGTCTCATGGCATGAAAATTTAGTATGTTATTGCCAGTAACCCTACTAAGAACATATGTGAAGGAATAGTAACATTTCTTTTCAAAATATTTCACAAAAAAATTATTTCACTTTTCTTCGTGGTCAGAGGCCTTCTTAATTCATAACAGTTTATTTCCTTTTTTCAATTCTTACTAAGAGCGTTGTAATAAAAGAAAGATTTATTTAAACAATGGTTAGCTAAAACTGTGAACTTGTATTATTTTGTGAGTATTGACCCGTGGCCATCACAATAAGGAGAAGCTACCCATTTTATTTTAATTCACCGTTCCCATAATTTCGAAATCGCGCAATGCATTGTGGTAATTGTAGTCAAACCGTAAACACAAAATGGAGTCGCAAGGAGAAGATATGCAGTGCGCTGAAAGTTTATTACTTTCTCCAACGCCAGACAACAGCTTCTTTCAAAGCTACACATCTCCAACTAACTTAGAGGCATCCTCAGTTAGTTAGTTCACAGATTTTTCAACAGAACGCGTTACAAGCAGTGGAAATTCCTCAGAAACAGCCAGATCAAAAACCGGAGCTAGTGGGGGTTTCACATGTTGTGTTCCCCTGTGCTACAATAACTCTAAACGAAACAAGGATTTGTCGTTTTACGTTATTCCAAAAAATGAAAGCTTAAGAAAAGACTGACTATAAAAAATTAGCAGAAAAAACTTCAAACGAATACCTGCTCACAGAGTATGTTCATCCCACTTCAAGGATGGCAAAAAAACACTATTGTGCCAAAAACTATAGCACCAACACCTATTAAGAAAAAGACAAGCATGGTCAGTTGTGGCTTAAAACGGAAGCTACCTTCCCCTGTAAAATCAAAAGAGCCTGTGATTAGTGCTGAAGAAAAACTTCAGCAGGATATCAAAAAATTAGAGGACCTCATCATAAACATGAAAGTCGATATCGGACTAAAAGAAAAATCATTGCTTGAAGAAATAGCTTCTTTAAAAATTGAACTACATGAAAATAAATTTACAGTGGATAGGTTCAAACATAATAATGCACATTTCAAATTTTATACTGGCTTTGGAAAAGTTATCAAATGTTTAAACTAGTACTAGAATACTCTCAACCAGCTGCTGACTCACTTATTTATTGGGGATCGAATACGAATGTTGAAAATACAAAAACATGTGATGGTAAACGAGGTCGATCAAGAGTGACCAACCCAGAAACCGAATTTTTCATGATACTTATTCGACTCAGATGTGGCTTTCCTATAGAGGACATGGCTATTCGATTTAAAATGTCTTCTAGTAATATAAGCCGTATACTATAACCTAGATAGACTTTTTACATACACAACTTAGAGCACTACCGATATGGGCTTCGAAGAAAACCGTGATGGAAACGATGCCAAAAGTAGCAAAACTGGCCTTGAACCAAAACTGGCCTTGAACCCGTGCTAGAGCTTTGAGAAAATCTCGGTTTAAGGTTGTTTCAAACTTATTAAAATATATACTTAAATCTTCGTTGATATTCATATTTAAAGCACTGCTCTACTAGCGACTTTCTCTTCCGAATTATTTGTTTTGATGATAACCTAGTTACTCAATTTGGGGGGATAATGATTTTACGCTGTTTTAGCTTGGGGAGATAATGGCTTTTCTCAATTATATGTATTAGCTCCGTAATCATAAGCACCCCGCTCCTCGCTCTAATACAAGAATATTTTCGATTTTTCGACAATTACCATAATGCATTGCAAAAGTATTTATGGGAACGCTGAATTCAGCCACCCTTTTGGCAAATGTGTAAAAATATTCAATTATAAAAAAATCAGCGCTCACAAAAATGAAACAAAACTTTGTATTTATAACAAACTGTTTTATCTTTTGTGTCTACCGTGTTGTCGTTCTGCAAAGTTTTAGGTAAAAATTCACCGTTTTTTTATGTAAAAAATTTATTATTACTCTACGAATATTTTTAATAATAAGACATTCTTGGTCTTTATTCAGACCATTTTTTTCTCCATGATAGATCTTACATGTGAAATTATATAATAATACGGTCTGGTCTTCCAAATCAACACTGGCATCATGAACTTTTATTCAGCAGCCGTCCCACAGCGCAGTTCGCCTCTCCTTAAGCCGGAAAAGTAATTACATACATCGCGCACGACGACCTGGATTTGACTTTTCTCTCATTCGAGTTTTTTTAATGCGCCGCATATTTTTCTTTTTACTTCTACGTAAAACAAATTACATATAAAGTTGATGAAAGCTGAAAAGCTTACAACTTTACAGCAAATATACAACTTGCTACAACCACTTACTTTTCCTG
This sequence comes from Hydractinia echinata, assembly GCA_030067915.1. Taxonomy (NCBI): domain Eukaryota; kingdom Metazoa; phylum Cnidaria; class Hydrozoa; order Anthoathecata; family Hydractiniidae; genus Hydractinia; species Hydractinia echinata. Next base: position 790,898 of record JASGCC010000078.1, on the reverse strand, counting down.
TATCCGAAACTTCTTTTGCGAATGACGCAAGACATGGTAGCTAAACTGAAAAATAAATAGCTTTCGACTTTGACGAGCACAACCTGTTAGCTAGCTTTCCTGGCGCTTAATCAAGTCGAAAATTACACATACTGCAAACTCTTTCCGAGCACGGCTGCCCTGTTACTTATTTTTTTTAAACTTATTTTTTTAAAAATTTAATTTTTTTTAAAATATTACTTATTTTTAAAAAAGTACAATACGAGAAGGGTTTATTATATTCTAATCGATGCAAAGAACATTTTTTCGGAATATTTAGTCACACTTAATTATCAGTAGTCAATTACCTGTAATGCAAAGTCTTTCATATCCCATAAATATCTATTTTTCTGACCAATATTGAAACTTTTTAAACTTGCTCTTGAGCAATATCGAATTAGTTTGTGGCATCACTCACACATCTTAAATATGTCCACAAGATCCGAAAAAGTCTGACATAAAAATGTGGTTTTTTTATAAGAACGTCTAAATTTCAGCTCAAATGTTCTTGTTTGTGTTTTTCCGAAAAAGTTGCGAAACTGGTACTCATTGTTCATTTCATAAATATATTTCGAAATTTACCTCATATTTAAAGGAAATATTAATTGCCGCCCCATAATGGGGTGGTAGCATAGTCCAAACGTGAGATAATTTACGTCGTGATATGGCAAAGAAGGTCTGACAGGTTGATTCTGATTTCCACGCTTCCTTATTCAAAGAGTCTGACAACATTTCAATTATTCCAATAACCGAGACAATGTCCACATAGATGTTATTCCAAACTAACCGTGTATAGCATAGCCGTTTGAGATGGTTGGCATCAGCTTATGAAATTTTTTCTCTTAAAAGAACAATTCATTTTAAGCCCTTTTTAACACTTTGAACTACATATAAATGCAGAATAAGTTTATTAAAGTTATGCACTAGCTAGCTACCTATCTCCATAGCCTATACTTACGCAAGAAACTTGCTATTAGCTAGCTAGGTAGCTAGCTACAGCTTTATGTTCAGGTCTGGCATATTTTAATGCTGTATTATTGTTGCCTAACGATAATGCTAAAGGTCTAGCTAAAGTTAAAATACCCAGCAGTAAAGACGTTTTCAATCTGTGTTAAATTTTAATGTTTAAATGTAGTTAGCTTTTAACACATGTATTTGAGTATCAATGACGTTTAGTTTGGGAATAAATCCTAGACGTTTTTTAGCCACAATATTGCTTGACTATGAGGTGATATCCGCAACCAGTGTTCATAAGCACATACTTATAGCACATGATTTTATAAAAATTATACGTTAAGAGATCCATGCACATGCTTCACCAGTCTTAAGATGAAGCGTCAAAAAGTTCAGAAATACTTGTTTTTAGTAGTTGTCGATTCGCATTATTCTGTTCCTAATCTATATGAGGGTTGGAATTGAGGTTGAGTACGCTGTTAATATGTTCTTTTTGCAAAATCTTAGCCTCAACGCTCTTGTAAACTAGTTTCTCATAAAAAAAATGTGTAGACAACTTTAGTCTTGGTATTTATAATGTAACGTGCTATAAAAATGAAGGTTAAAGATAATATGCAATTATATAAGGGCAAAACAAGAAATGACTCAGCTATTTTTTCCGGGGAATAATCACAACTTTTTTTATTAAACAATGCGCATTACGTACGACAACAACAATTCCCCTCGATAATAATAATCAAAATGGCAGATACAGGTGAGCGAACTTTCAGGGGACCGACGGAAAATTTTGAGGTAAAGGATAGTCAAGGTATCGAGCGTCGAAGGCCTTTAAGTTAAAGTTCGAGATAGCGAAATACCGTACTTGTACCTGTTTTCTTACAAATTTTTCCGCAATTCTTTTATAGCATTTCTCAGCCAACGTTTTTACCACGAGTTTCCCTTAATTTTTGAAATGAGGAGGATTTCAGAAATGCCACATTTTAAACATTCGAAAGTCTCTATAATGTATCAATCGCACTTTTTATAAAATCGAATGTTTTTGTTTCAAAAATAAGGGAAAGGTTCGAGATAACGTGATAAAATGAGCTGAAGGAACCGAAAAAATACTAGCTGTCGAAACGTAGCCTAGAATAAACTCGCTTGTTCATGACATGATAATATCTAGCTATATTATTCAATGACAATGACTGAACAGATAAGTCGTAATATTTTTATAGTTAAACTAATTTTAATTATTCTGTAACAAAAGAATAAAAATAAAATGTCTAACCAATCATACGAAACTAAAAGTTATGTGCGCTGCACATTAAAAAAACAAGAAACTGCGGTCAGTTTGAAATCACACATAACGAAAAACATTGCAGTCTACTAAAATATTATAAGCTGCGTTTCCATCCAGTTGCATCACTTGCATGTTCGTAAATTTTGTATTTGAGGAGGGCGGGATAAAATGTAAACCAAATTGTTCACAAAAATTAATTAGAACATGGTGTGTCAAAAGAGGGAAAAAAATAGCCAAGAATAAACCCAGCCTTTGACGTGTTAAGATTAAGTACGGAAGCTCATTGGTGCCATATTTTGCTCGTGTTTTAAAAAGTGAAGCAAACTACTTTTTCGTTTTCTCCTGTATTTAGAGCCACGAGCAAACAAAAAAAATGAGTTTTCTTGTGTTTTTACACAAGAAAACAATGCGTAATGAGTTTGCTCGTGTTTTGAAAAATGGAGAAGCAATGCGCAACGTTTTTGCTCGTGTTTTCCAAAGTGGAGAAAAAAATATACAGAAAGTTTTTTTTCTCTACTTTTTAAAAGTGGAGAAAAAAAATCGTTCGATTTTTTTTCTCTACTTTTAAAAAGGAGAAAAAAAATAGCGTTCGGTAAAATACACGGATTCCTTGTTGTTGTTTATAAGATGGCGGACGACAAATGGACTATGACAGGCGCTATCGCTCCAGGAAATGAAAGTAACAAAAAGGTATGTAACAGGTAGATAAAATTAACCAATTTATGTGAAAGAATGTTTAATACAGCCGAGCTTCTTTTCTTTCTATTTAGATCGTAGAATTTCTTGAATATTTGGGATACAGTACAGATGTTCTGTCCAAAGTGACTGCATCAAAGGTTAATGTTTCCCCGCCATTTAGAAGTGTGGGTCGATATCCAGATAATTTTCCCAGAGTTTTTGCACTTAGTTTCAATGAGTTAATTTTATCTATTTGATATCCACAAAAAAAATTAACTAGGCTATGTGTGCTGTATAAATCCATAAGCATATACAAGATGCACCTGTAAAGTTTTTCATATATGTATATTTATGCCCTGTTGGTCTAATGGCTATGACACTCATGCAAATGAGAGATCCAGGTTCAAATCCTGGACAGGGCTAGTAAAATGTAATTATTTTGCATCTACAATAACCACTTTCATTTGTATATCACAAAAATGCCATGTTTAGAAAAGGCAGTTCGTCTTGCCGTGTTTCAAGGAATCTTTTCAAAATTAGGGCCACTAAAAATTTTCGCTTGCGAACCTAGGGCATCCTGTCCCACGCTCCGCAACCCTTTCTATATTGATTGCTCTGATTAGGCGAGCGTACCGGTTAAATCTTCCACGTAGTGTGTGTAAAAAGCGGAATCCAACAGTTTTTCTCCACTTTTGTCCCAAAAGGTGGAGAAATAATGAAAAGGAAAATTCTCCTTTTTGAAAACGCAAGCAAACTAAAAATTCCTCTTCTTCTGAAAAGTGGAGCAAAACTGAAAATCAATTTTGCTCCACTTTTCAAAACACGAGCAAAAGTGAAAATCGATTTTGCTCCACTTTTCAAAACACGAGCAAAAGTGAAAATCGATTTTGCTCCACTTTTTAAACTCCTCCTGTGTAGGGAGGTCGTCAAATTTTCTGCATACTTTAAAATTTTATCAAATATTTTGATCACTCCGGACAAAGGCTTCTTTTCAAAAATGGTTTTTGTATGCAAGCTTTTTCCTCTGCGCGTGAGAACTTATTTCAAAAGAATATGCAGAAAGAAAGCAAAACCGAATATGAGTTTTGCTTTTATGAGAGAGCATGTGAAAAAAATAAAGTAAAAAACATAAATCCTTATATTTTTCAAGAAGTTAAAACTGGTATCCGGAAAATTCCCCCCTGGACAGTTGCCCCCCGGAAAATTGCCCCCCACATTATTCCCACCCGGAAGATTGCCCCCGGACTATTCCCTCCATTACTCATTGCCCCCCAGATTATAGCCCCCCGGGAATTAACCCCCCCTCCCCTCCCCCCGATTGTTTTGCCTCCCGGATAATAGACCTATTTCAATATCGCCTTTTCATTTTCAACCGTGGTGGCGAAAAATCAAAACATTGCATGAAAAAGAGGAATCTAGATAAAGTTCAGGACGCCAATACAGCCAACAAACGCCTTGTTTCTTACTCCTCCAAAAAGTTTATATTCTATACTGTAAGGCCTAAAATGTTTACCTAGTTTACTGAAACTTCATATAACTTATTTATATAACTATAATTTATATATATTATAATTATATAGGCCATAATTATTTTCCTAAAAAAGTTACGCAGCATTATAGGTAGGATGTTATAGCTAGCTATGTACACGAGATGATGTGGTGTCCAGCTATGTATCGTTATTATTGTCACACTCCCCTACTAATATGCTTTAACCATTCCATTTAGTATACATTTATAATAAATATATTTTTGGCTCAACCCAGTGTACTCAGTAATCACAAATTGTTTATTTTTTCGGTTTGTCTTTTCAGATTCATATTAGTATTATAGGTTTATCATTCCTTGAAAAATATTTAGCTAGTAGGTGTAGTGTTGCTCTCTTCTCTAAGAAAATAGATTCAAGGTTCTTGAAATTGTTCTTATTCTTTTTGGAATTAACTTGACAGAGCAAGATTAGGCCTCTATCAACTATTTTAATAATGACAGTCTTAAACTTGTAAGGTTATGTTGTCTGGGTTATCCTCAAAGAAATAAAACAAAGCCATTTATTAGTTGTGAGGCCGTCTGTATATATTTAAAACTTTCTTAACTTTCTTAGGCCATCTGGTTAAGTTATTGTGGTAAATCGATCGATTATTAAAGTGAGTGCATTGAAACAACATGTGACTTGAAACAAATCGTGACTGGTTTATTCATCTACAATTCTCTTAGCTTTTAAAGGAATCATCCCCCCCAAAAAAAAAAAAAATAAACAAAAAAAAATAAATGATTAAAGTACATAGTTTTCTTTATAAAAATCTATTGCCCTCTTACAGTAGAATGCTTAAATTCGGAAACTCAAGAAGTATAATACAGAAAAGTTTTTAAGTTAATTCTATCACATTTGTCTAAGAAGAGCACCCTTTAAAAAAATATTTTCCATAAGTTGTTGATCTTTGCTGTGAGGTACAAATAAATTACAATACCCATAGTTATACCTGACATGGAAAAACAATCTGGCAATACTTATAGAAATAATATTACTGGCAATACTTAGAGAAATACTACTTATTGACAGAACAATTTGTGAATTTAAAAAACAACAACAACTTTCTGTAGCTGTAACATTCATACAGGCCATAATTTTAAAAAAATCAAGGCTCAAGGGTACTTATGAGTACGCATGATTTAACCTTGGGTGATTGCATTACTCTTATTACAATTTGTTGAATATATAACATGAAGACCAGTATTCAGCCGAATACCACCAGCCCAACATGCTTAGGATAGCCAAGTCATAATGTTATTTACAGATGTTTTATAAAAAAGATATCCAATAACAAAGAATAAAGTGTATATATATGTCAACAACATTGGTTAAATCTCCAACTAGCTAGCTAGTAGTAACCAATTCTAGTGCTAGTGTAGCTAAATATAAAATTCAAACCAATCAACCTTGCTAGCTGAACACTAGACAAAATATAAACCAACAACTTTAATACGCCCAATGGGTAAAAAATAAATGCCAATTTTCAAAAGTTCATAATTTGCCCATTTGACAAGTTAATTTGAGAAATAATAAAGGTAAACAAACTATTATGTGCATCACTTCGCTGGAAAATTAAAATTGTCTCTAAACTAACCTCGTTTTCATGTTAGTATGTCTATTCCGGCTGTGTATTTTGCAGAATGGAAATGGATATTGAAATAGGTCTATTCCCCCCCTCCCTAAAAAAAGAAGACAAAAATGTTATCAATAAAATGGACTTATATGCTTGTATAGTTTATTCTCCGATTTTTTGGACGAAAGTGAATACACTCAAAAATGAACATAACATTTCTTCTAACAACATAACCTTGCTTTACAAATCTGAATATTGTTCATGTAAAAAAGTTGCTTTATTTCAGGAAAAAATCAAAATGTTAAGTTGTGTGCAATACGCCGTAAATAATTGATTCTTTGACGGTTTGGATAATCATCAAGAATTCGAAGGATGTGTTGATTACAATCATATGTGTATGTTCATTTACTTGCTCAACAAAATTATCCGTGATTGTCAACTTCACTCTTGCCTTGCATTGACCCTTCCGACGTAGGGTACATTCCCAAGAACGAATGTGGTTGGCCAGCTCTTTTTGAAATGTATACATGTAGCCATCAAGAATTAACATCCGGTTTCCTTTCTCAGTCTCAGTGAATTTCATTTTGAATTGAGTTCACCTATCTTAACGACTGAAACCGAACAATTGTGACTTCGTAGTGTCACCATCATAACATTTATTCTTTTGGTCCACTTTTTCTTACCAGCAAGTGAAAGTTTCGCAGGTGTTCGCACTTTCCGTCGAACAGAAAATCTATTACGCAACTTACATATAAGTTTTTCATTGTTCTTTGAGAATATTGTTATACGAATAAGATCAGACATACGGAACTAGAGGGGGCATTTTTTTTAATGTCACTTTTTTATTTCCTGGAGAGGGAGGGGGGGGGATTATCCGGGAGGCAAAACGATCGGGGGTAAATTTCCGGGGGGCTATAATCTGCGGGGCATGGAGTAATGGGGGAATAGTCCGGGGGACAATCTTTCGGGTGGGAATAATGTGGGGGGCAATTTTCCGGGGGCAACTTTCCAGGGGGGGGGGATTATCACTGAACCGTTCAAACTTTATATGCTCATACAGCATTGTCCAGGTAAACCACAATAATTTACGGCACACAAATTCTTAGCTACGATTCTTTAATACATAGCGAAATACACATAATGAATATTGGTTTGTTTGTTAGTTTGCTTCTTCGTTTGTTTCGCTGAAAATAAGAGAGAAAAGTTTCCCTGCATAAAGTCTCTAAATTCTGGCTAGCTATGAGGAACTCTACACACAGAAAGAAATATTACGTATTGTAACATAAAAACACTTTAAAACATAGCGTCCTTTCAAGTCATCCTAAAATTGTTGGTTTTAAAATTATTTGTTTACTTCACTTCATTTTTGTTTGAAAAATTTCAGCAACAACAGCTTCTTTCTTCATCTTACCTAAGGGCCATGCTTCAATAAAAACAGCTAAAGATAAAGGCCTGTTCCTTAACTTTATATCAGGAAAGCACAACATCAGCTTTCCGTTTACGCGAAAAAATAGTAGAGAATTTTTTTATCCAGTGAAATGAGCATTAACAATGACTCGAATCCAGTGTGATAAAACTTTCCTGAAGACCGCCGTCGCCGCCGAGACGAAAGGGTAAACTAACATATCACACTACTCCGTATGTGTGATTTAATTATATTCGTCCGTTGTTTTAGTATTTTTTCTGTGGTGAAACGATTTTTTGTTTCCTTTTTACAATATGTATAAGCTTTAGTTGCAGTCGATTAACAGTAAAACGACTCTAATCCTATCACGGCGGAAACAACTGCGAGTTTTAAGCAGATTTGACTATGCCAATTTAACTTTTTACGATGCCTCGGACTAAATGAAAAGTCGATTGTAGGTAGATGTAAAACACCGTGGACACGTGGTTAACTGCTCCAGACCGATCGAATTTTTTAAGCCATGGCGCGGAGAAAAACGAATTTTTTTATTGCATAACTAGTATCGGAACTGGTTTGCAAAAACTAAACAATAGTAAAGACTTTTATTGATTTAGCAGCTGAAGCCCGTTCAAGTGATAAATATTTTGTATTTCTTTCTCTTTTTAGACCGGAGAAACTAAAATAATATCCTCCCAATGTTTTGGTATTCAATTCTAAAGTACACCGTGTTAGAAAACGAAATTTGGTGAATTTTACGTAGCTTCAGGACAATAGTGAAAATTTGTGTATGACGTCACACCTGTTGCCATGGTGAGTCATGTGTTAATGGTCATGTGTCAGGTGATCAGGAAAAATTAAAGAACAAACTTTTTCTTCGATTATCCTTATCAACAATTCTATATTTAGGCATCTAATTTGTTTCAAATTTTGTTGTGCCATCCAAAGGAAACAACAAGTTAGGAACCTATAATTGTGGTAACTTATCAATAGTTCTTCAACTTTAAAATATTTGACAAGTTGACAGAAAAAGGCGTTGTTAATGCCTACTTGATTTCCAATGACAACCTGTCGTAGTCAAGCCATTTATTCCTTTTACCGCATTAAGCAAACCGCACTAGAAGTACAATAGAAAAAGGCCTCACACCGCGGCGCTACAAAGCAAATGAATGGTGAAACAAAAAATTGATTAAAATGGCTGAATATTTTAATTTTACTTCACCATGCTCTGTTCTGGTATTATTCCTACTTTGTAACATCAAATCAGTACGGGAAAAACGTATAGCATTTACCTATACAAACGTTTTTAATAACACACTGCCTATCCCCCGAAAAAGACTAGAAGGATGTTAATTAGCGATGCGTGCGTATAGCTTCAGAATCTAAGAAAATTATTCGCGCAATTTTGTGGGAACTGGGCAGAACATGTAGTTCGCATAATATGCCAAAAGCAAACGGTTAAAAAACATCGTAAATGTACAACCTTGCAAATAAAGTTAGGCGAAGGAAAAACTTTATGGGCATCGTACAGAAAGCGCTCTTTCTAATATAGACATTTAAACAAGTTATAGAATGCCACAGGGCTGCAGATGTTAGTTTGTTCTGATAGACCTGAAATGTCAAATAGGTAATTGCTGTATTATGCTTTTTCTTAAATTTCTGGGCCTTCTCTCTTGTGGATATTACTTAACGTGTATTTTCATGGCCGATGTGCATCGCGTGTGTAACCAGTGCATTCTATCGCCGATTTCCTGGCTTCATTCCACATCAAAGTGTTTCTCAGTCCACCAGCTGCAGAGTACTAGCTGGTTGATTATGTTTGTAAACTTTTATAATTGATATGTTGTATGTTTTAAAAAGATAGCCTACCTTTCCGTTGAAAGCTTACTTCAATGCATTTTAATTGGGAATGAGCATGGAAAGGTATCTTGAAAATACTTAAAGCTTACGTTGAAAAATAATGGAACAATAATGACAAGAATTCATTTAAATTTCACAAGGAAAAATTTCATACTGTTTATAACGTTAATCTATTGTTGCGGTTAACCATAATTAACTTTCGCTACGTTCTAAGCGCTTTTCTAACAAACAGTCAAGTTGCTGTCTATGTGTTTAGATATTTTGTGGTACAAAATATGTGCACTGGGGAATGATTTGTCTGGCATACTTTTCTTAATTTTATCAGTGCATGTTTAAATACGTGCTTTTACGATGACCCCTATGGCTTACTTCTCTTCTTAAAGGAGAGGCGAACAAAAAATTATTTTGTAGCAGCCAGAAAATAAATTTTAAGGGAGAGAGAAAAAATTAATAGATTTCTAAATCCTAAAATCTACAACATAATTATGTAATGACAAATAAGAACCTGTATTTCACAACTTAATATCTATATATCTTCCCAGCAACATATAATTTCCATGGCTGTATGGGGTGAAAATAAGTAGATTTTGTATGTATTACCAGTAAACATAAAAATAAGATGTTTGAATCGAGCCTATTTAACGTACTAAAGCAGTAACAACATTTTAAAACCTTTGTTTAAACTTTCTAGAACTTCAGAAATATTTGTCATGACCAACAACAATATTTTTTTCATGTTTTTTGCAAATTAAGTTTTAGGCCCTGAGTTTTGGATCATTGGAAAAAATGTAAGAGGCCTGGGACGAGGAAACGATTGTCATTTCGGCAAAAAAATTTATGTTAATCAATTTACCTTTATAATATATATGCATTGATAAAGTTTGAATGCACATCCCTTAACAGGTCTAAAATTACTGATGACAGAAAATATCAATATTTGCTATCACTTAAATAAGACATCATAATTTATGCAGCATAATTAAATCTGAAATTCTTTAAATGTGAATATCTTGAGAACGAAAAGAGTATTTTAAAAAATTTAAACAGACTTGTTAACCAACTTTTTAAGCTCTACAAGTCCAAAATCATTTTATACCTTGGGTTCCTTTTAAGTTCAGTAGTAATATGTTCGTCACATGTTGTTCAACATTTTTGCTATTTGATCTATAACTTTTTTTCTATAGACTATGGTATTGACCGTGACTATCGCAATAAAGAGAAATATATTCCATTGTTTTTCGTTCACTCACACCTTTAGGTGGATAGTGTTTGAAACGCACCTTCGGGAACAAAAAGTTGTTTGATGGCGCGCCAACCTCGTCCCCAGGCCCATTTTTCTCTTTCTGACAATCTCGGACGGCGAGAAGAAATGACCCTGGGACACACTGGTCAGTTCTGCTATCTGATTGGTTTCTCAAGTTTCCGTTAATTATGAAGATAAATTAATTTATGCGTAAAAAATTGAATAATAACAGAAAAACAATAATGGCGTCTAAGTTTATGTGCGAAAGGGACGCTGGAATGTTTATGTTCTGCTGGACTGAATTTATTTTTGTAAAAAATAAAATTTTTGGCATTGTTAGTATATATAGCTTAACGTGCAAACAAAATTAAATAGCTTTTAGTTGTACTTTTAGAGACTGTTAAAGTAAGCTTCTGTTTTTTTTGCAGTGCAGTTGAGGAGGTAGCTACAAGACTAGAGCTAGAAAGCTACACAGGGTGTAGTAAAAAACACAATGTAGGTTTGCTTGAAGACATGTTTAGCAGCTATCTAGCTAGTTCAAATACAACACAAGGTGTATACATAACTAATCCTTATTTCTCCCGAACAGACCTTCTTTTACACTCTAGCTAATATCCTTTCTAAAGGAGACAGAACACATAAACAAAAAAATAAAATCATATGCTGTTGATTTGGTTGAAAAAGGTTAAAAAACTGGATTAAGAAGTTCATACCATTTAATTAACCAAATGGTTATACGCTTAATTAATCTGTACTTACCTTCTAATTAGTCTTAATTAATCGGTTACAGATTTTAAATAACAATCGGTTACAGATTTTAAATAACAATCGATTACAGATTAAATAACAATTTTTTCTGACTGCATGAAATGTAACATGTTTTGTGACTTTTAATCTCTTAGTAAAGCAACAAACATAAAATTATTGAAAAAAGTCAATTGGTTTGACCGTAGTGGCCATTTAGTTGTAAATGAGTTTCCAGGGACCCGTCTCGTGAAAAACCAAAAGTGCAATATGATGAAAAAGAAAGATGAAAAAGAAAGATATTGAGTTAAAACTTGCTAGGAGATGCTTTTAGCTGGTCTGATGGGATTAGCATTAAAATGATTCTGTAATAGCTATACTTTCCGAATTTCAGAATTTAGGCATTTAAAGCAGGGCGATAAGATTTTTTTTAAAGACAATTATAAATTTGACCTAACAATAACAAGTTAGGTAAAAAATTTGGACAATACGATTTTATTTAGGTGTATATGCACGTTACAACAACAATAACAGACAAAAGGAGCCAGTTATTATATACGTCTAAACGTATATATCTGATCTGTATCTGACACATGGTTACTTTGATGACGTTTGATGACTCAATACCAGTATAATATATAGCTACACGCCACCATAATACCGGCGTGATAAAGCCTCAAATTAGGTTTATAGAGGTTTATGTCAGCAATAAGTCGCCCGCAAGACAAAAATGGAATTAGAAAGACTATGTTCCTAAAAAAATACTAAAAACTTAACTAGCTATAGCTAGGCATCTTCAGTGTAATTCTAATCACAAAACCCTCTGATAATTCTGTGGCTTGGTAGCTAGCTATAGCTAGCTAAAAGTACTTTCGCTTTTAACTATAATATAAAATCAAGATAGCTAAATATCATAACTACCTTGGTTTGCACAACCTTTGTAGCTACAAAAGTACGTCTTAGGCCTTTGCTAGCTAGCATAAATAAATATATATTTAGAATTTGTATGTAGGCAAAAAAAAGCGAAGGCAACACTGCAATCATATTTTCTAGAAGCAAAAACTCAAAACACTTTAGCTAACTTGTTTCTGATTAAAAATAAAACATAATTTATTGCAATACAGTGTTCTCGGCGGTCCGCATGCAATTCTTAACAAAATGACCAAATTTTGAATAAATTAAAAATCAGCACGAATCGTGCTGATTTTAACCAGCCTGGCCCAGGGTCATTTCTTCGCGCCGTCTCGGATATCAAAAAAGCGAAAAATTGCTCTGGGAACGAGGTTGATGGCGCGCAATTTATTCATTTTTGCGCTTCTTTTGCATCCGTACAAAAGTTTGACTGATTTTCTCTGCCATTTTGAATCTTATCGCACATGTGTTGGTTATTATACACTGGTTACTTGTTGTGGATTTTCATGTATGTATTTAGTCCTTCTCTAAGTCTTTCAAATATGGTTTTACATATTGGTTTCATATCATTTTGTAGCTTAAAACATTTTGATTGCATCATTTGAGGAACTTATAGATAGCTAAATTAGGTGCATTTTGGAAATTCATTCTGCACACTTTTATTCTATTCTTTTATTCTATATTGTTCTATCTTTCAATTTCATACCAGTGTTGCACATGGTTTTGTATCTTCATTATGATGTTATGAAACCCTAAAAATGAAAATAAGAAATTAAATAAGAAATTAAATTTGTCATTTCAGATGATTCTTCACCCCAGCGTTGACATCAATCAAATGTAATTGTAAACACAAGGTTTCACTTTATTATAGACAACAACATTGTTGGTTACGTCACAAATTTATCGCCAATGTAGTCCAGGGTTTTGCATTTGTTATGCTATTGAGATTTTTCAAATCGAAGTGAAGTAACCTGCGTACCTGCTTTTTTATTATTAGTATAGAGCCTATTGTGTGTACCGAACAAACAAACAAACAAACAGCTCTAGCGTATAACGTCCGTACTAGATCATTAGTAAAATAGACTTTGGAAATAATTCCAGTGTATCTCACATTTGAAAACACACATCACAGAATTAAGACGTAAATCACGGAATTAGGACATTTCAGCTGATTCCTTTTTTGCTCAAACCTGGGGAAATGTCCACCTTGTTCACCGGCATTTTTGCAAAGTTATTTTATGGAATCAAACCATGAAGTTATGTGGCGAGCGGAGTCGCTAGATCGTCGCTAGATAATACGGACGGTAGACGATATGTTTTTATTTCACTTCCAAAAACTACAATTACAGCGATAACATAAGAAAGAGAAATATATTTTATGTATATGTATTAATCGTTTATATAATATCGATATCAAGGTTTATGAGAATAAAGTTAAACTATCAGCTCCTTTGCCTCAGTTTTAACGTTTATTGTTGTGTTCAATAAACAAGAGATAGGGAAATGTTCCTTCTAGCGCAGGCGCAGGCGCAGGCGCACGCCCACCAGGCATAGCCAAGCACAACAAATCCAATACCATGCGGTACCATACAGTGCTTAGCTATGCCTAGTGGGGTAAATCCCTAATGAGTGATGACGTCATAAAAATATACAGCAAATGAGTCAAAATAATTCTAGCGCACTATGTAGGGGGAATTCCCTTATAGACTGATGACGTCATCAAAAATCAACGCATGCGCAATAAGATGCGTTAGTTTTGAGTAGGATGAAATTCTCTGGCAAAGTAAAAACTCTATATAATAAATGGAGAAGCTTACAATGAACCAGCTGAGGGAGGTAGCAAAAGGTCATGGAATCGCCGGAATCAATAGATTACGCAAAAATAAGCTGGCCGCCAAAATTAAGGATGATATTCAGGCCAAAGATGGGTGGATTAAAATGGTTGGGGAGGATCCCGACATACTAAGGCATATACAGAATCGGTTCATAACACAGGAAATGTGTAATAAGGTCGTTGAAGAGAGGGCCCACATGCTCTGCTATGTGCCGGATAAGTTCAAGACGCAGGACATGTGCAACAAGGCTGTTGAGGAGGATCCCTGGACGCTTGATGATGTACCAGATCGGTTCAAGACGCAAGACATGTGGAATAAGGACGTTGAAAAGGATCCCGCATGCTAAGGCATGTACCAGATTATTTCAAGACGCAAGGCATGTGTAACAGGGTTGTTGAGGAGAATCCCTATACGCTAGAGTATGTGCCAGACCGGTTCAAGACGCAAGACAGGTGTAACGAAGCCGTTGAGGAGGATCCCTACCTGTTCGAGGATGTGTCGGACTGGTTTGTCACCAAAGACATGTGCCTCAGAGTTTCTGAAGATGAATATGATTCTGAATTACTCTCTTCCTATCGCCGGAGGAAAGCCGAAAAGGCTAGAATTGGGGAGATCTTCTTCCATTAGCCTGGCATCCCGACAGGGCCATTGATTGGTGCTTTTCGGAGGATGAAAAGGCAGACCTTGAAAAATTGTGGGGTTGAATGTAGGTGAAATTCATAAGTTATCTTACAACCCTTCGGGGTTGTAAGATGAAATCAAGCACTACAATAAAGATATGTGTCAGAGAAAATTTGATATTTTTGGAATCGTCGTCATCATGACCTTCGCGACCGGCATCGGTCTCTCCCTACCACTAATGGCCCTAACCCTGGTACAAGAAGCAGAGAAGAAGGAGAAGGAACGAAGAATTCAATATCTATGGGATCGCTTTAATGCCCGAGAAATAAATGAATGAACAATGTAAGGACTGTGAACGTATGCTGGATGAATATGACAGATGTACCTGTGGGCGCAGGTTTGAAATAAATGGTAAATTGTTATGCTGGCAGTGCTACCAGGAATATATCACATATAACGGGGGTGGATGTGTATGTACGATGACATGCAATTCTCTGAAGTCGTTCGAATTGCAATAAAACAAGATGCTGCAATTTGAGAAAGAGCTTGTCAGTCTTAAAATTTTCTACTCATTTGCCGCTACTTTTACAGACATCAAAGATATCAACGTGGACTGCCTGACAGTGTCAGATCCAGTACCAGCCAACGGGGGTAAGGATCAGTGGTACATCATAGGGTACCATACAATAGACCTCGTGGTAGCACTCAGAGTGAGGACACCCAAAATCTGGTCCCCGAATGGAGTGACTCGGTACAATAGCAGTGCAGTACCATCGATGGGTATTGATTTTGAAGAGTACCCCGACTGGGTTGCGAAGTATCGTCAAATATGGGGCAAAATCGAAGAGTTGATTTCTGAGCAATTGACGACGGAGCCGGTCAAAAAGGACCGTTACGTGAACGCCAAACTTAAATATTACAAAGACGCGATCACAACCAAATTCCATGGCATGCCGGTACCCTATGATGAGCCCTGCCAAGCCAGTGCAATCATGGCCATTTCATCGGTGTACGTGCAGGGTAAAAACCACTACCCACAGGTACATGTCGTGGAATGTCGGTACAAGGACTTCAAAAAAGAATGGATGCTGAATGAGGATTAGAAAAAACCCAATATTTTATAGGTCATACAGTACCTATAAAATATGTATAAAATTAAGGCTTATACTCAGGTGGAGGGTCTACATAGCGCTTGCATACTGCGCATATTGCACGTTTTTTAAAAATTCTTCCCTACCCTCTTGCCTCCCCCTAGCAACTAGCTTGGCACGCTCCTGTTCATTGATGGAGTCAACAATGCGATTGAACCGCTGCCTCATCTGTTCCTTAAGTACCATATACTTTTGCTTCTCTGCATAATCAGACTAAACTCATACTTATCAATCTCCCCATTTTCTACAGCGTTTGAGATTAGATCAACGATTGAGTTCAATTTAGCCTCGGCGATCAGCCTTATATTCTCATGCTTTTTTGATTTAACACCCAGCCTTTTTCCAGCAGTCATCCGACCCGCCTGTCCTACCCCTACAGCCACGGTCAGGCCAGTCATTGCCACTGCTAATAGTACACCTATCCCGGATAACAGGGTACCGATACCGATCCCGGACGTGATCACGCTTATACCCAACAGACCATGGTCACAGTAGCGTAGCCAGGTCCCATGCATCTTAAACTTTTTTGCGAGTTTGTCCCGCTCCTTAATTTCACTTCGCAGATACTTTTCAATTTCACCAATCTCATCAAGTCTATACTTTTGGCTTTCATCCTGCATGTCAGCGCCTTGTGCAGGTGCACTTGGTAGGTTGGGGTACAGCTTCGTTATATCAGCCATTTATTTATTTATTCTATCAATAAATGCATCGTTATCCCGGTGAAGGATACATTCTTCTCGTGGTGGAATTCGTCTGTCAGCATAAACTCCAAACGATCCGTGGACCCCTTCAGGTGCATGTAAATTGGGGTCTCAAAACTCCAGGTCAGCATGTCCCCCCAAGCATTTAATTCCTTGGTGGGAAGTAAGGCCAGAATTTTAGACTTTTTGCCATCCAGCAGGGCATCACATTCGTCCAGTTGGGGGCAAATGAGTCGTAGCCGAATGTAGACGTCGGTCTTATAAAAGGCATTATATGAAGGGTGATTATCACCCTTCATATAATATTTTTTACTGGGATCATAGGGTAGGCCCAAGAGCTCCTGCAGTTGTCGATGAATCACCACCGTCTACCCGTCAGTGACACGGAGCCTACAGAGTCCATTTTTCAGGACAAACAATTTGATCCTGTCCTGTGCCTGACTGTTCACGATAGCCGCCAAGTCCTCGATCCTGTATAGGCCGTTCATAATTTCGATCCTAATTTCTCTCTGATCAGGCCCCATCTTACGTATGACAAGCTCATTCTCGCTGTAAAGGTTCAGCCATACAGGCCTGATTTCAAGGCAATTCTAGTGTCCTGTCCCAAGTAGTCCTCAAATATCGTGGGCTTATATATATCAGTGATGTATAGTTGCTTCATTCCTTTCTTGTAAGAAGAAAGGAATGAACATGTATTCATACAACCCTAATGCAAAGTACAAGCCAAACAGGGGTGAAGTGGCCTCTTGGTGTAACAAGCCTAGAGCATCAGGACCTCTATGTCTCCACGGAATCTCTTATACCCGTGATATTCCCCAGGTTTACGAAATACCCTATAAAGGTTACAACAACATACCTGAACGATCCTGTGATTCAGGGTTGGACAAGAGGACAAGCCCTGGACTACTGGAATATTCAGGTTAAATTCGTTACACATTGCGCAACAACAGCCCTAGGCATATCAGTAAAATATCTAACGGGCTCCGTACCCCTTGTCAACTCCATCGTCCATTTCCATGTATACTACCACATGCGTCGCATCCTAGCAAGGATGAAGGTACCCATGTCTTTTAATGATGGCTTTAGTCAGTACAAAAATCCCTATTCAACATCTGGATACGCGCAGGTATGCCGTGAATATGGTGCAGATCCCACCGGCCTGTACAAGACCAAATCAGTATCGGCGTCACTCACCAATGGTAGATGGTGGCCGCAGGTTGATGGAGATTGGGCTAAATTTATTATACCCACAAGTCAAGGTCTAACATCGGAGGGACTGACCAAGCTAAGCGAAAGTATCAGGGTTTACGTAGTCTTGTTGCTCGGGTCGCAGGCGGGTGCGAAAGCCTCCTTAATCGGGTCTGGTGCTGATAATTACACGGCAAGGCAAATCCTGATGCAAAAGTTTGAAGCTATGGTACAACGCCAAGAGAATGTAGGGCATGATATTACAGAATTCCAAAAAGTGCTACAGTATGCCAGGACGCCAGTGAATTTCGCCGTCATGCCCAGCGTATACATGCTGCCCTACGATATGAATTTACGCATAAGCAAGATTGTAGGGTATAACAACAATATCCTGATCGCACCCACCAATGTAAATGTAGGGGTACAGGTTGATGTGAATAACAAGCCTATTGTAAGGCATACCATCAGGCATGCCACACCACCCATACCTACTACAAAACATGGTACACCCCTTAGGCATACCATCGGGCATACCACACCGCCCATACCTACCACAAAGCATGGTACACCCCCTAAGCATACCATCAGACATATGGCAGATATCAGCCTACCTCCCAAACATGTTACACCTCCTATACATGCCACTGAACAGCCCCCGCAAAATCAGCATGAGGATACCAAGGCAGCCTTGATTACGACAGGGGTGGGGATCGTTATTGCCTACATTTGGCTGAAAAAATAGTTCATATTTAAACCTTTCCAACATAGAGCACGACAAACCCAGCAGCGGCCGCGATGGCCATGTACAGATGCTTTGCAACATATTCCACGACTGTTGCCGCCACCCTCAGAAGGAAGGAGATAACCGTACCGATAATGCCAGGCAATGCGGCACCTGCCTTACCCGCTAAGTACTTTAAAAATTTCCCCAGTCGCTGCAGCTGCTTCTCCACAAAACCCTTTCCTGCACCACCGGCAGCACTTCCTCCTGCGGCACCCGCTGCGGCACCACCTCCCGTAATGGAGAGTACAATGGTGGAAACAAGTAACCCAATAGCTGATATTATGGAGGCTATCGTCAAGCCCTGCTCCCTGAAGAGGATTTTAAGCTTCTCCAGCAAAGGCATGTCATCCCCGGCGATTTTCATTAACTCGGCCTTGATATTTTCCAGATGCTTAAAAATCTTAGAGGAAGGTAGACCATTCGTACTCAGTGCAACCTTCCTATCCTTCTTCAATTTATCAATAGTCTTCTCAAGATCGGCGATAGCCTTATCCCTATCCCCTTGAGTCCCCGCCTTCTGCTTCCTGATTTCATTCACCCTGGCCTCCTTTGTATTGATTTCCCTATTATAATTCATAATCATATCCTTCACTTCCTTAATGTTATCCTGCAAGGTTTCAATTTCTAGCCTTATCCCTCCTATATCAATATCCACCTCGTTGTCGATGCCGACAAACGAAGTATCGACAAAACCCTCCAAATCATATGCAAAATTTTGAATACCATCTATGGTGTCCATTTCCAAAATCTTGCCCGAGTCGTCCTCGGCATTCCTTACAAGGACATTAACATCCTGGATGAGGTTAGGTGTTTGATATTCATCAAAACCTATGGCCCTCATACGCGTACTACCTAACAACTTATGAAGCTGTTTAATAGTTGGAAATTGACCATTACCCATTACCCAGTCACAACCTTTTTAATGATAAGTTGGTCATCATCCCCTATTCTAAACCTGTCGTAATGTATCGCGTTGGGCCCCATATCCATATTATCCATAAGATATGAGTAAAGGCTTACCAACCTTCGATTCAAGAAGCTAGGAGTAGGCCAACTTCGTACCCCACCCCAATCGCCTACGCGCACCTCCCTGTTGTTGTCCCGATGTTGATGGAAGTTGCTGCGTTCCGGGGAGTTGATGCGTTGATGGAGTATCTTCCTTATCATCCCCACCAGCCTTCCCAATATCATCTTCATGTGTAAATACAGGATTATCACCCATTTATTAGAACATTTACCCTATATAATAAACATGAATGCATTTGGAAAAATACTGGATCCCTATATGGAAACCAAGCAGCTTTTAGGTTTTAAGGGGCACCGTCAACGCGTCCAAATCTCGCATATCCCCTCAACGATAAATCAAAATGAGGATCTCTATATCGACATCCCAAATATGGGTCAGAACGATGTCATTTTTCCGGGTAGTCTCAAGCTCTTATTTGACCTGACGTTGACGGGGACAAAGCGTACCATTGTCTCGAATATCGGCAAAAGCCACCCTAAATGGCAACGAGATTCAGAATATCTCAAATTACAATATCATAGCAGTGTACCGGGATCTCTGGCTGTCAAAATTCGATCGGGAGAATAACTTGATTTTGGAGGGTATTAACCCCAACGATGGTACAATAAGAGCCCTGCAAGTCAAAGCTACTGAGTACATTGGCACAGATGAAGAGAAAGTCATCGCCGCGGCCTATGGTAACACCTTCTGCATCCCATTGGGTAAAATGTTCGAGTTATTCAGGGACCTCCCGTTCTGTCAGGCGGGATTTTTTGATAGGCCGCAATTCTGCCTGCATTTCGCATCCTATAGTGACGTCATCAAGGATGGAGGTACGGCCGCCGTAGGGTCCACGGCAGCCAAAGCCGCCGATGCTGGTAATAAAATTACTAATATCAAGCTGGAATTTGACAAGATTACTCATGAAGGCCTGGCAAGTGCCATAATGTCAAGGTATGTAAGATTAGCACTACCCTACGAAAGGATTTTAAGAAGCAAGGTGGTGACTATGAAAAAATCGGATACTAGCTACAACCTCCAAATTGACACCCCAGCCAAGTCATTGAAAGGTGTCTTGCTATTGTTCATAGACCCTGGGAAAGTTAAACCCTATTCAGGCATAAACGAGGTCTATTATAACCCAAAAATTGACAGTATTAGTATCACTGTTGAGGGGAACCGAACGAGCTGTATAGTCACGCTATGTTACCAAAAGACCATCTGGAGCAGATTGTAAATATTTTTGGTGCTCACGACTCAAGCGTCACGATTGGGCAGTTTTTCAATGAAAGGCCTTATTTCTGGATTTTCGTGCATCACCAGATGATATTTTGCATGATAGTGGAAGGCCTCTACAACGCCTTAGCGATGGGATCACGTTGCATATGACTAAAAAGGCTGATGGAACCGGTGATTTTAAATGCTATGTATACCTCCTGCAAGACGCCCAAATGAACATACTTGGGGGTAGACTCGACGCTGTTGAGTATTAAAAAAAGTATGGCAACAATCGCTGTCATCGTAGCAGGTGCTGCAATCAATGCATTAGCATTTTCAGGGACCAACTATCTATTTTCTAAACTTTCGGGACATGGGGAAGCGGAACGTAAAAGACATGACGAAGCTATGGAAAAATTAAGTACTGCCCAGGCCGAATGGATACGAGGCCGGCAAGCGAAACTTGATTGGTTTGCGAAGGAAAGGGAACTGCAGATAAAGGCCGGCAAGAGTCTTCGCGAGCTCGATGACGACCTCTATAAATACTACATTGCCTCTGAAAAGAGTGCCCCGCAATTGTCTGACTATTACACCCCTTCCAAGAAGCAACAGGATGGTGAGTTAACGTTCGTACTTGGCTCGTTGTCCCTACTAGGCTTCGTGGCTTACAAATATCTGTAGGAACTTTTTCCTGACATATAATAAACATGTCAGAAAAACCACATAGTATTACAGAAGAATAGGCTGAAAAGCTAAGCAATATCTACTACATGCCAGAACATGTGTGGACCGGGCGCAAGGCTATAAAATTACTCCCGAAGGATAGTGGTTTATCCAAAAAACTAGTTACCCACTGGCTATCCAGGCAACTCTTGTGGCTACGACACATCAAAGGTCCCAAAAAGATCGATTTCCCACACTTCACCATTACAACACCCAACGAAATGCATCAGTTCGATCTGTTATATATGCCTCACGATGGGGTATATGGTAATACGTACAAGTATATCCTGACAGGCATTGATGTAGCCTCGAGATATAAAGTAGCAAGGCCCCTACGTACCAAGAAGGCTAGCGACGTCGCGGAGATGAGCAAAGATATCTATAAGACGGGACCTTTACACTACCCAGTAACCTTCCAATGTGATAACAGCTCCGAATTTAAGTCGGATGTAAGGATACTGTTGGAGGACAAGGGGGTTGAAATCAAGAGGGCTACCACCAAATATCACCATACCTTCATGGCCTTTGTTGAAAGCTATAACAAAGTACTCGCCGAAAGGCTATTCAAGCCTCAAGATGCACAAGAGTTGGTCTCTGATGAGACTAGCAGTATTTGGGTTAAAAACCTGTACACTATCGTGAAGGGTCTAAACAATACCAAGACTGCCATAATCAATATGAAGCCTAACAAAGCAATTAAGATGGATGACGTACCACTTGTAAAAAGTCAAGAATACCCCGAAGAAAAACCCTTACCTGAGGATGGTTTGTACCTGTATCTGCTACAACCGGGAGAGGAGCATGCTGATTCGAAAAGGCGCGCAACCGACGCCGTTTGGAACAAACATGCTTACAGGTTGGATCGTATAGTAGCGGGAAGTCGCGTGCTATACTATTTAAAGGACGGCCCCGAAAGAAGCTTTGTGTCAGAAGAGTTGATGCTGATCCCGGAGGACGTTGAGGTACCTCCGGAGGAGGTTAAAGAGTGGTAATAGACCTCAATTTTACATATAATTTTTAATATCCGTAAGAGTAGTAAAAATTAGCGTCTGCCTAATCCTCCAGTGCGGGAACACCCAAATCGTACAGGTCATCCCGAGTAAGGTCGATAAGTCTAAAATGGTTCCTGAAACGTTCTACATGCCCTCCTCCTCAAAACGATTAAATGCGTGTATGCCGTTGGGGTTGTCGATGACAACAATCTCCTCCGCCCCCGAGTAGTTGTCACTGAACCACAACCTCTTCTTGCTAATATTACGCCTCTGGACACGTGTGCAATAATAGGGAAGATGATGGTATTCGTCATCATCCTGTGTGCTGTGCTTACGGTGGATTATGATGACGTTGTCTTTACCAGGGTCCTGGGCATTGGGTATATGCCTTTGTCGAAGCCTTGCATTTTCCTGGGCCTGTGCCGCAAGCTGTCGATCCCTATCCTCGAGCTCATCCCCGAGTGCCAGGAGCTGGTTGTCCCTATCCTCCAGATCATCGCCGAGTAAGGCCAGGGCCTCATCCCTGTCCTCCAGGGCCTGACGCTGCCTCTCAAGCTCGTCTTGTAGTTTTTTCACACCTGCCCTGGCTAACCATTTGATTAACCCCATGACCTTTGGTTTATTGGAACGGCGAACTATCTCCAGGGCATCGTCTAATGTCACGAAAGCGTCATGTCCATTTTGACCTTCTTTGAGGGGTGCGGCCGCCGCACCCCCCATAATATCACGGCGAGGAGTAGTATTCATGTCCCTATATGTTGCCTTTATATCATCAATATCTAAAAATCTCCCTAGGTCAGCACGCTTGAACAGGGGCTGATCCCGGTTGTTAGACAAGGTCTCGATGGTCTCTGTGTTAAACGTAAGTTGCGACGACATCTTTCTAATATAGAAATGCTTACCAGAGGATTTCACTCGATAATCTCCCAAGTTCGAGGGTGTTCCAATCTCACGTACAAGCAAGCGCGTTTGGATTTCCTCAGTTCAATTTTAATCTCATCCCAGTCCGAGATGAGATTCGTTTCCTCGTCCAGCAGCCTCATGTCACTCTTCTCATGGGGGTACCAGGCAAAGAACTGCTTCTTTTGCCTCCTCAAATTTTTACGGAGGGCGGTATAACTCTGCGTCAATAGCCAAAGACTATGCTTGCGGTGCTTACCACTGATGGCCAGCTCAAGTAGGGATTGTCGCCGCTTGTCGAGATTTTCATCAGCTATACAGCCGCCGACGACAAACAACGTCTCCTCACCTGCCAGTAACAACGACAATTTCTGAATCCATTCAAACAGCTGATCCTTGGGGTTAATTAAAAAGATATAAGGGTCTTGCCAGAGGCTCGCCCTTTCAAGGTATGTCTTATTCCAACGTATAGTCGGGCAAAGTATCACTATGTTGTGATAGTGTCCCCTATATTCATGCTCAAGCAGATCCAGGACACGTTGTGTTTTCCCACAGCCTGTGGGACCTGTCAAGATTGCTGTATGCGCCTCTTTAACAACGTCCACCATTTACTAATAATATAGCCACTTCTGATCGCATATCTTTGAATATACTCCAGCACAGTTGTCACAAATCAATACTCCGCCGTGATTGTTCACCAAGGACCCCCGTCAGGCAGGGCAGAGCTTGGTATTCAAGGTATTGTATTCTACGGGTAGCGGACTATATGTTAATTTGCCCTGTAGGCATCGCAATGCATTGCGGTACCTTTTGACGAGTAGTTCCTTTTCATGGCTCTCGGGTGGTGCCTCGACGAGTTCGATGTACCGGGGTATGATATCATATGTCAACAGGGTATACAAAAGTAGATAATTATCATCCTGATTAAGCCCTTAAATCTCCATGTCAATAGCAAGTGGATCTACCTTGTATTCGATAATAGGGTCCTTACATTTTGTACCCCGCCTAGCCTTAGCTTCATCGAGGCAAATTATACAACTCTTAGTTCGAATATTCCCTCTAACCCTAAACCTGTCCAGGGTTAGGACTTTTTTGCATTTGGAACAACATTTTGCCTCCATTTTATTACCTTGACTGTTCGTCCAATACCCTGGTAACATCGGCAAGCGTCGGATATCTCCCGGTTTCTATATATTTAAACGGTACCTTGTGATCAATATGAACATACTCGTAGTGTTCCCAGGTCATTCCTTCGGAAAACTGGGCTTCAATATGGGCCCTACAGATAGCTATGACATCCTTGTTTTTATGTAGAGGTCGGTTGTGGGGGCGGCACCTTGCGCGATCCTTTTGACGCCTTGCTGGAAGCGAGGCATGTGATGCATTGCCTTAATGAACCATTACGTTTCACCCTGAAATGGTTCAATGGGAGATAGTGCTTGCAAGCGGTACATATTTTTCCCTCTTCCATTTCTATTTACCTCTTGGGGCAAATAGAAAATTTTACCGGACGCTCTATTTTTTTGGTATCAGAGATTTCTTATACCAACCCTGCTTGATCGCGTATTCGTAGAACAAGATCGCTGCCGTCATATAGCCGGCGAGCTTCAGGCCGTCCTCCAGGTCCATCTTTGCCCCAGGTCTAGAAACCCCCAAAGCCTTTTTTGCCCCCATGGCGATCAGAATAGTGTACGAGACCAATCTGACAGACTCCCAGAGGGAATCAATTACCATCGTCTCCTTCGGACCCATATTGCTGTCATCATGCTTGCTTGTTGCCATTTATTAGGTGTAATTTTTTAGAAAAATTATTGCGTCTTGAAAATATCGATATTTGGATGAGTTTTGCCTTTTTGAGGTTCTGGATTAATTGATGGCTTGCTAGATTCATTTTCACCTCTACCAAACTTATACCAGACGCATACTCCTATCGCTAATATGGCAAGCGTGCCGGCTCCATACATGTAGACATTATCCATGGACTGTACGGAACTGGTTCCGGAAGAGGCTTTGACTGCAGGCTCTACAGTAGCCTCTTGTTGCTTCATTTCTTCCTTCCTCTTCTTCATCAGTGCCGCCAACTTGTGCCCCTGCGCAACCCTTCCCGGATGCTTTGGTGGTTTTGTAATGACTCTCTCTTCTTGTTTCTGATCCTCACTCATTTATCTTATAGCCCTCAAGAGCTATAAGATAAATCACTTCTTTTTTACTATCAGATGAATAGATAGACCTTGATCTTCAGGGATCTCCAAAGTCTCCTTTATCCCTTTGAGTATAGCTTCAGGGGTATTTAGATCCCTCTCAAAATATCTCACGAACTCCCTAAAGGTCATGGGTTCTTCCTTTTGGAGTCCAAGCTTTCGAAGTCGGTTCCATTCGGCAAGTCTCTTGCCGGCAGCAACTCTTCCCGGATGCCTTTTGGTTACTTCAACTATTTTTTCCAGGGTCTCGAGTTGCTGTTGATTGATGATAATGCTACACGCGCTGCTCATCTTTGTTATCTTTATTCACCGCGTCTTCCTCTTTCTTCTTGCTCATATGCCTCGCGGTATGTCCTGCTACCAAGAGGGGTGCCAGACACCTCCCAATGGTGCAATAAACAAGGATACCTAGATCTGTCATACTATCCCTGATGATGGGGTCCTCTTCGATATCTCGACGTAATTCATCTACATTGTCGATGTCCACGAAGTTCCCAATCATGCCAGCATATAAACTGATCACGTGGGTAGACAGTGCCCTAGCCGTCTTCTCACCCTTTTCGAGGAGTTCACGTTGAAGGTACTCGGTATGGACCTTTTCTACCTCCTCATCAGAGGCCTTATCGATAAGGCCCTCTGTACAACATTTCTTCGGTAATAAATGTCCTTTGCCCTTACGTAGGGCCTCCTTCAAAGCCTGGCGTTTATCGATGGGTTTCTCTATCTGCTCATAGGTTTCTGCAGGGACTGTGTCGAATACTTGTGCGATATCAGACATCTTTATTAGTGGTCGCTTATAACGAAAAAGTATATAAGCTATCATGGCATAGGGAAGTAGTATAGCTATAAACAAACACACCTCCATTTTATTCCCCTGTGGATGCCAGGCGAGAATGGCCTCTGGCAAGCGTTGAAATTTGATCGGGTTGTACGATACGTTTGTCATCTGCCCTGTTGAGTGCTAACTTCGATACCTCTTGGGTGTATACCTTATGATTCTTATTTTGAATTAGGACCTATTTTTTATAGATGTCAACGCCCTCCTCAAGACATCGCCGATAATCGTCGAAGTTGATAGATTTTTTGGTTACGCATCGCTTTACGCCCTTCGCTTTCCTGTCACCACCCTCCTTTGTGAGGCTCTCTGCTTACACCCTTGAAATTTGGTTTCATCACAAGTTTCGTGTACTTGTCCTCGTTGGTAACAAGCTGGATGTTGCGGTGATTTCTAATGTTCTCCATGGTCTTGCCAAAAACGCTCAAATTCATGAGCTTGTAGAAGTCCTTCTCAAACTCATTTTTGGCATTAGTTCTCAGCCTAGTATTGTGATCGATGTAACCCTTCAGCCATGCCTTCTGATTAAATCGGATCACCCTACGCACCCTCTTCAGTTCAAGGCCATGTTTTATGGCCTCGTGGAGAGCCCTGATGTGTACAACATATTTTTGCTTATTTTCCAAATTTGGAACCAATTTCTCGACCTTGTGAACCATCATGCGTTCGGGCAGGAACGGCAACTCGTTATGCTTGTCGTGTAGTCTCTCCGGGTAGTCGATGTCAACCTCCAGTATATACCCATGCTTGTTGTCTTCAACAAGCTTACCGATCCGCTTTTCGGTAAAGGCCTCGATGTTCGATACCCATTTGAAGCCATCCGTGGGCAGGTCTTGACGCATCGCCCAGCCGTACAGATTGTTTGCGTCGAGATACTGGAGGTAGGATGACTCCCCGTCTGGGTTATACTGGTCCCCCATGTACTTGTTATTAGCCCTTGCATAGCGATGTACGGCCTGGACTATACCTCCACGGATACCTTTTTCAAACATCAGGAGCATGTTGGAGTCTGTGAGGAGCTCCAGCCTGATTCCAGTAAACTTGAGTGCCGCCTTCCATGCCAGACCAGGTGCGGAGTAGAAATGGGCAGGATCGAGTTTATAGTTTGTCAAGCACGCGTCCCGAAACGTCTCGAAGACGTCGGCTAATAGTAGGACGTCTATGGTCAAGTTGATGTCATGGTATTCTCCCATGGTGACGTCATCACCCTTTGGGGTAATGACATTCCATACCTTTTTTGCATATTGATAATCATACTCCGATATACCCCTCATATTAAGCTTGCTGTAAAAGGCATCCCTTGGAGGTAGCTTCAACTCCTCGAATCGTTGCCATCCGTCCATATACTCATAAGGATATAAACTTTTCGAAGCATTAGCCTGAAGATATCATCTTTGTCAATGAGCTTTGCCATGGATGGTACGTTTGTCTTTACCTGCTCCCTGTCTAATTGCTTCGTGGTATTTGATTCGCAATTTTTACACCAGAATTTGGTCATGTATTCGACGTCTATGTCTTGGAATTCAAGGCAGGTATATACGCACTGCCGGCATTTCATACCGGCGGCGTTTGTACCAATGAGGTTACCTGCCAATTTCTCTAGGCTTGAGGGCATGAGCCGACAGCTGTCGATGAACCGAATCTCTATTGTCTTATAAGTCTCACCATCACCATATCCCATACCTCCAAGGGGTACCTTGATTTTCACGTTGAAGCTGATGTATTTTTCGGCATTCTCCGCAATGCAGCCAATATCTTCCGTATTATATTTTTCACCCAATTCCCGGATGAAGAGATGCGCGTCGTACCCCGAGAGATTGTGGAATATGATTGGAATATGGCCCGGTATCTTATACTTCAAATTGCAGCTGTTATGGGCGGCACCTTTATACAACCCAGTATAGTGACAATGGTCCCTGACCTTACGGTTATTTTCACAGTCATCGAAGGGCTTTAGACAGATATGGCATTTCGATGCCTCGTCATGTTCACTTTTTAGGACCTCTGTTAGAGGCAGCATGTCCTGCTGAGGGTAGGTATAGTATAGTCTTTTGACCTCGTCCTCCAGATGGTTGACGAAGCGGGTGACGCAGTCTTCACCCTTGTAGACTGTCAGGGGATCCGGTACATCCCCATAGGCAAAGGTACTATACGTGCACCAGCCAGATGGTACATGCTTGCTTAGCTTTTTAGTCTTGGTCTCCCTGACATCCTCTACCGGGATGAGTAGACTCTCGAAGTCTGCATAGATAGCAAAGGGTACTTTGAATTGCTGTTGGCCATCTCTATAGTATAGCCATTTCTCAGCCTCATTTGGCATTGTGACCTTGACAGCCTCATGGTCCTTACAGTAGCCATAGTGTTTATTCCTCGATTCAACTGTGGGATAGGCTTGTAGACAGTTCAGGCAGAAGTGCAATGCATTCCTATTCTTCGAGGTCTCCTTGCCTAGGAGCCTCGATAGACTTTTGACGGCTGTATAGTGAGTCTTTTTGTCATCTGTAAGGAGCAGTAGATTCACCTGCTTACCACGTCCGCTATAATATGATCGCCTCAGGATATTGATATTCTTCCCCGTCACATACAGGACGTTTACCGCAATCTCCTTGTTGTTCTCCTCGAATTTGTATATGCTCTTGGTGCTAGTGGGGAACTCTATACCCTCCCAATTATAAAGATTTATGTAGGGTCTCAGTTTAGTGATTCTTTGGGGGTCTCTTTCAATCTCCTCATGATGTAGGCTGGCGATGATGCTCCACTTGAAGCACTCCTCATCCTCGTTTTTAGGGTTAATAATGGCCTTCTTTGAGGCTATAAATTTAGGTGCTTGTATATACGATGAGCCCCTCGTTAGCCTCAATTTGTGAAATTCCACATCAAGGTGTAGGATTCGACTAATTGTAAAGCCACTTTTGGGTAGTGCTGGATTTTCCACATGTGTTTTAACCTGGGCAAACATCCCATCTAGCACATCGTCTACATCGCTATCCTGGAAGACCGAGGCCATATTACTATGGAAGACCTTCTTCACCTCAATATACTCCTCGTCGTTGGCCCCCTCTATATTTGACGGCTTCTTCCACATGATCCAAAGTGATAGCTGTATCTTCGCTGACCCCATATCTTCCACCTGGTCCCCAACCAAGGTTTTCACGTTGAGTCTCACCATTCCTATATACCCGTCAACGTCGGCCCCTCCTATGCCGGGAATGCGGAAACTTCGGAAAGTCCTGTGGTGAGCATGTTTATGTTCCTGGGGTGTAAAATCTTGCCCCGGTTGATTGTCAATATAGTCTTCCTCAGCCTCTTTTTCTACCTCATCATGAAGTGTAGGCCTTGTGTTGGCTGCCCCGTTATAGAGATTCATCACCGTACGTTTGATGATCGCATATGTTCTCTTGACCCCCTCTTTTATAGGTTTGGGGACAGCATCCACAAGCCAATTATAAAATCCCTTCATCCCATCCCTTACAACAGAACGATTTTTTGATAGTTCCTGTTTCTCGAAGACGTCCATCTCAGATGGGGGCAATACCCAGTTATGCCATTCCTGGATTTTATCCCCCACAACCGAACGATTTTTGGACAGTTCCTTTCTCTCGAAGAGGTCCATATCCTCTTGTGCTATAGGTCTGACTGGTTCTATAGCCCTCCTAGGTTGCTCCTCTAGTAAGGAAGTCAATTCAGCCTTGCGTAGCTTGTAATACCCTGTTAAACCACGACCTTTTGCAATATCACGTAATTCTTTGACTGTATTTGTATTCATTCTTTCTCTTTATTGTATGATTTTTCGATTTACAGAGGATTTCATCTTACTCAAAACTAACGCATCTTATTGCGCATGCGTTAATTTTTTATGACGTCAGGGAATTCCCCCTACATAGTGCGCTAGAATTATTTTGACTCATTTGCTGTATATTTTTATGACGTCATCACTCATTAGGGATTTACCCCACTAGGCATAGCTAAGCACTGCATGGTACCGCATGGTATTGGATTTGTTGTGCTTGGCTATGCCTGGTGGGCGTGCGCCTGCGCCTGCGCCTGCGCTAGAAGGAACATTTCCCTATCTCTAAACACAACTTTTGAGGATTAAAGTCTAAAGTACCAGTTTTTAACTTTTTTCCTGCCGCCACTTCTATTCTGATATGTTTGTAAAGATTTTTGAGAATCACATCGGAGCTGCTACTTTTTAGAAATTCCTTGCCTTTCATAAGTGATATTTGTTTCATAAGTGATATTTTTTTTGTCATTCGCAAATATGTTACTCAAAATCACAGTAATAAACAAATATATATGATGTGGCAATGGTACAAACAGGATTTGCCTATCGGATTTACAGTAATCAATTTTTTCGCTTAGCCAGTGTTGTATCTTTGTTTTTATTATATACTGTAGTCAATTGGGTATATTCTTTTGTTATTCATTTTTTTTGAAAATAATTTATTGAAAGAAAAGAAAATATTATTGATATCTTTTTTATTGTGAAAGTTCCTTACAGTGTTTTTTTTAATGCGACATCACCCTCTAAATGCAAGTACTGCTGCTACCCCTTACGATACAACATTCACACAAAAGCGCAGATAGTTACTAACTTTCTTGTTTCAACTGCCAGAATGTCAGAATGAAAAAGCGTGTGAGTGTTCAAACCGTCCCGGTTTCTTGTTTAATTTTAGCCTCCCGTTTGGCAAATGTGTAAAAATACTCAATTATAAATAATTCAGCACTCATAAAGATGTAAATAAAACTGGTATTTATAACAGACTTTTTATATTTTTGGTCTAGTGTGTTTTTGTTGTCGTCTGCAAAGATTTAGGAGAAAATTTAACGTTTTTATACATATATAAGAAAATTTTCAATATCAAAACATTAGTCCTTCTTTGAATTTTGTCGTGATAGCTGTAACATTATTATTATTATTATTGAAATTATTTACCCAGGATGACCTCTTTAGTTCCTATTGGTACTGATATCAACGAAGGTCCGGCGAAGGGGGTCCTAGTACATTTAAAGCTTTCATTTGAGCTACGAAAGTCGTGCAAGCACAGCAATCGTTCAACTAGACAACCGCCTAAGGTATCAATCCTATGCGGAGCGCTAAGCAGAAAGGATAGATTCGCACTTTTATAGTCTCTGGCATGACTCGGCCGGGGTTTGAACCAAAGGCCTCCCGCTGGAAGCTAACGCTCCACCACAAGGCTACCAGTCGGTTTTATGGAGCAGACCAAGCCAGTCGGTCTGGTCTTTAGAATCAACACTGCATCATGAACTTTATTAAGCAGCCGTGCCGCGGCTCCTTAATTAAAGACACTTCTCTTCTTTCCTCCGAGATCTTCTCTTCCGTTCGAAACACTTCTCTCTCATGAACTTAAAAAATTCCCAGACCTAATTCTGGTCCGCAATATTGATTGAGCTGGATTTGATTACTCATTTTTTTGAATGAATGACATCCCGGCTCCCGGCAATAAAAAAGATCAAGTGTTCTTAGTAATTAATAAATCTCCAAAAAATTTGTCTATATTAGTGGATCATATATTTATTTTAGATAAAAATACATTGTGATATTCCGTTTAAGGCATTTTTCAATACACACTTTTTTATAAGAATACCAAAATTCTAACCAGACTGGTGATTGTTCTTTTTTTTCTATTGTTCTAAACAAAAGAGTTATTGTTTTTAACCTAAAATCTCATCCTGATATTCTTATATAGCGCATTCTTATAAAAGAGAAAGCACGTAGTTTGTTTGGTGGACACTACCATGATTTTGAGGACTCTGTGCAGCCATTTTGCCATTTATTGTGTCTATTAGTACGTAAAATTATCTACTCTGCTACTGAGCTGAATTGATTCGTAATATTATTTTATTCATGCACATGCACCGCGACCTGCTACAGTATAAAAGCTGTTGGTAAATTGAGTACGCGTTAGCCAAGTATACTTCTCGCGAAAAGTGAAAAAAATATAAAGAACATGAGTGCAAGATTTCGGACCAGATTTTTTAATTTAGTCTTGAAGAGAAACTTTTTGGCCACATTCAGAGAAGTGTTAAGTGCGAAAAACAAGTGTTCAAAACACTGAAGAGAAGTGTTTAAAGCATAGAAGAGAAGTATTTCTAAATTGGAAGAGAAGTGAGCCACTGCGGCCATCGTACTTAAAGGAGGAGCGAACAGCGACTTGCTGATGAAAAATCCATGATGCCAATCAACGTTAATAAAAACGTGAATTATTCTTGAAAAAGTGACATTAGCTTCCTACATTGTTGACCATTTGTTTCCAAGAATTCTCTTGGTGCCAATAGGTGTGTATTTTGTGGGAGAAAAGTGTACCATAAGCAGCTTGCGATGTCAAGCCCTCACAAAATATTTTGAGACAAGGGAGCAGGACGTGAGTGTTTTCAAAGTAATAAGACCTAAGTTTTTCATTATATCGAAACCTTTGAAATGTTCTATTTACTACGTGCTAGAAAGTGTGACTTGTAGATTTCAAACGCTGCTTACCTTGCCTATGCATCTATCGATCGATTTGGTTGCAAACTATTGCCAATTTTGAGAGTATTTAGTTGAAATCGTGTAGTTTGATCATTAGGACTCAACAGCTAAGAACTTTTATATTTCTTGATAGGTAGATAAAGTGACAAAAGTAAGCTAGCTAGAGCCTACCGCTGCTTTTGCCCAGTTACCCATTCCCTATGTTGTATCGTGAATAATAAGAGACAAGAAATAATATTATCTTGAGACCTGCTCTAAAGATAATTATTTTCTTGACGGCTAGACAATTAGCGTCTTCGACGTCCGTAATATTAGGTTTCGAAGGTTATAAAAAGAACTAAGTAATAGTTCACAGTCTCTTTCTGTGTTACACAACAGCGACGACACATCGTCGTTAAACTTCAGCATGGCTTCATCTGACGATCAACTTACGCAGAAGATTGTGGAGACAATCCAATCGTGTTTAAATCGTGAAGCACTAGTGAAGGAGACAGCGATCCAGGTCAAAAATATGTTGGACAAGGATCTAAAACGACAAATGGAAACAGTTACATCTAAAGCAGTTGAAGAATCGGTTAAACGAATAAAATTGGAAAAGCCAAATTTTCGGAGCGAAGGCAATAAAGCGCAATACGAAAGGAATATCGCGTTAGAAGAATGCATTAATAAAGCAGATAAGCAGCTTGAAAACCAAGAGCTCAATGAAGCTAGAGAATCTCTTAAAGAAGGTAAGAACTTCTTAAAAAGTATCAGAAACTTATTCGTTTGGCTGATAGAGAGGAAACTGGTTGGCATTTTGTTAAGGAGTATTTGTCTGATGACTTAGCACCTGATTCAGCCGATGAAAAACAAATTAAGATGGCAAGGTCGAAAGCATCAGCAAAGCGAAAAACATTCGAACAATCTAAAAGAAATAAGTACGCTAATAAGAAATCTTATCGTGATGAACCTACTGATTTAATGAAAAAAGGTTTCGATTTTAGAAAGAACAAGTTCGATAGAAACTGTTATGTCTGCGGAAAAGCTGGACACTTACTCTACAACTGCCCCGACAAAAACAAATTCAGTTAAAGGTCGTTTAAGAAAACATATACAGTTTTGGGAAAAGGAACTTGAATGCTCTACCTTTGTATTGAACATTATAGCACATGGATATATCTTGCATTTTACTGCACATCCACCATCTTTTTCGCAAAAAACAATTTGTCGAGCCTAAAACACAGTGAATTTGTTGAAACAGCATTATAGAACTTTTAGATAAGGGTTTAATACAAGAACTTACAGAACAACCTTACTGTTGCGATCCTCTCACAGTCGTCGAGGGTAAAAAACTTAGAATGGTACTCGATCTAAGACACGTCAACAAATATTTACAACAAATTAAATTTAAATACGAAGATCTGAAAACGTTGGCCGATATAATTGGAGAAAAGGACTTTTTTACCACTTTTGACTTAGTATCTGGCTACCATCACGTAGAAATACACCCCAGCTATAAAAAATTCCTTGGTTTTAGGTGGGTATTTAAAAATGACATAAGATATTTCCAGTTTCTAGTGCTTGCATTTGGTTTAGCTACTGCATGTTACGTATTTACGAAATTGCTACGACCGTTAATAAAAAAGTGGAGGAAAGTAGGAATTAAGTCAGTAGTATATCTTGATGACGGAATAAATGCTTCATCTTCTTTTCTCGCATGTAAGGAAGCAACCAAATTAGTTACCCAAGATTTAACAAAAGCAGGTTTTGTGATTAATTACGAAAAAAGCAACCTAGAGCCTAGACAAAAAGGTGAGTGGTTGGGAACAGTCGTCGATACCACTGCTATGAAATTTTACGTCGCAGAAAGAAAATTGAGTAAGCTTTTTACCTTGATAAAATCCGTGTTAAGTCAAGATGCCCCAACAGCAAAATTATTATCACAAGTAACAGTTCAATTATCTGCTATGCACTTATCTCTTGGTCCAATTGTTCGTCTATTTACAAGAAAACTTTACTTAGCGATCGAAAGCAGAGTTTCATGGTATTCGTCTATAAAAATTAAATCTGATGAAAGGCAAGAACTTGAGTTTTGGTTGCACAATATTTGTGAGAAAAATGGATATTCTGTTAAACCAAAACATACAACATCACAAATTCTTTTTACTGACGCAAGCGAGAACTTTTACGGGAGCTTTATGTTAAAAAGGCTAGGAAAGATGTTATGTCATGGCAAGTTTAAAACACTGAGATAAGAACAAGTACAACTGAACGCGAATTATTAGCTATAAAATATTCTATGGAATCTTTCGCTCACCTCTTGAAAAACGAGTCCGTAAATATCGGAACCGATAACCTCTCTGACTCAAGAATTCTAGATATTGGAAGTACAAAACCACATTTACATTCTATAGCTGTAGATATGTTTAAAATTTGTGTACAAAACGATATCCAAATTTCACCAACGTGGATACCCAGAGAACAAAATTATACGGCTGAAAAATTAAGCAAGTTGATCGACACAGATGATGGGTCCATTGATAATTCTTCATTCACAAGCATTATTAAGGTCTTTGGTGAAGTTCAATTCGATCGTTTTGCGGACAATTTTAACAGCAAAGTAAGCAATTAATTCGAAGTTTTACTGTCCCGGTTCATTAGGCGTTGATGCTTTCACACAAGACTGGTCAGATTGCGATAATAATTGGCTTTGCCCACCAATCAAATTAATAAACGCGACTATTAAACATTTAAAAGTGTGCAAAGCAAAAGGCATATTAATAGTCCCAGAATGGTATTCAAGCTCCTTTTGGCCATCTCTATCTCATAATGGAAAATTTTATAACTTTGTTAAACGAATTTACTATTTCAATCCGTTTTATAGAAGTACTTGTGAGAATTCTGTTTTTAAAGGGCACGTAAACTTTAGAACATTAGCGTTATATATAGATTGTTGTAATTTCTAGGTTATATATAATTGTCAAAAAGTTAATGCAACGGAGAAGTGCCAAAAGTAAGAAAAAATCCCAACCGAGGAATTTTTTGAGTTGTAACCTATCGTAATTTAAGAACCTCCTTTAATAGACGTTTGTTAAACACCAGTGCACAACCCGCAAGGGGTTTAAACTTATTCCCACCCGAGAGGGGTTTCCGCTTAACCCGAGAGGGGTTTAAAACGAATTTCAGTGCTCCACCCGAGAAGGGGTGTGCACCACCCGAGAGGGGTATTTAGCAAATTAAAAGGCACGACCTCAGAGGTTTTAACCAAGATACTTGCTTGGAAGTTGTGTTTTCATGATTAATATGTTGTGTTATATGAAACCTTAGAAACTGTAATTTCTTATTTTTAAAACTGTATAGCTTGATATAGTTAAAAATATTATCTTTAGAATCAGCATGTAAGCTGGAGAACTTAATTACTAGTTTGCCTAACATCATTCATGCTTGCCTAACATCATTCATGCTTGCCTAACATCATTCATGCTTGCCTAACATCATTCATGCAGCACTAGCTCCCCAAACCAGAACGAAAAACGAACATAATCAATATCGAATTAAACGTTAGATAAGGCATCTAGAGCAATGTTGTGGCAGTCAACTTGTTCAAAATGTTGCGACGTTTTTCGCTCTCCTCTAAGTGCACTCACTGCGGCACGAATGAGTGAAAATTAAATTTTTTTCTAATCCATGCTACTGTTTCGGATGTTCTTGTTTTTGTTTTTAGTGCGATCTTTTCTGCCAGTTTGCTAACGAATATCGATGCCTCTCGAGCCATTCCACCAGAAACGCCGAAAATCAACGGTGTGAAAGTACCGTGATCAACCATCAGAATTCTCTCATTATATTTCCTCTTCTTCTCCTTTTCCAGAGTACAAAACGTCGACGAAACGGACTTGGTTTGATATGTCTGAGCTGTTAGGTTTGTAACCTTTACGTCAAAAAATGCTCTTCTGTATCTTTGCCAGAATCCGACTGCGCTAACATCTGCTCTTGCCCCTTCAGATTTAACTGCACTTCTCCTAAAATCCATTGATTCTTGGGCAGCAGAAAGAAGTTGAGGTTCAGTTTGAACGTCATTGCAGCATTCGTTTAGCAAATTTGCAAGGAGGTCTCTTAAATGATTGTGACGGGCAATAACATAGCCACCAAGATGACAATTTAAAGCATGTTGTAGCGTGAATTTAGCTTTACATGCACAAAACAGAGGAACATGTTGAAGTTCCCAATTGTACCGCAAGTAGAGCAAATCCACAAATTCTTGCTTGTTGAGTGCATATCTTTCTTCTTTTAAGGGTAAAGTCGAAAGCCAGATTGAAGCACCTGGAAGACGAGAGATTTCATTTCCTTTTTTTTCAATGGGATTCATCTTTTCACGAAGTTCGTTTAATTTTTTTGCATTGTGCGATGATAATTCGGATTTTAATTTTGCAAATATTTCTTTTGTCTTCGGGTTGTTTGTCAGAAGTTCAATCTGGTTATTTACACGTTTCATCTGAAATTCGCAAATCTTTGATGAGTTTGAAAACTCCCATTCTGCTAATTCAGTTACATTTATAATTCCTAATCCACCCATCTTGATCGGAAGAGAAAAGAGACGTCTTTCATCTAAACTACATTGACGGCCATTACACAGCGCTGGTATAAAGATGTTTCTAAAAACATCTTCCACTGGTCGAAGAAAATTTGAAATGTCTTTCAGCGTCCTGATATAATAATTAAATTTGTGTCGATAGCCTGCCGTAAACGCAATGTAGGCAGACTGTGGATGAGTCTTCGCAATGTTTGATAGAGTAATTAATTCTTTGACCCATTTACTAACTAGGTTTTCTGTGTAACTCTGTTTGTACGCTTGTGACCCTAACGCTGCTCCAAGATGTTTTTGTCCTTCTTTTGTTATATTTAATCCAGAACCTTTAAATATGATATTGGCTGTTTGAAGATGTTCTTCTTTCACTATTAACCAAGATTTGGTTTCATTAGGAAAATAGCCAACTTCTGGACCTGAAGATTTTAAATTCTCCCACCAACTCCTGATATCGTGAATTTTTCCAGCTCCTGCTAAATCATCCGCAAATGCTACATGTTTTACATTTCGGGAATTAGGTGTCGATTTTCTAGAGGACATAAGCGGAGTCAAGTTAATTCCATATATCGCCATTGCTATAGGATCGCCTTGTGTCGTACCTTCGTTTGAAATTATTTCTCCACCTCCTACGATAAACAAACAAATCGATTGTTGGTAACAGTTTGACGTGAAGACAGCAATCGTGGGACAAATGATTAAAGTATTTTGGATCATCATTTTTCTGTTCATACTGTTGAACGCGTTTGAAGCATCGACTAGTAGAATTGCGTCGGTCTCCTGTTGCTCAAATATTTGTCTCATTGCATGTACAGCCGTTTCACAACCACTTTCTTGTCCAGCGCAGAGCTGAAGACTACCAGCGGCGTTCGTTATATCGTCTTTGAGGTGACTTATGATTGCCTTTCCAACGATCCTCCTCAGCACTTCACCGATGCCTATAGGTCTCACACCGGGATTTTTGTTTAATGGTATAAGGGTACACGCTACAAAACTGTCCATGTTCCTTTCTGTATGTTCATGGCATGATTCTATGCACACGATTCTGGCCATAAGTGCGATAGCATTTGCAAGATCTGTGCTGTACGAACCGTATGATTTAGACAACAACATTCTTCTCCAAGCATCAGCGTCAAGCTTTGATGGTCCAGCTGCTCCTTTGGTCTTGACTGCAGCCTTTTGTATGCTCTCTCCGTCAATGTTATCATAAGTCGTTGGGTGGACAAATACCCTAGGCCCTTGCAGCAGTACGTCGTCAACATTATGATTTGTATCCGGGTGTTTTTCCAATAGAGATTTTATTACTTCATCATTCATTTGCAAAACACCCGAAGAGCTTTCATTTGAAAGAACATTGAGAGCTGAATTCACTTTACCCTGAAACATCAGGTTACTGAAGCGTTTAGCATTTCATTTAACTTCTTGCTTTGTAGGAAGCGATGCTGAATGGCTCTGCGCTCTAGAATAATGTCATTAAAATCTCCGCTAAACCATTTTGTAAGTCTTCGATTTAGACATTCTGAATGTTCTTTTGATTTCGAAGATTTGCTCGGCTTTTGAAGAAGTAACGAGGGCATTACAAACAGCAGTTTCATCGACACATTACCGATTTGTGAATTGTTGTTCCAGTTTGTTATAAGTCGAGTGGTTTCTTCAATGAACTTTTTACCGGCAAGACCACTTGGTATCATAAAGATGTTTTTCCGCCATTTCACAATTTCATCGTACAATGCATCAGTAATTTGCTCAAGATCTTCAATAGTATGCGAACCCCAAACCGGAATAGTCTGAATCTGTTCAATGGTTGGTTGTATAATGGTGCAAGTGACTTGTTCTTTCTTTTTGCACTTGTTTTGATGGTTTGTTCTTCCACCTTTACTCAGGAAAGAGCGACCGCATGCCTCACATTGAAAGCATTTTAAAGTTTTATTTAAATTCTGTTGTTCATCTGTTTTCGTTGAAGGTACCTTTCCCGCTCTCTTTTCATCAATTTCCGTCAACTCCTCGTTAGCGTCGATTTCTCTTCCTGCATAATCTTCAGAAAACAGCTTCCGCATTAATTCTTCCATCATTTATTTTTTTTGTTTAAAGAAATGTTTTTGACACTTTTTAGTGCCTAAATCTTTTTTTCGCAATCAAATAAATAGAATTTGCGTTAGGTTATTTTACGAGCAACGGTTTTGCGTCCGCCATCTTTGGAAGCCATTGGAAACTGCCATTGGAAACTGCTTTATTAATGCATTCTTCTAACGCGATATTCCTTTCGTATTGCGCTTTATTGCCTTCGCTCCGAAAATTTGACTTTTCCAATTTTATTCGTTTAACTGATTCTTCAACTGCTTTAGATGTAACTGTTTCCATTTGGTCCAACATATTTTTGACCTGGATCGCTGTCTCCTTCACTAGTGCTTCACGATTTAAACACGATTGGATTGTCTCCACAATCTTCTGCGTAAGTTAATCGTCAGATGAAGCCATGCTGAAGTTTAACGATGATGTGTCGTCGCTGTTGTGTAACACAGAAAGAGACTGTGAACTATTACTTAGTTCTTTTTATAACCTTTGAAACCTAATGTTACGGACGACGAAGACGCTCATTGTCTAGCCGTCAAGAAAATAATTATCTTTAGAGCAAGTCTCAAGATAATATTATTTACTTGGTCTCTTTGGTATCTACAATGTCCGACGGTACTTACAACCCATAAAGAGAAAAAAAACTCCTGAGTCTTAACAATTTTTTTGTTATTTCTAGAATTTTTTTCTTGTGTTTTCACAGATATCCTACTCCAAAATTGTGGTCGGTTAATGTTATGTTTATCTATTTACAAAACTTCCATGTATTGCAAAATATTGTCTAAGTTCCTTGTTGAAACTCTATATTGGCTTTGTGTGAAGACAACATAATTTAGAGTACAATACTCTTTCTGAATCTAAACAAAAACCTCATCCCAGGGCTCTTTTTCACTTTTTAGGATATCCCATTATAAAAAAGTAAAGAAGAGTCCTGGAGACGAGGTTGAGCCTAACTATTTAAAACAGTCTCATATGTGACATTTTTTGGGCAAGTCTTTTCGTAAAAATAAATAAATAGAAATCACATTATTTCGAAGTCGACATATTAGCGATATATTCGCCACATAAGAAATAAGTAACGAATAACTCGCGGATATCTCAAATGGACGTGATAATAACGACTTATTCGAAAAAAGAAAAACGGCCTTGAGCTTTTCGTAAGGTTTTTTAAGAAGACATAACCTAAAACATTTCTTCTCTTTACAAAACTTTAATCATACAAAAATAACAATTGGTTTCCTTGTTGTCCTTTACGTAATAAAACCTTTGCTCCATCAAAACCAATTCGCATTTCAGTGCAGTTATAACTTTCCCGTGCGATTCGAAACAACTCCTCTCATTGTGAATATCATTCACTGTATAAGCACAGTATCCCCCTGGCTTCGTAACCCGAATAAAATCACGCAGCGCATGCTCAATGGCAATCGAATTCTTCACAATTGCTCCCATGCAAGTGACAATGTCATAGGAATCATTATCATGCGGCAACGAATCCTTCTCATTTATACATCCTTGTAAAAGGTTGCGATAAATATTTTTTTCCTTTGCTTTTCCTAGCATTTCGTTCGATAAATCTATACCATCGATAGTCTTGTAACCCACATTTTGCAACGCAACACCAGTTAAACCCGTGCCACATGCAACATCAAGGATTTTGACTTCCTTGTCTTCTACTTTGCTGTACAGTAATTGCGCAGCGAAATCGTTTACCGCCATTAAGTGACTCGGCAAAAGTACGTTGTCATATTCCTTTGCCCATTTGTCGTAAAATTCTTCCATGTTATCAGCCGCCCTGTATTTTTCTAAGTCTGCATCAAAATTATGCGACAATGTGGCGAAGTCAGCCATTTTTTTTATTCTTTATTAACTATATTGCTTCTGACAACTTCAATGTATCGACAAAGTCGCGTTGCAGTATTAAATTGTTTAGTTAAGGTGTTTATTTAGCGTCTTTTAAAAACATTTATTATTATTTCTGAGCATGTTTATTTATTGACGTAGAATAGTCCTGAAAGTGAGGTTTGCAACAGGGTTTAGCTAACACAACGTTTCGTGTTCTATTTATTTCATTGCAATGTCTTTTTCTAACAGCTTGGTGAAGTGTTTGCAATAAAAACGAGTGTTTTTGACAACACGCTTTCTAACCCGACTGGTCATTAACTCGAACTTTTTGGTGGGCCAAAAGGAAATCAAAGACAAAATAAATTTTTTTTAGTTTTACTAACTCCCGGTGTAGTTGCGCCCCGCCGAAGGGGCGCACATTTAGTGGACCGCGGGTATATAGTGTTTGTGTTGTGTATGGCATAAAAATTTTTTCCACTCTCTACTTCGCGGGAGACTTCTGCTCAATCTTCCAACCCGGCTCTGATATAACACAACCTATGTGTTTGGTACCACCAAGACAAGAAAAAAACTCATCGAGCAAATCTTTTTTTGTCTCGGTGTCCTTGTTGTCTCTAAAGATTTGAATGCGATAAAAAATGTTAATCGAGATTCTTTTGTTATGCTAATATGGAGCTTTGTAATATGAGGCTTCGTTTGCCTCGTTTAATGTGCTTAAATGTCGCTGCAGCCCACGTGAATTTATCTTCAAGAATAGATTTGTTTTTGTCTGAACCACGTTGTTGCTAAAACTGTTAACGGTAAATAAGTGGAAGGATTACTTATGTCTTATATGAAATTAAACTTAGGACGGTTCCTGGCGTTGATCCAAAGGCCGCAATTTAGGGATGCATCGAAGTTTATAACTGGGAAGTTTTCTTGTGCCGTTGATACATTTTTTGAACTTTCTATTAATGCTGTATGTCAATACTTGCCTTCTTGTGAAGAAGGATGTTACATGTTAAGGTTGTTATCTGATGTTAAGGTACATTATGATGTCAATTATCTCTAAAGATGTCGTGTATATACGGCCATGCTTACATTTTGTTGGTCTTGCCTTCCTGATCTGGCTTGTCGTAGTAGCTTTACTGATGTAGCTAGGGAGCTAAATACTATTTTTAAATTCCTCTAAAATTACTTTTCCTAGCTATATATCAAGCTAGCCAGCTAGCTAGCTAGCTACATAAAATAGTGCTTTAATTACCTTTAAAAAACCTTTGTCCTGCTTTGCTTAATTTTATCAACAAGGGTGCTGATAAGCCGCATACGCCGTAAAAAGTTAGGGAGTTTCAGAGGACAACCAATAATTTCATTAAAAAAGCTGCCAAACTCAGCCTTTTATATGCGGGCGTTTGCAGCTTATCGGCACCCTCTTTTTATCACGAGGGGCTGGATACCCGACTCCTGTTCTTTTGAGAAAAATGGGGCTAAAATAACTTCCGAAGGAACCTTTGTGAGGCTATTGCTATCAGGTAAAAAGATATTCGTCACAGGATTTTTTATATCTTCTGCAGAAAAGTTGTTGAAGCCTGACAAAAATTTATTGTTGCATGCAATGAACAGTCAAGGTGAACTAATAATTAGCCAATAACATGATAGTTAGCCGTTGCAGTATAATTGTTGTTACAGGCTTCTTTGTGTTCTTCACTTTTCATGTTTTTTCTTGAAATCAGAATAGTGTCTTGTTAAATAACATGACATACTGCTACAGTAACACTATTATCTTCTTGAGGTCTATAATATAAATGGGTTCCAACGTGACACCGTACGAGAAGGAGATAATCGACATGCTGTACGAGACCTTGGTAGATCTTGGATTTACCTTCGGATATGCACTGGCAGGGAAGAAATTTCTAGGGATTACAAGGCCCTCTGCAAAAATGGATATGAACGATGTTTTGAAGATGACGGGGTACTTCGCAGCAGGACGCGCAAGTCGAGAAATGGCTGTGAAAAAGGGGTGGATTCCAGCTTCCATCTTGCCTAAGAAGTAGAGGAAACATGTCCAGGGGCTTCGCGCTTCGCCTTGTGTATGGTTAAAAAGCATACACAACCGGTGCATCAAATAAATGGCAACTTTAGCAGTGATGGCAGCAGGAGCAGCCATAAATGCATTCGCATTTTCAGGGTCCAATTTTCTATTCAGCAAACTCTCTGGGCATGGAGAGGAAGAAAGACGACGACACGACAAAGCTATCGAACAATTTCAGGCTGCTCAGGCGCAATGGGTGCGCGATCAGCAGGCTAAAATTGACTGGTACAATCATCAAAGGGAGCTCAAGAAGCAAGCCGGGGAGGTTTAAAGGAGTTTGACAGAGGTATGCAAGAATACTACATTGCTACGATCGACAAGGCTCCCAAGCTTTCAGACTTTTATGTACCTTCTGAAGAGCAAAAGAACGGTGAGCTCACCTTCATTGTAGGGTCTCTAGCTCTTTTGGGGTTTGCGGCGTATAAATATACATGGAGACAGTCTGTTGATTA
This sequence comes from Hydractinia echinata, assembly GCA_030067915.1. Taxonomy (NCBI): domain Eukaryota; kingdom Metazoa; phylum Cnidaria; class Hydrozoa; order Anthoathecata; family Hydractiniidae; genus Hydractinia; species Hydractinia echinata. Next base: position 747,059 of record JASGCC010000078.1, on the reverse strand, counting down.
CATAATAACAGACTTTGTGCTAGCACATCGTTTTGTCATGTAATAAAGATGACAAAAGCTGCATCTCTGCTCTGACGAAAAGATCGAAAATCTGAGCAAGATCTACTACAACCCAGACCATCTTTGGATTGGACGAAAAGCCATCAAGCTGCTCGCTGGAGAGAGTGGACTATCCAAAAAGAAAGTCTTACACTGGTTATCTCGACAGCTCCTATGACTTCGACACATTCGAGGCCCCAAGAAGATCGACTACCCTCATTTCACCATCACAAAGCCTAATGAAATGCTCCAATTTGATCTGCTGCACATGCCTCATAACAAAGTTTATGGGAACACGTACAAGTATATCCTGACAGGCATCGATGTAGCTTCACGTTACAAGGTTGCAAGACCTTTGCGCACGAAAAAGGCTGCAGATGTCGCAGAGATGATCAAGGACATGTACAAGACAGGTCCTCTGCGCTATCCCAAGACCTTCCAGTGCGATAACGGAGCTGAGTCAGATGTCACGAAACTTTTGGAAGGAAAAGGAGTAGAGATTCGTCGAGCTACAACCAAGTACCATCATATATTTACAGCGTTCGTTGAGTCCTACAACAAGATCCTTGCGGAGAGACTTTTCAAGCCTCAAGATGCGCAAGAGCTAGTCACCGAAGAGACTAGTAGCACATGGGTAAAATACCTGTACTCTACAGTGAAGAGTCTCAACAATACCAAGACTGAGATGATTGGAATGAAGCCGTCTAAAACTGTCAAGCTGGATGATGTGCGACTTGTGAAAAGCGAAGAATTCCCCGCGGATAAGCCGTTACGAGAAGATGGTCTCTACCTCTATCTGCTACAACCTGGGGAAGAGCATGGTGATCAGAAAAGACGTGCGACCGACGCCTTTTGGAGCAAAGAGACGTATAGGCTGGATCGTATCGTGGGAGATCGCTTGCGGCTCCGTCCTGACGGGCAGTCAAACAGTCCGGTAGGGGAACGTAGTTCCAGTCGTGTGTTGTACTGGCTCAAAGGCGGTCCAAATCGTAGTTTTGTTGAGTATATGAACGAGTGGTAAAACTTACGATCGTTTTTGTGATTCGCAAAGTGAATCGTGGTTACCGAAGAGGTTGAGAATTTGCTTGAAATGTTGCGCCCTAAGCATACCCTCTGAATACAGCTGATTAGGCATACCCTCGACAGTTGTCTTTATTTCCTCAATCTTGGGGTTGTAGAATACTTCGTTAGCGCCGCTATATGGCTTGGTCTACAAAAAGTAGTAAAACACCTTTTAAGCTCCTGGCAGGTGTATTAATCTGTAAGTTATACTTGGTATCTTCCTTCTTCATAGTGATCATCTTGCTTCGAAAAACCCTCTCATAGGGTAGTGCTAAGCGACTGTATCGCGATAGCATAGCACTTGCAAAGCCTTCGTGACTCACCTTGTCATACTCTAGTGTTATGTTCCTGATATTGTAATTAGCATCTGCAGGTTTTGCTGCCGTAGATCCTGAAGCTGCTGTACCTCCATCTTTGATCACCTCTCCCTACGATGCGAAACGGATAGCGAATTGCAGCCTGTCGGGTAATCCTAGCTGGTAGAAGGGTAGGTCTCTAGTTAGTTCAAACATCTTGCCAAGGGGGATACGGAAGGTATTGCCGTAGGCTTCGACAATCTCCTTTTCTTCTTCAGTCCCCACATGATCGCTAGCTTTCACTTGCAAAGCGCGGATAGTACCATCATTCGGGTTGATACCTTCTAGGATCAAGTTGTTTTCGCGCTCAAATTTGGATAACCATAAGTCTCTGTAGACAGCCAGCACATTGTAATCATCGATGGCTTGCACCTCCTTCCCGTTCAGTGTGATTCTCAAGTTTTGCACCAGACTTTTTCCAATATTGCTCACTATAGTGCGCTTTGTGTTTGTCCCCGTTAATTCAAGATCAAACAGAAGTCCAAGACTTCCAGGAAAAATTACATCATTCTGATCCATATTGGGTATGTCGATTTTGGTTGATGGTAGATGGTATGTGACTCACCTTCACATTCTGCATCTTACCTTTCATTGCCAGCATTGTTCTAACCTCTGCATATGGATCGAGTGGCTTTCCGAATATGTTACTCATGACTGCTTTATTATATGCAGTCAGCACTAGATGATTTTGCTTGAAATAAATGCGTAGAAATCCCACTTATGAACCAAGAGACGATTTTACGCATGAGGAGAATATTCCAGACGATGATGGATCTTTTAGTAGACCTGAGGACGTTCCTACCCAGTCTGGTACCAGCTCCACGCAAACATCTGAAGCGCACCGAATGCTGGAGAGTAGTAAACAAAGCCACAGAGAAGAGCTTAAAAGGTCTAAGATTAACGATCTCTACGAACATCTTGGCAAAGAGCTGGGGCTACCAAACGCGAGACATTACGACAATTTTGAACTACGAGGGAATCAACTCCACTATGACGTTATAAAGATCACGAAAAAGAACGGTGAGATGAGGAGCGTCGCCGAGATACAGCGGAGGTTAGGTACAAATCGTATGCGATCTATAGGCTTCACCGACTATAGTACACCTAACAAAGGCAGCAAGGCCATGGCTCAGAAACTCTCGAACGATCTGGACCATGTCGAGAACGCGGATGGGGAGGCCTTTACCGAGCGCGAAAGAAGAGGGCTCAATCTCGAACTTCAAACCTGGAGAGGGAACTTGAAACACTTTAAAAGTAAGATGATCTTCTATGATGGTGAGATTGGAAAAGCAGAGGCCAAGGTGAAGAGATTAGTGGCTAAGAAAGCTGCGCCAGTATCCGAAGAGCAACGAGGGATATGGAACGAAGACATTGCAAAGGCTAAGCAAGATCTATAACAACTCCGGGATCAAAAAGAAGCTGTGCAAGCATCGCACGGTTTACTATCATCCGACACTCAGAGCCAGCTGAAGGCAATTAAAAACACACTGATGGAGATGGTAGAAGGCGATACATCACTCACTGAAAAGCTTAAGATCCTCTTTAAGGAACAAGGGATATAGCTATAGGGATCACTATAGCAAGCATCGTTTCAGCCGTAGGCTTGCTAATATCCACCATTGTGCTAGCAGTGACAGGAGGTGGAGCAGCTATTGCAGGAGCAAGCGGTGGTAGTGCTAGTAAAGGGTTTGTACGAAAACAATTTGAGAAACTTGGGAAATTTCTAAAGTACTTAGCAGGGAAAGCAGGTGCAGCATTGCCTGTAATCATCGGTACAGTAGTCTCCTTCTTCTTCAGAGTTGGAGCAAAGGTTGTTGACTTTGTTATGCAGCATTTGCATATAGCACTTGATGGTGCTGTTGCTGTTGTTGTAGCATACGTTGGGAAGAGAGGCAGCAGCGCGGAACATAGTTCCAACAGGTCTTAAAGCGTCGCGTTCTCATTCGTGTGTAGATATTCTACACATGACTGTTCCCTACTTTTTGAGCCAGATATAAGCGATGATAAGACCTATTCCTGTTGTAACCAACACGGCCTTGGTATCGTCATGATTTTTTGCTTCTATTACCTCATGCCTAGGAAGTATTTCAAGTGTCGCGTGGCTCACCTGTGGTGTACAATGCTTCGTCGAGGTCTCAACAATGGCAACCTGCTTCGCAATAGCGTTGATCTTTGGATTGACACCGATAGAGAAATACTCCTTGCTGATGAGTATCTTGTTCGTAAAATTAAGGAAGTTTCCAATGTGAAGGTTCATATCGCTTGGTATCATATAGACGCCATGGGCAACGCTAAAATCCACCTTAGACCTCGCGTATTTGAGGACATTTTGGAATTTAGAAATTTCCTGACTCGTGTCGCTATCTTGAATCACAAGCTCCTCAAACCTCGTGAGGAAGAGCCGTTGGGCAACGATCGCGCTGCTTTGCTTCCCGATTATCCCAGACCTCGCTTTCGCCTGGCTTTCAAGGATCAAGTAGGCATAAAATCTCACGCTTTGCAATAACCGCTCAATACCAATGCGAGTAAGACCTTGACTTTCCTCGATAATCCACTTACAGCACGAGTCTTCATCAAGATAGCTAGGGCCTGAACCCGGAAAGTCCTCACGGTGGCTCTGCCAACTACTGAAGATGCTTTCGTTCCTCCATTCCTGCTCAACACCAGGCACCCCAAACTCGCGAGCCAGTTGCTGGAGTTTCTGTTGGTTGAATGGGTTATTTAGACGTCGAAATCGTTCCGATCCAGGTAATGAAATGTTAAGCTGGGCTAAGATCTTGCGCATTTGGAAATAGACGTGGAAGTGATACATGGCACGAAGTATAGGTAAGTCAGCGTTTAGATGCTCCATGGGAATACCACAGGCGGAGGTAGCGCAGTAAGCGGCAAAATTGAGTTGAGTGGACCAGAGGCTAAAAGGGTGACTGTTCCACGCCTTCACTAGTGGGGTAGTACCGGAATGGAATTCATAATCGACAAAGATGTCTGGAAACTTAGCCTTGAAGGAGGAAGCCTTATCATCAATAATAATGTCTTGTACATTAAGGTCGTTGCCCTTAAGACGTTCAAGGTACTTCCCATGGCTTGGTGCATACTTTGCATTCTGGTTGTACGAGTAAATGCTTACTTTGCTCATCTTTCTTCTATAAAAAAAGATGACATCCAAGCAACTATATATCACAGATATTGACAAGCCTACGATTTTTGACGACTACCTAGACCAGTGTACGAGGATCGCTCTAAAGTCGATCAGTATACGACCTACGTGGCTGAACATTTATAATAACAACGATTTCACCATTAGGAAGGTGGGACAGGATCAGAGCGTTACCCGGATCGAGATCATGAACGGTCTGTACAAGATCGAGGATATGGCAGCTATTATCAACAAGCAAGCTGAGGGGAAGGCTATGGTCTTTGTGCTGAAAAATGGGCTTTGCAGGCTCCGTGTGTCGGATGGCTTTACAGTCGTCATTCACAAAGGGCTTCATGATCTCATGGGGTTGCCTAATCCTTCGGGTGGGAAGTACTATATGAAGGGCGACTATGATGGATACTACAAAACTAGACTACGACTTGTCTGCCCTCAGCTGGATGAGGACGATTGCTTCTTTGATGGCAAAAAGTCCAAGATTCACGCCATGCTCCCCACCAAAGAGTTGAATGAATCTACCTTCGATCTACCTTCCTTTGAAAGGCTCGACGGACAGACTCGAATTCATGCTCACTGACGAGTTCCACCATGAAAAAAACGTATCCTTTGTAGGGATCACAATGCACTTGCTTATAGAATAGACATGCTAGTGCTAGTGCTGACTGCGTCTAATAAAGATGGATATTATAAAACTATACCCAACTTTGCCGCCACAGGCTGTCGCAAGTGCGCCTGAGGATGATACTATGCAGGAGGAAAGTCAGGTCTACAGACTGAAAAAGATTGAAGAGATCTAACATTATCTGCGAAGGGAGATCAAAGAGCAGAACGGACTCGCGAAAAAGTTCAAGATCCGTGGCACCTGGGTTCGGTATTGTGACCATGGACTACTTGGCGTAAGCGTTATCACTACAAGATGTGGACTTGGTGCATTGGCATCAGGTCTTGGGGCTCCCTTGTGCATTGACATGGGAGGTATAACGCTAGCTATGGGAATCGAGCAAGCTGGCCTAAAGAATGCTTCAAAGGGGTAAAGCGTGAAGGCTCAGAAGCATGAAAGTATCCGACTACTTGCCTAGTCAAAGCTGAATTCTATCGTAGATCTCATCTCAAAAGCTATTGAGAATGGTGTTGTGAGTGAGCAGGAAAAGCAGCGCTATATGCTGCTAAAGGAACAAATGCGCCAGAGGGTAAAGCGCACCATCAATAACATCGATGAACGATAGCGTGCAGAACTAGTCGCGAAAGGGAGACAAGAAAGAAAAAATGAAGTTCTCAAAAAACTACAATCTGTTCAATTTGCAAGCAATATTTAGACAGGCCTCCAAGATACGCACCTTAACGGTAATACCAGGAAGGTATATTTTGTATGGTACAAAACTATAGAATACTAACTCTTAGACTCTACCATATTCTACCATAATCTACAACACAATCCACCACCTCTCCTAGATCAATGAGCAAGTCACCATCATGTACAACACGTCGCGATTTCTGATGCAGCTCATCGGCCAGGATCTCGAGATTTCGCTGGAAGGCTATTCCTACACAAGGCTTGCAGTAAGGACCATCCGTCTGCGTTGATGACTCTTTAAACTTAACTTTTCGGATAGCCTTCTCTAGTTCTTCTCTTGACATCTTGGATCTTCCTTTGATGCCTAAACTAGTCGCTTCCTCTCAGGAGCTTCACGCTTTGGCCCGTAGGCTGTCGCTTTATACCGCGTTGCTGCTGACTGTTCATGTTTGTTTGTTTGGTTGGTTTCAACCATATAAACCTTTAACATACTACAACTCAGTGAAGCTCTCATCATCGTCTTCAGACTCACTAAGGTAGCAAGCACCATACCTCTCAACCTCCTTGTATTTGCACTCTTCCAAGTAAGCATGTACGTAATAGTTGCAACCTTGTCTATAGATGCTTCCCAGCTTGATGATGGCCGTACATTCCCAGAGTTATTTTTGGGGCACCTTTTTCTTATGGAAATTGGTTCTAATCTCACCCTCCCACTCCTCCAGCTTAGGGTTGATGTAACGCTCTTTCTTTACACTTATGCTGGTGAGGTCATGCCCCTCCAAAGCCTCCACCTTGTTCAAGATCTCAGCGTATTTAGCCAATCACTCAGGATAGTGACCAAGATCAAACGACATGGTGAACGCGGAATTCTCGCTGTATTGAGAGACACCTTGTGAGAAGACCTTTTTAGTGGTATTTATCAGCAATGGCGATAGATTGGACCGTAGGCTGTCGTTATGTTCCGCGTTGCTGTCTTGATCAAGATATCCAATCACAAATCTCTCGTCCTTGCCTTTGCTTGCAGGAATAGAGTCACTCAGGACTAGGTTTTCGATATTCACATCTTCGATATTGTAAGGCGTTGCGTTAGTGTAAAATTGATTTGACTTGACGGTTTTGTCTCCAAATTTCAACATCCTCTTTATTTAATGATTTTCAACTCCCAACTAGCATTAGGTCATGGCAGACCTAAATCATAACATACGCAACTGCCTCCATTATATGTGATATACTCCTGATAGCAGTACCAGCACAACATTTTAGGTTCCGCGTTGCTACCTTCCACCACAAGTCTCCGCCCACACTTACATCTATCATACTCGTCAAGTACGCGTTCACAGTCATCGCATTGTTGTTCCATCACTTTATCTTATGTTTCGCAATAAACATAAGATCCATATGTAACTTACCTCTGATCGCCGCATTCCATCGCTCCGCTCCACATACTTGAGCTGCCTGGGAGCCTCTTCAACGGTCCTTCTACACATATCCGGAGCCTTGAACTGATCCGGGACATACTTGAGTGGATAGAGATTCTCTCCAGCGGCCTTGATGCACATATCCTGAGTCTTGAACTGATCCGGGACATACTCGAGCATATAGGGGATGCGTTCGACGGCCCTGCTACACATATCTTGAGTTTTGAGATGATCTGGAACACGATTGAGCCTATAGGGAATCTCTTCAACAATCTCTAGGAACACTTCTGAGACACTCATTTATTATATACGCAAACCCTCAACCAGCATCGGCTTTGAGTAGGAACTTTCCCTTTCTACTCAACTTGAACATGATATCGTTGGTATGCATGAGTGAACATGGTTAAAGGTTAAACCCTACTAATTTGAAAACATTTGAAAAAATGATAAAGACACGTGCCCAGGCAGTGTTGTGATGGTGGAGATTAACCGAGATTAACACAAGTTTACATGGATACTCGACAGCATTCGAGATGGAGTGTCAAAGGAGCAGGTCTGAGGCGGGAGATGCGTTGATGTTTTCAAATGTGCATGGAAGTGTCCCAAAACCTACAAATATATATCTCTCACCCATGTTGTTAAATTGTTGAAAAATTATTATTTCTACGATGATGTTGTTCTACTGGAATTTATCTTTTCTTCTTCATCGCTCACAACTCGCGATAAATTATAATCTCTTTTGGAAGAACCAAGAAGTGAGTGTATCCTCACAAGTCCTGGCTGAGCTTTGTACGCCCGTCTGATGTCACAAATCAACAAAAATATGTACGAACCAAGTTGGCTTTTGTAATTATGTAATTATGGCTTTTTGGGGACGAAATTTGGACATAATTAAAATGCGAAAAATTTAAAAAATTTATGCCATGTTGTTTTCGTGATATGTAAGAATGTTTTTATTACACAAAAACATATACAGTCGACGCTCATTATCTCGAACCTCCGTTATCTCGAACTTTCTCTATCTCGAACTTTTTCTTCGGTCCCTTGAGTTCGAACTTTTCATGAAATACGCTCGTTATCTCGAACTTTCGCTATCTCGAACTTTTCTTTCGGTCCCTTGGGAGTTCGAGATAACGAGCGTCGACTGTATGTATTTTTTTTCTTTAGTTTTCTTTTTATGATTTTTTCGTTATTTATGTTATGCATTTTTTTTCTGCGAAACATTATTTTATTCAGTTTAGTCTTGTATGTATGTATATCTAATTTTTTGGTTTTACCCATAGCTAGCTATATGTGTCACGAATTGCTGTTTTCCTAAAGGGCCACCAGTAAGTTATTTTAGTATGTTTCTTACACAGAAAATACAACCACACTAGTTAGTGGTTAAAATGTCAAAATTCGGTTTCGAAACTGTAATTGTTAGAATTCCCCAAAGGACTCATTTTTTCATACTGAAAGCTTAAAGTTGCCACGCAAAAGGTGATTCAACGAAGAATACTCTGATAATATGTTTTGTGACTGCTAGTGAAAAACAGAGTCGCCAGAGAATTTTAAAAATGTTAGAATGTCGCAATCTAGGGGATACTCCGGATAGTTTTTTTTTTGTCCACAATCAATTTTTGGAACAAAAAAACTTTCTAAAATTTTTTTATGATGAATAAAAAGTTATTTTTATAATTATGGCGCCCTGTCGGATGTGTGACAAACATAACTGTACAAAGTGATTTGCTCGCTCATCAATAATCGTGTAACCTTCCTTTTTAGCTAAATATATGGCAAATACACTTCAAGCGTTTTCCCGGTTCAGCGGCATAGTTTACATGCTTTTACCATTACTGCTGCAAGCTATATTGGAGGTAACAACCCTTGTGTCTTTATTTAAGCCAAGGTGGACAAATGTTTTACAAATGTTACGGAAAAGGGCTGCTCTACGGGATACTAGGTTAAAAGAGGAAAATATAAAGTAACTAGATGGAAATAACTACTTCATTTGTAGGTCTGGCAACGAAATCTCCGGAAATTGATACAAGGTGCTGTTTATGTGTTTGTCACGTTCTACGCTATTGATGGTTTCTTTTATCTTCCTAGCCGTTGTTCTACATTCTCTGTCCATGTTTTTTTTTATCCCAGTTGAACTGATGACGTCTACGCCAGTTGTGGCCACAATTTTGTTTTTCTTCACATCTCCGTTTCTCACTGCGCGCACATGTTCTTGAACTGTTATGTGTTCTTGAACTGTCATATGTTCATTGATCAACAAGAAACATGGCGGTGACGAGACGTATTATTACTCGCTCCGTAAGTAGCTTAAATCATGAATGCTCTAATACCGAAAATTTGAGAGTTTTGATTTAAGAAGTATGTTCGAAAAGTTTCAGTTGAGTATCACAAAAGACATACAAAAACTTACACAATCTTAGCACTGCGAAAAAGTGAAGTATCTGGAAACATGTATTCGTGACCTCAAAGAGGATACTATTGTTTTAAAATCTCAGTTACGGGAAATGACGAACTGTATGGAAATATACTTCTTCTTCTTCTTCTTTGCAGCTCCAGCTTGAAGCTATAAACGTTTCTTGCCTCCTGCTATACAGCAAATCTGCGGTATATTTAGACTTTGGCAAAGATTTATTGATGACACAATGGGAGCGGAGTCACCCGTCCCCTTCCGCCATCTTGCCTTATGAAATGTTTCGAACATTTTCAACTGGAAAACCATTGTTCCTTGACGGGGTTGATGCTCTCTACAGATACAAACTCACGCAAGTTTACAGACCATTCAAAAATTGCGTCAGTCCTAGTTGATCAATTTATTATAAATTCAAAAGATCGATCATTGTCTTCTTTATCAGACTTATCACCAATTTGTATTGCTAAAAATACGTCTATTAATTATTGATACTTCTAATGACTTTATCGATAATTCACTTGATACAGAAATAAACAACATTTCTATAGACCAATCATCGTTTTCTTCAGCTAAGAACTGCGAGAGAAAACAATCATTATCTAAACAGCTATTTGAAATTAGAAAAGTCGATAAAAGATAGATTAGAAAAACTTGCCGGCTATAACAACCTGCCCACCATTACGAATCATGAAGTTTACAGAACTACAGATGATGAAACCATTCCTGCCGAATCAAACAGCGTAACTTGTATTGTTGGAGACAGCATGTTGAAGCATGTCTCACGCTGGAAATAATTGTCAAGTCATTTTCTGGTGCAAAAACGGCGCACATGGTAAATTATTTGAAGCCAACGCTGGACGAAGTTAATCCTGATTATTTGATTGTTCATGTTGGAACAAACGAGTTGCAGTCTAACGAAACTCCTAAAAATATTGTTTCAAAAATTGTGAATTTGACAACTGAAATTATTACGGGAAAAAACATGATTGTTTCAATTTCCAAAATAATAACGAGGGATGATGAATTGAAAATGAAGGCGGGTTATGTAAACAGTTTTTTCCGTAAATTATGTATTCAACGAAACATTGGCTTCATACAGCATAACAACATCACGTGTAATCATCTCAATGCCAGTAAGCTTTATTTAAACAAACAAGGGACAAAAAATCTAATTAAAAACCTCACCGTACATTAAGAAAAATATTGACAAGTCTTGCATGGATCTAACGTTTCGTCAGAACAACAAATTGTAGTGCCCGCACTATTAAACATAAAAAAATTGCACCCCATCACAAAACTAGTGATCGGACATCGACATATAAATTAACTCGGAAGCAAAGTACTATCATTACATGAGATTGTCAAGGATCATTTGGACATTCTGCTGATATCTGAATCGAAACTTGATCAATCATTTACCGATGCTTGTCTTTAATGGTTTCAAACGTCCCTATTGAAGAGACCGAATTAAGAATGGCGGGGGGGGGGATAATCTGTCAAACTTAATTCATTCACCAACTTGTTACAAGAATCCTGCGAACCCATTCTGTATCGATCATATATGGGTTTCTGACAAGAAAAGGTTCACAAGTAGCTGTGCAGTAGAGACAGGACTGTCCGATTGGCACAAACTCGCTGTCCCTGTTATAAAAGCGGAGATTCCAAAAAAGAAGCCCTGAATTATAAAGTACAGGTCTATGAAAAATTTCAATAAATCCGAATTCCAGGAAGACCTAGCTAAGTCAATGGAGTTACAGGAAATGAATTTCGCAAACCTCGATACAGCCTTCAAGAACGTAATTGAAAAACATATGCCAGTGAAACAAAAGATATTTTGAAGCAATCATGCACCATTTATTACGAAAAGAGTATGCAAAGAAATTATGATGAAAAGTAGAAAAAGAAACGCATACAATTTGAATCCAACTGCTGAAAATTTGAACTCTTTTCGAATTCAAAGGAATAAGTGTGAAAAGATTGTCAGAGATTCAAGAAAGAGTATTACAGAACACTTGACGTGTCGAAAGTTCGATACAACAAAACATGTTGGAAAATCGTGAAACCAAATTTCATCGAGAAAGCAACCAAGGAAAAGATAACTTCGTTAGTCGAAGATGATACTATTTTACAAAATAAAGTTGAAATTGCAAACGTCATGAATGATTTTTTCGTAAATATCACGAGCTCACTGGATGTAAACAACAACCCCGAAATTCAGAAACAGCAGATGATTGCTCTCGTACCGAGATTGGTGCAATTATTTCAACTTTCAAAGAACATCCGAGCGTAGAAAATATCAAAGCGAAATTTTCGAAAAGTGCTGGCATAGATGAAATGAAATTCTGTCATGGTTCTGTAGAAAAATTAAAACTTTATATTGGTTCTTTAAATAGTGGCAAGGCTTGTCCAAAGTGAAACATACCTGCAGATCTTCTCAAAGCTCACGCAAATCTTTTCGTTGAGCAGTTGAGTCACTGTTTTAATGACTCAGTAGATAGGTGCAACTTTTCTGAGTCTTTGAAATGAGCGGATGTGTCTCCACGCTACAAAGCAAAGTCTAGGGTCTCCAAAAAAAATTATCGGCCAGTTAGTAAACTTCCGAACATGGCTAAGGGGTTTGAAATTAATTTCTTATTTGAACAGATTAGTGAGTTCATGGAGGGGAAAATGTCCCCTATCTTTTCTGGTTTCAGGAAAGGATACTATGCTATTTTGAATCTAATGAGATTTCTTCAAAAAAAGTTGGATTCCAAAAAGTATGTTGCTGCCCTGGTCATGGATCTAAGCAAGGCTTTTGACTGTTCTAACCATAAGCTGCTTATTGCTAAGATTCATGCTTAGGGGTTTTCTTTTAGTGCATTATCTTTTATTTGGAGCTATTTGAGGCTTTTTATTTGAGGTTTTCCGATAATGGCTTGCAATTAAACGCAAGCAAATGCGATTTTATAGTATTCGGAAACCAGAAAATTCACAAATACAGCATTTAAATTCGAATAAAGCAATTTTATCTGCATTCAAATGTGCGAAGCTTTTTGGAATTGAATTTGACAGTCGGCTTACTTTTGCAGATCATATCAACACACTGTGCAAAAGAGCTAGCTGCAAATCTAATGCCCTGAAGAGAATTTCTTGGATTGTTGATGAAAAACAGAGAGGTATATTATATGCAACATTCATAGCATCTGAGTTCAATTATTGTCCTTTATTCTGGGGTTTTAATAACAGGAAATCTATTGCGAAGGTGGATAGAGTTTTAAAAAGGGCAAGGTCTCAGTCCAAAGTGGAATCCACTTCTTCTATGAAAAGTATTCATATGCAACATTGTAGACAATTACTGAAAGAGGTCTACAAGACGAAATGGAAATTGAATCTTTCCTACATGGAAGGTGTGTTGCAGTTTAGAAATGATACTGGGTATAATTTAAGGTCATCAAGTGCTTTAGTTAGATCTAGAGTAGCTACATTCCTTAAAATATGGGCTGCAAACATTTGGATATGTAGCCTCCCAATTATGGAATTCTCTTCCAGATGAAATCAAGTCTGCAGAGTCTTTTGTTAAGTTCTGTAGAGTTTTGAGCGCATTTTCTTATTTTCTAATGCAGATTTATGATTTATATAATTTTCATGTTTTCGGCCAACTTACCTTCCCGATTGATTCTCCTGGAGAAATGGTATTTTATTAGTATATTTTATTAGTATATCTTATTAGTATATTTTATTAGTATATTTTAAAGCTTTTGTATATTATCGACTATAAATAAAGCAATCTATTGAAAGTAGTATACACTCTATAGTATACTCGCTGCTTGGATTTTCGTTTTGTTTCGCCTATCTTATATACACTGCATCACAATCTTTACACAGAATTTCGTAAACAACTTGCTTTGTTCTTCCAGGTTAAGTTTGTCCTTTGGTTTAGACAAAGTGCTTCGTAGCGCTAAAAAGAGTTAAAAATCCATTGGATCTGTAAAACTCAATGAAGCATATCCCTGGTACCTGGTACAAAGGGTAGAAATGCTGATGTGGTGAATTTATATAATATGTTTGTTTCACAGTTGTTTTGGTTGGATGTTCTCTTTATTTTATTTTCAACTTGCGCGATGACTTTCTGACTGTATCCATTTGCGATTAATGTATGTTCAATCTCTTGTTTCCTGTCTTTTTCGTCACACTGTTGGTACGATTCTGTAATGAAAAGATAACACACTCTTTGCAAGATTTTTGATTGCGTTTCCCAACGTGTCGAAGAAAGCGATGCTTCCATCTTGTTTAAGTTTAACAGTGAACTTGAATTTGATTTTCCTTCAACAATAGCTCTATCTTTAGCTCTCGTGTTTGCTATGTGGGTGTTCTTATTGATGAATTTCTTGACTGGAGTTTTCACATATAACATTTGTGCACCAAACCGAGGAAAGCAAATGGTGGTCTAAATAAACATTATGTTTCACATCACATTATCATAACTACTTACTATTCCTTATTCTACTCTCACATGGTGTATGATTTTCAAATCTTGGGTACCAAATCCCGTCTTCAAAAAACACTCCTTCGTATCATGTTTTTTTCTTACTTCTTCCAAACCTCTTTTTTATGATACGGTAACCCCCTTCAGGGGCATTTTTTTTTTTAAATTACTTTTTTTAATTTTGATTCTTTGGCATATTTTCCTGATATTTTTAAAAAAAGAATCAAAAATATTTATTGTTAAGTGTTTTCAATAGTGTGCTCAAAGTTTAAAATTCCTCAAATAGATTTAATCTGTATAATAATTAAAGAGAGTTATGCAGAACGAATAAAACATTGCATCTCTACATATAACATAGGAAACATTCACACTTTAATAATCTATACAAATATATTATTATTTATCATCTATACCTTTTTAATTTATTTATTTATTTTTTTCGTTTTTATCCTGTTATGTTATGTTATCCTGTTGTCTGTTTAACAATAACTAGACCCATAGTTCTGCGAAAACACTTTACCTTTAATTTCAAATAAAATATTCATGAGTTATTAATTATTCAAAACGTTTAAGTGGGTGTAACCATGATTCTTGCAGGTAAAAGCAAAGGTCTTTGATTTGCTTTTTCTCGAAATAAAATTTTCAGTCGTAACGGTATATATTTTTGTCGAACACTCCCCTCCATCTTGTCGAAATTGTACGAAAACAAGTTTGTTGCGACAATTATATCTTTGGCTACAAAACTTTGCTTTTTCTAACGCAGAAAGTGAGGAAATATCGAGTTATTCAGCTATCTTAAAAATAGATAAATCAGTCATAAATCATCTATTGTAACACAAAATATCCTATATTTTTGGAACCACATGCTGTTTTGAGTAAAAAAAGCAAAGTTTTTTAGAGCTGAATAAGAGCTTCGCAATCATATTTGTTTCAACGAACAAATATTTTACTGAGGGGAGTGTTCGACAAAATGAACTGGAAGGGTGAATTTTTATAATATATAATATTATAATATAATATAATATAATATAAATATAATTTCTTTTCTACTTTTTGGATTTTTTTTATGGAAATATTTTATCATCATTCTAGAGATAATTTATTCGGCTTTCAAAATATATATATTTGCTAGGGTTAATATAGCGAGCAGAGGGGATATTTTAAATATGCTGAGTATGTGCCTCAGGGGGTTACCGTATCTTTAATGCTTTAAATAACGACCTCGTTAGTTTTTCTAACTTAATTCTCATATATCAATCTTTGAATGTTACCCCACTTAGATCATTCAAAATATTTTCAATTTGAAATGTCAAAGGTCAGCTTATGTAACAACGGGGTCTGATTTTCTTCGTTAAACCTCTAGGGAGGACTACATCTTTTGGACTAAAATCAATTTGCTATATGTTTATACCATCTTGAAATAGCCTCCAACATGTAAAGCACATTTTTTCAGTTTTTATGTATTGGATTGATCCCTTTACTGCAAATAAATTTATTGTACCTTTATTTTTTTTCTGTATTTATAAATTGTTAGTAAAATGCATAATTGTAACAAAAAGTTAATTTTCACTATTTGGTGCTTTGTTAATTGATCAACTAATATGAAAATTACGATGACTCAACATCACAACAGTGACGTCATGCCAAAATATTTTCGACTTTTCTAAAATTAACTAAATTAAAATTAACTAAAGCTCCACTCCGCTCCACTCCCCTACCCACGAACACAACAGGATTAAGACACGCAAAATAGCATTTTTAATTACAATTAACATCAAAGTATCCAAGTGATTAGTATTAACCCTCAAATTACCGATATCCGTTTCTAGATAATAACAATTTTGGTAGCAATTTGTAAGTATCGGAAGCCATTTCAAGAGCTTCTACAGTTAAACGTGGTGTTATGTACTTGTAGTTTTTTTACTTTTGTAGTGAAAGTATTTCAAACGTTTTGATAGTACTCTGTAGTCATTAAGATTATTTCTTACGCTGTTTTGTTTTACCTGTTTTCACTGGAAGTTATTTTCTTCCATTTATTTATTCGTACATATTATCTTTTTATTGTAAGTGCTTTATTACTATTATCATTTTCTGTAAAGGGACAATTTTACTTTGGTGTAATGGCGTAATCCATTAGATGAATTTATATTTATTGTGAGTCTTCTTGTCTCCTAACAGTAGTACTGAATAATAATAAATCAGGATTCCTTTTTCTGTGTACCTTCCGGTGTCCAAGTTGAGTGATTTCGTTTCCATCAAAAATTACAAATCACATCTGTTTTATCCTAAATTTAATGCATACTACATTCATTGTTTCTTTTGTTAAAACTTGCACGAATGAAACGCAAGTTGGGAAAGTTTCTACTCTACCCTGGTAATGGCTACTTTTTAAACTTTAAATTCAAGCTCTACATTAAACCAATAAAAAAAATTCATATTGCTATTCAATGGGCCTTTTTTAGGACAGTTGTAAGATGCCATAATAGGGGCAAAATAGTAGTAAATAAATTTCCTTATGTCTACACTCTGTAAGTAACGTCACTAGAAGTTTGAAATTTGTTAATATATTGGCTTTCAGAACAAACCTTGACGTTTCAAGATTTTGATGGACAAATTAGTTAATGAAGTTATTTAACATATATTGCGGTTTTTACACATCTTGAATGGCGAAACACTGAATATGTTCAAGAAATCCGTTTTCTTATGATTTCCAGGCACGACCAGAGAAAAAACGGGTTAGTCACGCATCACTCACGGTCATTCAGTTCCGCCTGTACACGGGAAATTCAGTCTGCGCATGCGCTAACTTTTGAAATCTCAAAACGCAAAAATTCCGTGGCGATGATGACGTCATAATCTCGACATACCTGACTTAACATGCTAAATTACAAGGCATGGTGCTAAAATATTGTTTACTTTGTATTTTATTATAATAAGTGTGGCCAAGGTTCCGTATAAACACTGAAAACGACGGGTTTGCTTTTGTTGTGGCAACGTAAACGAAAGGGTTTTTTTATCCGACAAATTTACAGAATTCCTATATTCTACCAAAATTTGAGAGAGAACTAAAGTTTTTTACCCAGTAAAGTATATATATTTTGAAAAGCTACGGGATTTGTCTTTCTGCTGCAAAAAACCTTATTTTGCTTACATTTTTTTACTAAAAGTTTTTAAGCATTTTCCACGGTAAGGGTGTTTGGCTAGCTAGCCTCCTTGAATATCAACAAACATGGCCGACAGATCAACATGCAAAAAGTTCTATAAGTCTTAGATAATCGAAAAAGGTTAAATTAATCTCATTATTACATTTAACAGTTCTTTTGATTTCACTCTGATTTGCAAAATCTAAGTATGAAAGTGTGGTAGATCAAGACCACCTAGATACAGTGTAGAGCAGGCCATTGGGTAGCTAGTCATAAATGCTAGGACAGGGAAAAAAATGCAGCAAAACTTTAAGATATAGCAGATTGATATAGGTGGCCACACGATTGCATTATCTTCAATTTAATAGCACATGGGTTAATTTTTGGCCAAAGAATACAAGTCTTAAATTTGGATGAAATAATAGCATGTTTTAAGAGCACTCCAAGAGCCTAAGTGGCAGTTTCGGTTTTATATTTAACTAGCTGGCTGTTAATTAAACTGTGAAAAATTAAACCAAATAGAGCCTTATGAATGCTTTAAACAATAATTACTGCCACGCTGTTAAGTGCAAAATGTCATATTTAGGGACTGTTCATATCAAATATTTTGAAATAAATTTTGTGCCTTGGATTTTCTTTTAATGTATATATTTCATAAATATTTCATAATGACTGGAATTTTAAGCTTGTGCAGGTAAAAAAGACGTGCATATAAATTGTATAGGAGCAAATATAAAAGTAAAATTAAGTTATTTTAAGCGAAATATATTTAATCACTTATTCGCGAATGTAAATCCTCATTATTTCGCTATTTTTTTCCTCGCGGAACTTTTCCCCGTGAAACTTTCTCCCTGTAAAGAGTATATACACATTTTTTTTATAAGAAATAGTTTTCCAGTCAAATAAACAAGGCCTTATCCTAAAAATAACAAAAAATAAATAAAAATAAAAGATGTTTCAAATAAAATACATAAAATAGAGAAATAAAATTAAGAAAATTTCAGCCTATATTCAGTCACCTTGCTAAGAACATTTAGGCTTAAGTCAAAAAGGGTTTCTTATACAAAAAGGTGTATGCATATATACTTTTTTTTGTAAAATTCACTGTTCAATCCTAACATATTTTTACACAAAACTCTCTGACAATAAGTATTTTTAATGTGTACATTTCATTTGAATTTTTAAGTTCTTGTTCAGGGGGGTTTTGGCAAAAAACAAATTAATTTTTCAATGATGCTCTAAGGAATATTTTCTGTGAAAATCATTAGCTTTTGTATAAAATATACTTATTATATATACTTATTATAATAATACTTATTAATGAAATGCAATAATTTTTTGCCACAAAAGAGGTCAAGAGGTTCCACAAAATCATTTTTTCCACAATACACCTCTTCACAGTTTAAGTCGTTCACTTATGTTCTGTATTAAAAAAGGGAAGTAAACAGAGTGAATTTAATAGTTAGTTATTTATTTATTTATTTATTTATTTTCCATCACACAGTATGAATACAATAATAATAATAAAAATTATTCATGCAAACTCATTAAAATCACCTAATGGAGGGATAACCACCACGAATAAGGCTTTGACCATAGGCATTATGAATATTTCTCATTTTCTGAAGAAATAATTAGTTTTTCTTTTTAATTCTCAATAAGACGTGGTAACAAAAGAAAGACTGTGAAACTGTGAGCATCTTTTCAACACTAAAAGAATGGGGGAGAGGTTTTAGCAATTCCTAGGAATCGTAAATCCGAAATTTAGGTAAGAATAGAATAACACGTCATAATTGGTGATAAACAATTGTAAACGCAATAAAATAGTTCTATTCACACTATATTTTTTAAACAACACAGTGTAATACACTCTTTATTGACTACCCTTAGGTATTTTACTTTAAGGCTACCATGTTTATGCACAAAGTTGTAAAGCTATACACAGTACTTTAGTCATAATTAACAATGCGTTGCTAGGAGAGCGGAGGCCCAGCGTTGAAAAGATAAAAAAAAAACACAAAATATAGTTTACTAAGAAAATCATTCATATCAGTAATCTTTGTTAGTCAGTAATAACAAAATTCTACTTACAATTCATTATACTACTCATAACATCATCATTCAAGTGCCATTTATAGCTAGCTACATGTCACCAAAATATCTTGACTTTGAAGGCAAATTTTTCAGAGCAAAAAAATGTAAGCACTAGGACGTTGATGTCTTCTGGTAATACAATGTTTGAAATTAATAAAAATAACTATGAATAGGCTTGGAAAACTTTAGAATGTTAGTTTTAGGCATTTTTATATGCTCCTTTTGCCCCTGTCGGAAAAAAATACGTTCTTGACAATGAAATGTTCTACTTTCGTTTTCTTGCTTTTCGCCATAGCCACCAACAATTTTTTTGTCTTCGCCAACATGTTATCAAACATTATAAAATTAAAACAAACGCTTTGTAGTCACGAAAGTCAGCTTTTGTTCAAAATCAGTAGAGCATCCGATTTGTAAAACAATGTTTGTCAGGCATGCGACGACGTCTACCATCTTGAAAAAAATACAAAATATTTCGCGAATTTTGCGCACGCGCATTCTGAATTTCGCATTCTGAATGAACGTGCACTACTTTCATACTTAAGAAATTTATTGTAAATTATTCCAGGATGTCCACAAAGCGAACAATGGCAGCCTTATTGACAATGGTATTCTATGTAATTTTATTTGTTGTGGTATTTCAACACGCCATCAATAACAGAGATATTAAAGAAAAATACAAGCTACTACCAACGGATTTCTTCAAAAAAAGAATTTGTCAGAGGGTGTACGGAAAAATAGCTATCGTATCAGTGGTAAATGCTGGACACTATGTGAAATATATCGTCAATAATGCAATGCAATCTGTCCGCTGTTACGCTAAGTTGAAAGATTACGACTTGTATCAAATACAAGAGGAGAAAGATGGTAACTTTACTGGATTAAATGGTTGGACGTTTCCTAAACAATGTCTTCAAAAAAACGTTTCTTTAAAAAAGAAACGACATTGTTTAGTTGCACAGTTACTCCATCATTACGATTATATTGTTCATTTGGACGCAGATACTGGTGTTGTCAACCCGAATCATTGTTTCGAAGACTACATCACACCAGGAATTGATGTGTTTCTTTTGGAAAGAGTTCACTCCGGTGAAATACAAGTTGGCCATTATATAGTAAAAAACACCACTTACGCTCGCAATTTTTTAATGGAGTCTTATAAACGCATGGCGAGTGAACCAAAAAGAAAGCGATAATTCCCACTTTTTATTTGAATTCCATTCTCGAGTTATAAATAAAGCAGACATGTCTAAGTGTCAGCGAAATTCATCGTATTTTAACTATATAAGATATATTAAAAAGATCATGAACGGGCAAATGTTATTTAAAAACTTTAAAGTGTACAGAAGGGCTCACGGCTTTGTTAGAGATGCGTGGACGAGTAACTATATTTGGTCTGCGAGAGACTTTTTATTGCATGCAGTGAAACATACAGACGATATTATATTTACAAAAGAATTATCATTCAAGATTGTTCCACTAGCAATTGGTTGCCAGTAAAGGCATCTCTGTATGTCAATCTAAGCATGATGAAAAGCATATGGAGAGAGGTTGATAAACGTTTTGTCAATAACAATCTTGGTATTGAAGTAGCCGATATAGCAAATTGCTGGCCTCATTGTCCAGAAAACATAACACACCCAGGGAGTTGAACATCTTTATTGGAATATTACACTAAGAAATGTAATTGTGTAGAATTCGTCGTAAGTCCAGATGTCTCATTTTTTGGCTAGTAGTTACTGGTAGGTACAATGCCTTTTAAAATAACTGAACTTATAGTAACTAGTAAAAATGTGTTATCAAGGCTGAGGTGTCGGTGTTAAATATCATAACGATTTTTATATAAACTGATGCATAGGAAGTATACATGTGAAGTATGATAAAATAGTTAAAAAAAATGTTTGTTTTTTCAATGAGCTTTCAGCTCTGGCTAGAACCATGATCACATTAATATATTTGTATACAGAAAAGTATTATATAAAATATTCTACAATTTTTACGAGAAAAGAGAATAAATTAATCAACTGAATAAATAAGGTTATATTACATGTTATATTTTTATTGAGGCATGGTTTTTCTTTATATATATAAAAAGACTCTCTTTGATCTGCAAAATGTAACTTAGGTTTAGATGCAAGAATTTTTAATATCTTGGTACTCTCGTTACAGAGGCATGCTATATGAAACATTTAATAAGTTCTCTTTGTTCCACTATTGAAATCTTATTATGTCTGGATAGGCTGTCTTGAAGGTCATCTGCTTTTGACTCCACAACCGCCTTAAACATACCCTTGGAATAATTAATAATGGGTTTCCTTGGATTGATTTAATCTCAATTTCTGGGGCAGCTTCAAGAACATAGAGAAGATACCACTCTCATCGTAACTCTAAAATTCTACCTTTACCTATATTGCAGGGGCGGATCTAGGATTTTTTTCTGGTTAGGCAAAATTTGATAGATTTTTTGGCAAAGTAATGTCAAGGGTTGTGGTGTTGTACGAGGTAAATCGGCCGTTTTGTGTTTTTACTGTAAAAGGAGCTAAAATTTTTCCAAAAGTAAGGTTTTTAGTTCTTAAAAATCTTTCCTAGATTAGAAACGAAAGTTTTTTTATAGCCAAATAAATAACAGTAACGTCCGTAGTTTTAACACTTTATCCTTGTTAAAACATGCGGGTGGAAAATGCGTCCGTTTAGCAAATTAGATTCGAAACAGGGTTAGCGTTTCCATAGTTTCTTTGAATGACATACTGGTAATAAGTATCATCATCTAAGCATCTTTTTACGTTTTACGCACATAATACGAGTACAAGTAATAAGTTGGGGAGTTGCTTTGTTTCAAAATATGCAATAAGTCTAATAACTAACAATACAACAAAAAATTACATTACAAGACAATTTTAGGAATAGATAGTCAACAGTAGTGCAACGTAGAAATATTGTTTGGAAAATTATAGTCTGTGTTAACAACCTGCAAATGCAAAAAGAAAAGCAGCATATAAAAGTATGAAAGCTTCCCAGTTAGACTTACAGTGTAAGATAGCAACATATAATAAACGTCTACAAAGAGTATATAGTAATCACCTCTTCATGAAGTTAATACAGTTTAGTATTAGTAGCCAGAAAAGAGTTAGAAATTAGAAAAATAACAAAACATTTAACATGTCTGTATATTATTTACCCTCACATGTCCCTGTCAACTATCTTTGAAAAATATTTTAATACTGTAAAATCTTTAAGAAAGTTTTAGTAACTATAGGCCAATTCTGAAGAATCTCATAGAAAAAGCAACATATATACAAATCCTACTCATATCAATAAGTTAACATGACATTTTGATTAGTTTACAGTCTGTAACAGAACGTTCTTTAACATGCAATTCTTGTTTCGATCTGTATTGTTTTACGTGAAAATCATTTCTATGATTTACTTGAATATTCACAAGTTATTTTGATTGATTTTTTTCACCAACTTTGTGGATTATACCAGATATATATCCATTGTTTACAGTTTTCCAATATTATAAGGATTCAGAACAATTCTTCTGCGTTATTTACTTGAATATTCATCATAGGTACCAGGGTGACATCAAAATACAAGTTATTTTGATTGATTTTTTTCACCTTCTTAGTTCCTCTTATGAAACACAACTTTGTGGATTATACCAGATATATATCCATTGTTTACAGTTTTCCAATATTATAAGGATTCATAACAAATCTTCTGTGTTCTTTAATTGATGGTGATTTTCGTTGTCAGAAGAATATTCATCATAGGTACCAGGGTGACATCAAAATATCTTATCCTAAAACAAAATTATATATATACGCTGTATTGCTCAACAAGAGAATAAGAAATATTATAAAACAAACTTGGACTATTCTTAGATTAGGTAAGGTATTGCTTCATTCTTTTGTTTTTAGCAATTTTATTACAATTAAAAGTAACATGGGAAAGTTAAAGAGATCTCCTCGTGTTCTTAAAAGTTTTAAAATGAGCAGTGGGATGTTGTATATAAAATGCACTGTTTAAAAGTTCCCACAAAGTCAAAGTTCTTAGGGACAATCACAATAAAAATGTATATGCTAAACGTATAAATTTGGCGGTGGGACGAGATAGAATCCTTTGACGTTTAAGTATATCTCATACTGTATACATCAATTTCTTAGAGAACAGAAAGTTTTTTGAACTTGTAGTGTCTACCTGCTTAATAGGAACACATGGCCGAGTGCTTATGATTTCAAGGACTGACAACATTCAAATATTACCTTTTCTGATTTTGATGTTTAGGGGAGGGAAAGGGGATCTGCAGATCTATTAACATTTAGCTTGGACTTTTGCGTTCATGAAAGAGCTGTCCCTTAGTTATCTTACAAGAATGTTTTCTCTCCCAAACAGAAACAAAGATACACAGTTGCATAAACGGCTACACGAAGCCTACATGAAGCATGTGACCTTAAGACGTTAAACAAAAAAACTAACAAAATTCCAACTAATACACATACAGGTAGCTAGTAATACTCTATACCAAATTTAACATACACATCAAAACATCTTTCGACCGCCAAGACAGTGTTTACTTAAATTGCCTCAGTTATCTCGTTTAGCATTGGGCTTTTATAAACAAACAATGCATTTGATCGAGGTCAAGTTAAAACCTTTTGTTTTGATAAGAAAAAGATTTAAATCACATGTTTTGTAAGAACATCTGGTGGTTTACCACTTTTAAGAATAGTTCTTGACACAAAAGTGCCTAAAATTCAGGAGCAGCTAAAACTAAAATATTTCAAGTATTACTTACTTTAAAGCAATGAATTTATTGTCCCTTGCAGAGGCAGATGAAGGTTTGGTTTGAGACAACAACATGGCACACGTGGCCAAAATACTTCCCTCCAGCATTTCCAATCCTATCAATATCTGAAAGGGTTTCCAAATTCAAAACTTCTTCATTTAACTTAGGTAGCATACAATTGTTTTGATATTCTAGACATTTGAAGTGCTCCCTGCAATTGGACCTGACCCAGGTAAACCATGTTGAAAAAGAAACATCCATGTAACCATTGGTCGTTTTAGGCGTTTAAACTTTAAAACCCACGGACGTTTTAGGCGTTTTAACTTAAAACCCACGGACGTTTTAGGCGTTTTTTCTTCACATTCCAGAATTTCATTCATTGGAACTTGAAAACCCGCGAGGTTTTTTCTTCCATCTGTGATTTTCATTCATTCGAAATTTTAAAACCCGCGGACTATGGTTGTTTATTTGTAGCAAAATTCAACGGTTCAATATTCAACGAATTATTTGGGTATGCAACAAACTATTTGGCTATTCAACGAAATTATTTCGGTATTCAACGACTTATTTGGCTATTCAACGAAATTATTTCGGTATTCAACGACTTATTTGGCTATTCAACGAAATTATTTCGGTATTCAACGACTTATTTGGCTATTCAACGGTATATGCAACGAAATTATTTTGATATTCAACGACTTGTTTACGGGATTTAACAGTAATACTAAACGAGATTATTAATTTCAAATAAGTGAACAACCGCGTCTTCCCAGGTCATCCTTTTTACCCCTGGGCGCTAGAAAAAACCCCGGCAAATAAGAGATCGCTTCCAAGCTACCACTGCAGTTACTTCAAGGGATTTAATTTAAGCAAGAACTACTTTTCGGGAAGTTTTGCGATAACTGATTTCAGCGAAATTAAGATTTAATTAATTAGGTTCAGAATAAGTATTTTACACCAAGGGGCAACGAAGGAGTAAGAATGAATCAGAGCAGTTTGCTTTAAAAAAAATATTTTCATAAAAAACGATATCTACAACATCTGTAATAAAAAGTAAAATATGAACATAAAACAAATAAACAAACAATCAAACAAAAGAATATACAGTGGCTGGAGGGTACTTAATGTCTATAAAAACTTCACAAAATTCAAGACTTGCAACATTGACAAGCAGTAAATGTATCTAAGGTTACTCAGTATGTCAGTAAAAGATCAAAAGTTTTAAAAGTAACTATGAAAATGTAAATATACAAAACAGGTTAAACAATATCAAAAGAAAAATTTGATAAATCAGCTTCCACATCATTTACTTCAACAGTTGAAAGTCCATTGTCTGATGGTGGAGGAGCATTCCAGTCCATTCCAAACCATTCCAAATCGTCAACAGAATCATTATATGATGTATTCTGCAGTTCTGATATATGATGCAGGTGATTGTTCCTAATATCCATCATTCCATTTGTCCATATTTGAACTGGTGACCAGTTTTTCATTGTTCTTAAAGGATGATGATTCCAGGAATTAGTAAAACTTGTAATAACATGATTGATTCGAGCCAAATATACATAATGTAAAACAAACATATGAACTTCATTTTCACAATCGACCAACCCTAAGTATAGAACAAAATTATTATATATAATATATTTACACATTAATTTACATTTGCATCTTGAGTAACAAAAAATTACCTTGATCTTCCATAGATTGGAAGGCATAATAAAACTCACTGCAAACACAAGTCCAAACATCACGCCACAGACGCTCTATCCTTTGGTTATGAACTGAACTTCCAGCTATAAAACTTCCTCGATTTGGGCCTCGCAAATCTTCCATCCTCTGCCATACTGATACATTTTCTCCTCCTTTGTCTGTCCTAACTCTTGACGGTAAACCACTACTACCAACTGCTTCATCAAATAATTTTAAGACAGTTTCCTTTTTATTGTTTGTAGCACAACATAAATAAACAATCATTCTTGAAAACCCATCTATAGCCCCATGTATTACAAATCCCCAATTAACTAAACTGTGATGTCCATCTAAGTGCCACAAGCAGTTTGGACCAGGTACAGAATACTTACGACGCTTGATTAACGTAGCCCATCTTATTTGAGAATTTATCGGATCGATTCTAATAAGTGAATCAATTATTCTTTTATGTTGCACACGCAGTCCAATTGATCTTAAATGGCCCAAGACAAGCGATCTCCCAACACATATGCCATGATTGTTTTTGTAAGACATGATAACATCATCTAATTCGTCATCACTAATACTACTATAATTCACAAAATCTTGGATTCCCAATTCCTTCACACGTCTACTGACGGTCCACCGAGATACAAGTAATATATTAGCAATTTGTTTCCAGTTAAAACCAAGGTTTCTAACTTCTAGTAAGGTTTCTTCTTTAATACAATACTTGGGTCTACCTGGCCCTGGTGGTTTTTCTTCAAGAGGGGCCACTGTTGAAATTACAGATAAAAACGGCGCCACATTTCTTCTAGAACGTTTAAAAAGTTCATAAATTATCTGAACATTTCTCAAAAGGTCATGCAAATCGTATGCACTACTGATCAGATATAATAACATTTCAATGCTATACTGCATACTTCGTTCCAAGCAATCCATGTCATCACTAATATTTTTAACTTTGTTTATGAGGTCGCTCAATGATTCAAGGAATTTAATAATATCAACATCCATAATAAATGTAGCAAGCTATCTGTCTGTAAAAATCGAGAAACACAGAGCTATTTCTCTGACAAAGAACACACGCCTGAAATACGCGCCAAATTAAATTGAATAGATACAATAAATAAATAAATAAAGTTAGCATTCGGCAAATTAGTCATTGAACATTGAAATTTGCGGTGAACAAAGTTCGTTGAATGCCCAAATAAATCGTTGAATACTGAAGTCGTTGAATACCAAAATAGTAGTTTCGTTGAATATATCGTTGAACACCTAAATAAGTCGTTGAGTACCGAAATAATTTCGTTGAATATTGAGTCGTTGGATTTTGCTACAAATAAACAACTATATTTTTCGTTGAATATATTGTTGAATAGCCAAATAGTTCGTTGCATACCCAAATAATTCGTTGAATATTGAACCGTTGAATTTTGCTACAAATAAACAACCATAGCGGACGTTTTAGGCGAATCGACATTTTGCCTAAGATCGCCCCGGGTTTGCTTATTTAAGTAAAATATCAAAAATTGATAAAACGCCGCCATCGTCCAAGTCGAAATCGGCGGATGCCAAAAATAAATTTATAAAAATAATTTAGTTTTTTTTATAGATTATTCTATCTATAGAAATTTTTTTTCTAGGTCACAAAATTAGGCTTAGGCAATTGCCTAGGCTGCCTAACCCTAGATCCGCCCCTGTATTGCGTCCATACCTTCCTACATCTGATTGGCTTTGTTGACCCCTGCATGTATTTCATATTTCGTTCTGGGACACCAGTACATACTTTCACTTTCACATATCTTCCAAATCTTTAAAAATTTCCGGTTTCGAAGCAGCCCTTTGTCTTTTATTTATGAAATCTGCTTCTCTCTCATGTTTGCAACCTCGAACCCAGGGCCTGTAGCGTTTTTTTTATATGAGGATGAAACGCGTACGAGGCCCTGGTACAACAGACTTACTCAACCAATGAGATTGCGTGTACGGCTTTTTAAAATTATGTTAAAAAGATAATTAATGCAGAAGTTTTTTTGCAAGCACTGCATTTTTTATCAACGGTTACTTATGGTTACTTGTTTACGAAGAAAATATTCACGTTATTTTTGACTTTGCATCGTTTACAAATTTATCGAAGCTGTTTAAAATATTTAAACATTACTTTTGTTTTCTCACTGATAGTGAAAAAAGGCAGCTGACAACTCAAATGGAATGGTGCGATCAAAGTAAACAGGTGCTTCTCATCTTTTACTGTGAAACAATACTTATATATATAAAACTCCTCATATGCTAAAAAGTAAAGAAAAACTTGGTACAAATGTAACTGTAGTGTGTATGCTGAGTGCATGGCTAGATGCTTTTGGTTTGAAGATGCACGAACAATTACAACAATGACAAGTAATTTTTCTTAAAATTCCACATGTGTTAACGATATCTTTTAACAAACTTTTGGGACAAAAATACTAGCTAGAGTATTGAAAAATAAATGGAAATAAATTAGGAAATAAAGTATAGCTAGTGTATAAACAAAAAGAAAGAAATACAAAAAATCACAACTAAATATATATTTTTATTTTTAGGCAAATATCACACCACATAAAGTTTATCGTGGGTGTGCTAAAAAGTATGTAGGCTGTGTGCTGAAACTAACTTAAAACGGTTTAGTCAACTTTTCAGAAGTATTGGAACCTCGAAACAGTTTACGAAAAAGTACAAGATATTGTGGGTATCGCAATTTTGCAAACCGATAATATTAATGATATAATCTGTCGTAAATGTAAAAGACAATTCAAGGTTTTCTGTCAGAATGCACAAATAAGCTTTTGGAAAAATTGCATTGTGAAGAGAGTTATATCATCACCTAAATCTCCTTAACGTTATTTTGTTTCAAACACCTGATGCTGATATTATATCCAGCATAATATAACCTTGCCAATGCTTTCAGGCCCTCATCAACACAATTGCTAGGAATTGTTATGTTTTTAATGTATGTGTTTGTTTAATACATTTTTTATAAGTTGTAAATTATCCACAAAACCTTAATCCACAATATATAATGTTTGTGGTTTGATATTTTCAAGGCTTTCTTTGCCAACTTTTCTCTTTTTTCTGCATAGGTATACATTTTTTCTGTTTGGATCGACAGATATTATTGTTAAGGTTCTTATTTCAGGTATAATATGTTTCATTTTAGTCACTGTTTTTCCTGTTTCATTAGCTGTGTGACAGGTGTGTAGCTTTGAGCTAGCTATATCTATTTTGTATTACATTTTCTGTTATCCAGTAGTTGTACGGATATTCTTGTCTTTGTCAATTTATATATATAGCATTTTACAGTTAACATTACGTTATCAGAGAAATTATTCTTGTATATATGTACATAAATAATATTTTACTTTTTAAAAGAATTGGTCATATATATATAGCTATATAAATAAAGTAGAAACCAGGTGTCGAATCAGTAATCTTCATCAATAACGCAAACTTTGACATTCTTTGATTTCTATTTTCGTAAAATTCCTTTCTCTCTCACTCAAAATTATCTCTGGATGGCAAAAGGTGAAGCCACAATGACCATCCAATATAAATGATGGTAAGACATCTTGTATTTTATAGGTTAAACAGAGATCCTCTAACATCTGTACAGCATTCTCCTCAAAATTTAAATTATGTAAAATGTAGCTCATTCCTACTTCTTCGAGAAAATTTACTGATCTTTAATTGCATTTAAACAAGTGACTACAATGACAATACATCTCTTTAGAGTTTAAGTTGTTGCTCATTTTCTGTATTTAAAAAATGAAGTAGACAGAGTGAATTTGATAAGGCTTTGACCATGGGAGTTATGAATCTTTCTCATTTTTTGAATAAATAATTAGTCTCACGGCATAAAAATTTAGTATGTTATGCTACTTAAAACATATGTGAGGAAATTGTAACTTCTCTTATGAAAAATATTTGACAACAAAATTATTTCACTTCTCATCAGAGCCTTCTTTAGATGAATTCCGTTGTTTACATTTTTAGCCGTAAGCTTTTCGGCTTTGGCATTTGCTTGGCAGGAAAGAAGATGGGGGCGCTAGGTGAAGCAAAGTAATTATCAGTCTATTTCTTCACACAAAGGTATTCTTAGCACTTTTAATGAATTCAAATAAATCAGAAGGCGTCAACCTACACGATAATAATTTATAACATCAACGATGTTCCGTTAGAAGAAATCCACAGTAAAAGACCTTTCTTCACCAAACCCTAGCATCTTTTTTCTTGCCACGCAAATGCCAGAGCCAAGGAGCTTACCGCTGAAAATAAACGAATGACGTCACGCTGGAATTCATTTATTCATAACAGTTTACTTCCTTTTTCAATTCTCAATAAGAGCGTAACAAAAGAGAGATTTTTTCGAACAACTCGTGTATCAAACATTTTTTGATTTCCGCCAGCGAAGGCGGAATCTTTAAAATCGCCTGAGGAGATAGAGAGATAGAGAGATAGAGACAGCGCAGCTAGGCTGGACGCCCGAAACCTATCCAGGCTAAAGATTTTTTTTCTGAGAACGAGGCTAAAATGAGTTTTAAGCCAATAAGAATCCTAACAGTGCAACAGATTGTTTTATTATCCAATGAACAATACTTTATTTTAAAGTTTATATGCTATCGAAAGTTGAAGCTCGTGCAGTGTAGCATAATGAAGATCGTCTTATAATGCGCCATCTTTGATGTTACGTCATTTCTTTCTGTACAATTTTTCAAGCAGGTAGACTAAAGGCTGTTTTCCACTTCATGAAAATCTTCCGCGGAACGGAACGGACAGAAACAGAACAGAACAGAAAATTTTCTGCTAGTAATTTCCACTTCAAAATATTTCGCACATTTTAATACAGAAAGTAAACACACTTTGCGCAATTCTCACGAAGTAAATAATCTGATTGGCTAAAAAAAGTTCTACCTGTCGTTTCCGTACACAACGCAAAGAAAAAGTTGAACTCGATTCTACTTTGCCCGGAACGGAACGGGCAAGAAAATGTTCCGTTCACGTGATTTAAACATTTTAAGTACGCATGCTCAGAAGCTTTTCCGTTCCTTTCCGTTCCGTTCCGCGGAAAATTTTCTTGAAGTGGAAAACAGCCTTAAAGCTATATTCAGCAGAACTAATTAATTATTTATGATTTTTATTTTTTATTTATTGAGTTGTATTTTAACATTGCAGGTTAGTTACAATGAATACTCAATGATTTGTTTACCCCATAATTCTCCGTTTTCAAGATCAACTTCAAATTTTAAAATCTTTTAGGCTAATGGCGGAAATCTTCAAGCCCCTGGGCTTCTTGTCGTTGTTTCTAATAACATCTGGGGTGTAGCTAGCTAGCTAACAGTTAAAAAATTAGAGATTTTCCACATTCTTTTGGGAACACTCCAATGACGTCGTGTTATTGACTCTAAGCATTTGACTTGTTAATGTCAAGAAAACTTCAGCTCTCTGAAGATCTCTGAATTTTCTCCTACGTTGTCACAACAAGTGGTCCTCCTTTCATCTGTTATTTTT
The DNA here is from genome assembly GCA_030067915.1 of Hydractinia echinata. Lineage (NCBI taxonomy): Eukaryota > Metazoa > Cnidaria > Hydrozoa > Anthoathecata > Hydractiniidae > Hydractinia > Hydractinia echinata. The sequence continues at coordinate 715,605 of JASGCC010000078.1, read as the reverse complement.
GCAGCTAATGTAAATTATCCTATAATATCTATAAGTGTTGTTAGCTAGTCTTTTCTATATGTATCCTACATCACAAAATGACTAGAAAGCCACTAAGGGTTGTATTTATTCTGGAATTTTATGGTGTAGCTATAGGTAGCTCCTAGCTACAAAAAATATTGAATATCGTGAAATAAAATATATATCGTGGATTTATCCACGGGTTATCGACTAGTCTCTTTAATAATAACCGTATTCTGTCTGTGTGTCCGCGAAAGCCGTGTCCCGTGGCGGAAACACGAAATTTTTCAAATGCGCACCAATACCAAATGCGATATATTTTTGTCCACTTTGTTGCGACGGGTAAATTTAAAGGACGGGCGAACCCGTGGATTTTTCCACGGGCTAACGACTAGTCTCTTTAATAATAGCCGTATTATGTGTGTTCAAAATGGTTGCGCGCAGCTCTTTTCGGAAAAATAGCGCGGGGCCCGATTTTTACGGACCTGCGTTTTTCGGCTAGACGCCGCTTAATTTCGGAATAATTTCGGAATCGCGCCAGAACCGGATAAACAACATGCTACGGAGGCCATTTCAGTTTGGAAGTGATGGTGTCAAGTTTGCAGATCTGTTTGACCTTTTTGTCTTCTATAAGCTTTTTACTTTTGTAGTATTTCTTTTCTTTCTGTTTTCCCATGTTAAGGCACATATATTTACGGGTTTTTTTGCCCACATACAAATCTTAAATCATCAATTTTAGAGTTTGGCAAGGAACGTAGATTTTGAATCAGCTTGGCTAGCTAGCTAGCTAACTTAGCTTTACTTATTCCTGTTCTTTTGACGTTTTTATTCAGTTTGGCATACTATTATTCATTCGTAATTGGTGTTGTGGCTACCTCTAACTAAAAGTGACAAAATACAGTTTGGCTATCAACAAAATTCCTAATAATAATTATGCTAAATACAGTCAGGTGGCTACAGCTTTTATTACTGTTATGAAAATTTATTCTGCAAAATAAAATTGCTGAGTAATTTTTTTAACTGAACCGGGTTAACGCCAGGCTGTTCACTGATTTTTTTTTAAATCTAAATCAATAAGGATTTTTGGAAAATGGTATTACCCCTATGCTCATGTAGTATGACACGATTCACCTGTTAAGCGCTCAGCCTGGTGTTAACGACAGGCTGTTTCCTGTGTTTTTATTTGAACCGTTGTGATAAAGTTTCTTTGGAAAATGTTATTACGCCTAATACTCATGTATGACATGATTTAACCTGTTAAGTGCTCAGCCTGGTGCTAATGACAGGCTGTTTCCTGTGTTATTTAAGCCGTTGCGATAAAGTTTTTTTTGGAAAAGGGTATTATGCCTATATGCCTGTTCAACTCTGTTTAACTGTACTAACGTGTGTTAACAATGGACTGTTTCTTGTGTTTTTATTTAAACAGAGGCTGCAATGAAGTGTTTTTCAAAAGGGTATTATCCATACCCGCATGTGCGACCCCGTTTAACTGTACTTAGCGCTAAGTCTGGTGTCACAATTAATTAATTTTTAACTTTCACAGTTATTCAGCAAAATAAAATAATAGTGACCGGTTGTTTTTGCTATGACGGGGTAACAACGGTTTGTAAACTCTGTTTTTATTTCAGCTATCATTGCAGGAAAGTTGTTTTTTGAAAAATATGTTACAGTCGCAACACTACAATGGTGTATGCGCTCCATTTCATTTACAACATACTGTATACCCGTACTAATAGCGCTCCACCTGACCATGTCACACAGTTTGCGGTTCTTAAAGCGCTCCTTAGGGCGTTCAACAACAGTTACTTGTGGCTTAGCCCGGCGTTTCGACGCCGGGTCTCCCGACTAGTCTCTATAATAATAGCCGTATTTTGTCTGTTCAAAAGGGTTACCGATATTCCTTTGATCTTTCCGCGAGTCTTTAAGAGCCAGGGGGTTGTTTATTGAAAAACTTTATAATTGAGTGAAATAAATCCAAAAAATTAATTTATTTCCTTAACTAATTTAATGACTTTAATTTATTACTATCAGTAAGAAAAATAAATTAAGTGATACAAATGAATGCATTATTTTAATACGCCATTTTTAATAATAATTACCTCCGTGACCTCAATCGCCGATTCCGCTCAGGAGCCACAGAAAACAAATAGGACAATTTTACTGACAGTTTTGCTGGCTTTGTTTTGACCGCTCGCACGTATATACCAATCAAAACGCCTCATTCTTTAAAAAACCAATCCAAGACTTTCGCGGCCTGGACATGCCAACAAAGAAACATGACGACGAAGGCCATTTTGGTTTTGAAAGTGGTCGTGGTCAGTAGTGTTAGGTTTGTTGATCTGTTTGACCTTTTTGTGTTCTAAAAACTTTTTACTTTGGAAATATTTGTTTTCTGTATGTTTTTACATGCTAAGATAAATATATTGTCACGTTTTTAGTCACGTACAGATCTTAAACGCACCAGTTTTAGGATTTTTGGCTAGGAACGAAGATTTTGAAGGCTAGCTAGCTAGAGCCTTCCTTTATTACTAATCTGTATGGTATAAGAGCTTTTTATCCTACCCAACATTTATTTTTATGTTGATACTGTAGCCATTTAGCTAGCTCCTATCCTTGGCTAAAGAGTGAGAGCATAAAGATAAAAATGCAGTTTGGCTACAACAATACTCTTAAGCGATAATTCTTATGCTAAATGCAGTTAGTTAGGTAGCTAGCATCTGTTATTGTTTTCCTGAAACTTTTTCTGCAAATTAAATGGCTGAGCAATTGTTTTAGCTGGACGGGTAACGACAGGCTGTTCCCTGTGTTTTCATTTAAACCGAAGTTGCAATGAAGTTTTTTTGGAAAAGGGTACTTCTATACGCCTGTTCAACTCTGTTTAACTTTACTAAGCGGTTAGCCCAGTTTTAACCACAGACTGTTTTTTGTAAAACCTGTACTAATTTTTAAACTTTCTCGAGTATCACGCCTTTACGGATGGGCAACACTGTTTACCTGAACTAACTCCTCAGCCCTGTGTTAGCAATGGACTTTTTCTTGTGTTTTAATTTAAACAGAGTCTGCGAGAAAGTTTTTTTCAAAAGGGTATTATCCCTATACGTCTGTGCAGCACCGTTTAACTGTACTAAGCGCTCAGCTTGGTGTCACGATTAATTTTTTTAACAAAATAAAATAATATTGTTTGATTGTTTTTGCTATAACGGAGTAACAACGCTTTGTAAACTCTGTTTTTATTTCAGCTATTGTTGCGTTAAAGTTATTTTTTGAAAATTATGTTACAGTCGCAACACCATAATGGTGTATGCGCTTTACTTGATTTACGACATACTGTATACCTGTACTAAAGCGTTCCACCTGATCGTGTGACACAGTTTACGGCTCTTATTAAGCGCTCCTCAGAGTATTCAACGCCGGATCACACCTTGACGTTTGGCTTACCCCGGCCATAATGGTGTATGCGCTTTACTTGATTTACGACATACTGTATACCTGTACTAAAGCGTTCCACCTGATCGTGTGACACAGTTTAGGCTCTTATTAAGCGCTCCTCAGAGTATTCAACGCCGGATCACACCTTGACGTTTGGCTTACCCCGGCGTTTCGACGCCGGGTTTCCCGGCTAGTCTCTTTAATAATAGCCGTATTTTGTCTGTGTGTCCGCGAAAGGCGCGTCCTGTTACGGAAACACAAAATTCTTATATATGCACGAAATACCAAATGCGATATATTTTTACCGACTTTGTTTTGATCGCCCGCGTGTAGCAGCCAATTACAACGCCCGATTTTTTTGAAAAACCAATCCGGGATTTTTGCGGCCACGACGAAGGAATGTGTAAAGCAGAGAGCAGTGTTATTACGGCCATTTTGAAAGCTGTGTGGCGTTGACGTTGGTAAGTCTGTTTTTGTCTTCTGAAAGCTGTTTTTCAATGTTTTTACATGTTAAGGTAAATATATTGTTACGTTTTTTAGTCACATACAAATCTTGAACTTAACAATTTTAAGATTTTGGCTACGAACGTATATAGCTATAGATTTCGAAGGAGCTAGCTAGCCTTTTCATTCAGTTTGATACAACAGCTATTTATCTTAGCCAGCATTTATTTCTATTTGTGTTATTTTTACCAATCTGATTTTTACTAAGTTGCAACTGGGGGCTATCTAGCTAGCTGTTAGCTATGTCTGGCTAAAAAGTGAAGGTAGCCAAATAAATACAGTTGGCTACAACAAAATTTTCAAATCTTTCTTACGCTTAATGAAAATGCAGTGTGGTAGCTACACCTTTTTTATTGTCATGTAAGCTTATTCCGAAAAATAAAATTGCTAAAGGATTTTTTTTAGCTGAACGGGGTAACGACGGGCCTGGAGTAACATTCATTTTTAAACTTATACCAGGAACATTCTTCGAAAAATAAAAAAGGTTGACCGACTGTTTTTGCTATGCAAACTGTGTTTTTATTTCAGCTAAAGTTGTAGAAAGTTATTTTTTGAAAAATATATTACACCGACAACAATAATGTGTGCACTTCACTCGATTTACGACATACTAATGCCGGGTAACAGAGTTACTTGTGGCTTAACCCGGCGTTTCGCCGCAGGGTCCCGCGGCTAGTCTATATTATAATACTCGTTATAATACTCTGTCTGTTTGTCACGCAAAATGGTAACCGCAGTAACGAGACACACAAAATGCGGTAAAAAAACAACTAGTGAACCCGTGGATGTATCTACGGGCCACCGACTAGTATGTTTAATAATAAACACGTTGGTGGGAACTAGGCTTAAGAAAAAAAGACACTGTTTGAGAGCTCGGTATGCCAAAAACATTAACAATATTTCTCTCCATATTCATAATCCATTTAGCCTAAAACGTAGAGGTGTATCAAGCAAAAGTTTTTTTGACATATTGAGATTTAAACGTTGGGAAAAATTCAATTTAATGAAAAGAAATGAGAAAAAAATGTTTGTTATTTTATATTCTCCCTTCCCATCCCTTTCCTTACTTAAAATAAATATTTGATGGATGATTTCCAATGATTTAAAAATAAAAAATTTGTGAAAAACAACGAGTTGGGTGCTTCGTGTATCCTTAACACAGGAGACATCACAACAATAATCTATCAAATATAATACATCTAGTGCTCCACCATAGAGCAAATTTCATGGTAGAGCATATTAGCGACTCCTCAAACACAATAAAAACGACGGTTGGAACAAGTATCGTTGTTGCAGTTTTCAAATATAAGCTAGGAAACCGGTATTAGTACAGAAACATGCTTAACTAGGTACAATCTTAGACAAAAAATATTTAGACAAAGGCAGTTATTTCAGTATTTTTCAAGTATGGTCAAAAATTTCACAGAACAAATACTCTGCAGTCGGCAGGCTGCAAATGCGCTACTTTTGCACACACGTAGGCCAAACAGACAGCGTTGAAAATTGCTTTTACTCCACGTCGGGACCCACGAATGCCCTAAAGTTCGTGGAAAATGGCCATGCTGACGAGGTTGGACTTAACGAAATAACCTAAGATCCTAAGTCCACTCTGAACATTAACAAGTTTTAAATGTGTGAATCTTATATAGAAATAGCCTACGTAATTACTTGTGGCGGCGAACTTCGAAATTAGCTGTCCTGTTTCAACACATTTTGACTAAAATTGTAAGTCAGGAAATTACACTGCCTGATTCTTCTTTCAATAAGGTTTAACTTTGAAATTGACTGTTAAACACCTGTGGTGGATAAGTCACTATTTGCTAGCTAGCTGAGCAAACCAAACAAAAAAAATCTAGTTGAAGTTCCAATCTTAGCTGGTTCCGAAACATTTTTCCTCATCAGATGTTTTGGAAGCAAACTACATAAGTAATTAACAGAAATAAAACACTCACAACCACACTTAACAATATTTTTTTTTCTAACACGGCTCAACTACAGCTAACTAACTTTCTCTTGTTGTTCTATTTTTCCAACCGCCCTTAAAATTGATTATATCTGACTCTCCATTTTTAACAACTGTGTCGTCTAACTAAATACCGTATATAGCCAGCGTAGAAGGTTAGGAAAATCAATTTAAATATTAATACACTCACCTTGTTTGTTTTTTTAAAGAGTATACTCACTAGATTTAGTTGCACCAACTCGTGTGATTCCCAGGATAGGAACAGCACATGAGGTAGCACCATATACAACCAGCGGGTGGAATATGATAGACAAAAAATTTAGAAGGATCAATCATACACATACTTTTTGTTTTGTTTACATTTCACGTTCGAAATTTGGGCCAGAGACAATTATACGCAAATTCGATGACGGAAACATTTCCTACCTTATTCGTACAAATTTTGGCGAACATTTAATTTGGCGATGAACCAAATTGATTTTTTTGGCGAGCATTTAATTTGGCGATGGCCATTTTGACTTAATTCGCCAAATTAAATACAAGTCCAATTTGGACTTGTATTTAATGTGGCGATGGAAAGATTTTATTTTATTTTTTATGTTGGTTACAAATTTTGTCTTAAAAGCTTGACGATTTTTCAAACAAGAACATGCTTTATATTAAAAAAAAGAAGTCATGTAAAATTTTTCCCAGTTTTCTCTGTCGTCTTCGTCGTCAATGATTATGTCGAATGCGTTTCTGTTGGAATCATCGTTTTCATCTTCCCATCCTTCTTCGTCATCTTCATTGACAATGTTCTCTTATTTCCTCTGTTATTGACTGGAAAGTTGATCGTTCAGCATCATCACTTAATTCCATAAGAGGCGAAATGTCCTAGAATAGGTCAATGTACGGAAGGTTTGAGCTGCCCATTTTCAGTGCGTCATAGATAGCAGACGCTATCCAGCCGTTTATGATAACATTGGAACCAGATTCTGCTGTCATCTCTTTATAGTATTTAACCAACCACTTAGCATGGAGCGGCTTGATTGTCGTAAGCTGAATTTGTAATCAATTTTAATTAATTGTATTGTAATTAATGATTAGTTATCAAGTAAATTGTATTAAAACCTTGTTTTAAAAATGACGAGAACATATTTTTGTTGTCTGCAAAAGAGTTGAATTATATGCATTGAAATGCACGAAAGATAAAAAAAATAAAATTGGCGAGCATTTATTTTGACGATGGATGAAAATAATTAAATTTGGCGATTTCAGACGAAAATCGCCAAATTTAGTGCTCGCCAAAATTTGTACGAATAAGGTATTTTATACTTTTTAAAATTGCAAACGAACATTATGAAAAACATAAGGAATAAACATGCTTTAGGTAGAATAAAGTACGAAGAGTTAATGTATCCATTTAAACATTGCTTCTCTGTTAAATGTTTCACGTATGACCGATAAATTGATCTACGGCAACTTCCACATTGTAAATAAGCTCACACTAACCTCCCATGAATAACGACGCCTTGCTGCTGTATTGGAAGGTGTGTTGCTTAGTTTTCAAAACAATATTAGATTTTTGTTGCTTGCTTTTCTCATCAAAAATCTGGAAACGACAAAGTCGATTTTCTGACATTTTTTGGAATTTAGCGCATTTTGTTCATTATTTTGATAGATGTATGTGTGAATTTTAACTAACTGAGCGCATGCTTTCTCTTTGTCATTTCGAAACAGCGAGACAAACCTTGTTAAAAATTACACTTTGAAAACCGTGTTTTTGGAGAGTCACGTGACGAAGATTTCTCGAAAGGCTATAATCGTTTCGCCTTTTTAATATAAGGAAGAGACAACAGGTGCTGGAAATGAGAAAAATATAGAATCAGAAACGCTAAAGTGACTTGACAATAAATGTAATTTGCGGAAAGATATTACAAAATGTGATAGTGTGCGAACTTCTACAATTATTTTTTCAGAAAATTTCGCAGGACAAAAATTTAGCGATTTTACGTTTTATTCCAAACATAAAGAAATTCTGCAAAATAACAGTGCTACTAACTCCCGCAAAATTCACTTTTTCTACCCGCAAATTTCGAAATATGAAAAAAAAAATTTACATTTTTTAAACCATGAATAGTTATTCCTGCGAAACTTTGACAATAAAGAATTATAAAATCCAGGACTGTTGAGATAAATATTGAAGCTAAGGGGGGAAATATAATAAATTGAGCCACAGTTTCATGAAGGGATCGGATAAAAATCAGCTTCCTCTCTCCATTTCTTAATTTTAAAGACTACGGAAGATGCTCCAACATAACCTTAACATTAAAATATGAGAAATGAGAGAGTGAGGAAAATGACACCCTTGAACAGTGGTTTTTAACAACATTCGCATAACAAAGCTACGTTTTCTGCACGTGCAGCTACAAGAGCAGACAGATTGCTCAAATTACTTAATACTTCTTTTCAACACATTTTGTCCAGGATCGTGGCTTGATCTCCGAAGCTTATAACAGCCACCATCCTCCAAAAACCAAAGGCATCATCATCACCGACAGCTTTGCATGTAGCCCTGCTGATGTACAATCAGGTTTAGTACTTGCCGTAACTTGTTGCACCCTGTCTTCTGAGGTGATGCTAATGGGAGTTTCTTGCTCGATATACCGACGTACTAGATCAACAGCCGATTCACCTGGGTACCTTGGAACGTTCTTGAACATAGTGAATCCGTCCCCTCCTCTTAATAGGAATGTTGAAGTGATTATCTAAAAGCGAAATTGAAATTAATTATGAAAAAAACTCATTATGTTTGATTTGACCATAAATAAATAAATAACAATTATTACAGTATAATACTTGTCATCGTTTAATTCTTCATATTTCGGATGCTTACATTCGATACATACGACTCTGACTTCTTGTAATCGACTTCCTGTGGGTTTGCTTTTGTCATATTTCACACGGAGTCCTGAGTTGCAAAAAATTTTATGATTCAGCATATTTTAATTATTATCTCTTGATTTTTTATAGACTGTTATATAGGCTATAGACTATAGACTACTAGCCAATAAAGCGCGTGGAAAAATCCACTTGGGCAGAAGAACAATGGAAAAGAGAACCATCATTGGAATGTTGATAACGTCTGCAGGGACCTGTCAATACATAAAAAATCTTTTTTCGGAAATTTGTTTACCTGTTGCCTCTGTTGTGTAAAGATTGAAACGCTGATCAAGAAAATGTATAGAATCATGTGCTTTTGACGAACTGTTACAGAGATATGAGGATTTAAAGGGTTTTTGATGACGTCATTAATCCGTCTCTTTCAAAACGGGTGGGATTACCCAGCTTAGAAAAATTGGTCCTAATTTTGTCCTATGTAGTCCCTAGTTACCCACGCAGGAGATGACGTCAATTATTTTCACCCGTTTCCAAGTTGTTAAGCCTTAAACATAAAAAGTGCAATGAAGTTGCTTCATCTATATTATTGACGTCAAACCACTGTGTTAACGGCAAAAAATAGCTAATTTGTCGGTAAACAAATGAGACAAGAAACATCGTGCAAAACTCACAGACAGAAACACGGAAGCTTCGTATTATTATAAGACTAGTCGATAAGTCCCGTGGAGAAATCCACTTAGGCAAAAGGACAATGGAAAAAGAGGTTGTTTAAGATGTTTTGCTGACGTCAGCAGTGGATATACAAAAAAAAATCAACGAAATTTAGTTTATTCGTTGCTTGTGATGTTTAGAGGTTAGAACGCTGATTAAAATAATGTATATGACGATATGTTTTCACGAACGCCTAAGGAGATATAAGGGTTTAAAAATTTTGCTAACGTCAGCGATGGCCCGTCAAAACCTTTAAAATTTTTTTTAGAAATTTGTATACCTGTTGCCCTCATCGTATAGATCTTGAAAGGCTGATTAAGAAAGTGTATAGGATCATGTACTTTTGATAAACGGTTGCAGAGATATTAGGGTTTGAAGGTTTTTTGATGACGTCATCAACCCGTCCATTCCGAAACGGATTTGGGGACCCAGGTGTGGGAAAATTACCCAAATTGGTCCTAGGTGGTCCCTAGTTACCCACGCGGTGAAAAATCATTGACGTCACCACCTCGTTTCCAAGTTATTTGACCTCAAAGTTTTAAGTGCAGTGTAATGGCTTCACTAATTTTAATATACTTTCCTTTGACGGCAATATTAATTTAACATCAAAATTTGGTAAATTACAGAACAAATTTATAAGTGATGTTTTATAGACTTTAACAAAGTAAATTGTGAAGGAATAAATCCACTTTGCAAAAGTGACAGACAGACACACGGAACTGGCGTATTATTATATAGAAGATAGACTTGAATGTTCCATTTCACTGACAAATCCAAAAGCATTACGCTAAGCGTCAATCATAGGACAAAGCACAGAAAGTATTTGAGCTGATTTTCGCCCACATGCTCCACAGTAGCAGAGCGTGTGCGAGTTTTAGCAAAGTTAAGGTCATATTACAACTTTTTAATTTTAAAGTTTGGGTGGGGGGGGGGGAATCTAAATTTCGTACAGTCTTTTAAAACTACTGTTCTTTAAACGCCCGTATTTCTTGTTGGCAATAGGAGTGATTTTAAAAACAAATATTATGAGCAGATGAATTACAGCAAAAATTCCATCATTTTAAATTGCTTTGCAGAAGTTCTTTTGACAAAAAGGTTCAGATGTATTTGAAATAAATTTACCTGACACTTGCAGAAATCGTCCATTATTGTTTTCAACATCCGACACACCATACTCCAAAGCTTGCCACAACACCTTTCCAGAAATATTCGCAATATCTGCAGTATTGCCAAAGGGCATTACATTCTGAATGTCTTCATATGTTATTGGCTCTAATAGGGAAGTCATAACTGATCAAAAAACATTTTTTATGAATTTTATTAAACGAGAAGCCACTTGGCTATGGAACTTAAAAAGCAGGGATCAAATATCAACAAGAAAACCGTTGAAATTTGAACACTCGTCCTTACTGCTCGCCACCCGTAACACTCTGTGTGTCATAGATATTGCCAAGAAAAAAAAGGTTGAAATAAACTTAAGACAGCGCACGTCGCAACTGCAAGATTGGCAACCTGGTTCTTAAAACACCTCTAGAGGATTTTATATTTGAACAGTAGAAACGTTTACAGGCACTGAAAACAGGCAATATTGATCGGTCAATATTGATCTGGACAGACTCGACTAAATTTTGCGCAAATGTAATCTAAGCATTTGTATTACATTCACTGATGACAAAAAAACTGTGTTTCTTCCAGTTATTAATGCCATCTTATCTGCAGTAATGATGAATTTTATATTGGATATAGATACATAGAGAAATTTGCGGAACAGAACAGGTGCCTTTTAGATCGAAATCTGATAATGAATCATTGAGGAAAAAACACTTGTGGAATATTCCTTGCAAATGATTGATCCTTAACACAGGGCTCTACCGTGTAAGTGGTCTTTTAAGTAACATTGCAGCAGTCTACTGCGATTAGATATGAGAGAATTGGTGCTTCGTGTGTAGCTATAATTTACCGAATTATTGGTTACTTTAATATAACAGAAGCCGAACTACCGTGTCTCTTTTTGCTGATAGACGATCTTAGCGCTCCTCCATTCCACACACCAATGGCAACAGTGGCCCATTGCCCATCATCAGGTGTTTTTTGGTTCATTCGAACAATTGCATCCGTTATAAGGTTGCCTAAGTTGCAATCTATGACACGACAATCAGGTTTGCCACCTTCTAAATGCACATATGATTTTCCAATTTCTTCCTTTAAAAGAAAGGAAAATCATTACACATATAAAAAATAAGGATAGAGAGCAGGGGAAACAGTCAATAAAGCACGTACTGTTCTCGCTTTTACAATTCGGTCATCCATCTCGTGTACCAATGCCAAGACAACTGGATCTTCTGCAAATGAACCATTCAATAAAATGGGATTTCCTTCGTATGATTTCACCACTCCATTATCGTCAAATATAACTTTAAGATGACCCATGTATTTTCCGTATGTGAAATCTTGCACAACCAAGGCTTTTGTACCATCCTTGTGAGATTTGACTACAGGATACGCTCCTTCAACTGTTTCAACAGAAGGAGCCGGACCTATTGTAACACTGATATAATTATTCAGAACAATGCAAGATTATACTGGTAAAAGGTCATAAATTATGCATTGCAACTCTAAGGTGAATGGTAATTTATGTTACTAAGAAAATTATCTTCCTTGAGGACTTACTGGACAAGAAAATCTGCTAAATATTACAAATATAGCAAAAGCCTATGATCGAAAAACTCTGAACGTGCATCATTACAAGTTTTTCGAAATTCTTTTGAATAAATAAAAAAGGTTAAAATCCAATTTCATTTTATTCAGAACATCGTGGAGAAAATTTACTTCATATCTCGTAAACGAACACGACCTGTCTTTTTTATTTATTCAAAAAAGGCATCCTCCGAATTGATAAATCCTGTTACAACCTTTGGCATCTCTTAGCAAATATCTCCTAGCTTAAAAAGCCCTTTACCGTTGTATAAAAAAGTGTTCGTATGTCCACCCACAATCACATCAAGTTCATCTATTTCTTCTGCCACTTTCTTGTCAGTAGCAAATCCAGCATGGCCTAATGCTATTAGAATATCTACTCCTTCTTTTTTCAGTCGTTGAGCTTCCGCTCGTACGCATGCAATGACGTCCCCAAATTTGACATTAGGACCAGGTGCAGACAACCTAGAGAGTAGCGACATCAGACACATCAGATCATTTCGTTTACTAATAAAGCTCGAATGAGAAATACACAAAACTTTTTAAGGATCTTACCAAGCTGTTTCTGGTGTAATGTAACCAACCACACCAATCTTTTTCCCGCTTCTTGTGATCACCGTTGACTTTGTAATATTTGCTTTACTAGCTGTGAATTTTGGCTCTTTACTAACATTGATGTTACAAGACACAATTGAGAAATTTGCCGCTTCGATAAACGGTATGATTCCTTCGGGGCCGTTATCAAATTCGTGGTTTCCTAGCGTCTAAACACAACCAGAAAACAGGTACAAATAGCGTTATTAATTGAACAAGCCTCCAGTTGTAAATAGCAACTACTGGATTTAAATCTTTAGACATAAGTTTAGTTTTTCATAGCTTCATTCTAAATAAAAAATCCTAGAATTGGACAATTCAAATTTCTACTAACTCCTTCTTAAAAGAGAAACAAGAAAACCAACTTGGTTTAACACTCTGCAGTTTATCAACGTTACTAGCGACTTTTATGTTTGCACTCTCATTATAACATGGGATGATAGCTTTTAACCTACCTATGTGCCATATTTCCTATTTTCAATAGGAAATATGACACTAAGACATTTTTGATAAGGGTTTAATTTGTTTTTGTAAAGTAAATTTCTTTAGCATACATCGTAACTTTGAACAAATACTAATCCTAAACATTCTAACTTAAAATAGCCAGGGGATTCAATGTCATCCTCTGCATGTCTGATTGCGGTTATTTACTGCGTTTAAACAGTTGTTGTGCTATACAGTATGTAAACAACCCATCCCGTGACTTTTTATGTCTCAGCAAAGGTAGATATTCACTCAAAACGAAGTGGGACGGAACGGACAATGGTGATTTATGAAATCTGATTGGTTGATAACATTTTCCGTTCCAATTCAAACTGAAAGTTGAAATCATTTCCACTTTTCTTGCAGACAGGAACGAAAACAATTATAAAAACAAAAAAATAATTAGCAATCAAATTTAAATATTTTTTCTTGTTCAGCTCCAACTTTTTACAATCCCGTTATTTTTCATCAGCTTCTGTTTTTAAATGAACCTTGGATTGACCCTGTTAATACGGTGTGCAGAGTTTTTTTGTTCATTCATATTTTTTTAACAATAGCCTTTTGTTTTTTTCAAAAGATTCTTTGTTAGCATCACCTGCTGCATCAAACGCTGTTAAATGAAAAATATTCCGAATAAAAAGATTTCCGCACACCGTATCATGGCTGCATGGTTCACCAAGCATGTCTGAAAAGTAAAAAGAAAATGCTATCAAAAGTTAAAGCTCGTGCAGTGTAGCATAATGAAGATCGTCTTAAATTTCTACATAATGCGCCATCCAGGGGCGGATTTAGGATTTTTTTTAACTGGTGTAAAATAGCCTTAAAGAGGCCTAATTGCTTGCCAGGGCGTTTAAAAACAACTGAGGGTTTGAAGGGCGTTTCGAGCCTCCCCAACGGGACCACCGCCTTTTAACGCCCTCTGATGGTCAAAACAACTTAAAAATCAACCAAGAATTACACCAAAAATTACAAACATTAATTTCTCTTTTTTTTATTTATTTAAATTAAGTATTACATTTACGTCTTAAATATTACATAAAATCTTGGACGGAATTGAGTTTCTTCAGAGTCGGGCATAGTAGATGCATATTTGATACCACTGTAGTCAGGTTTTGTCGTTGCACCTAAAAATTAAAAACACATTTCTGAATGTAACCTGAAAGCGTTTGCGGCATTTCTGTACAAAAATGCGAAATCGAAGATCGAAAAAAGGACGGCATTGTTTATCAAATTAGTCACAGTTAATTCTGCTACTACATTGTTTTTTAAACCAATCAGCTTGATTTTATGAGAATTTAAACCAATCAGGATATTTTAAAATCACAACAAACTTTAATCGGCATGTGAGGCAAAATAAACTTTATTTGAAAACTAAAGTCAATTTAATTGAAAACTAAAATCACTAAAAACTTACAAAGGTAACAAAAACAAATAATTTGCTTAATTCATTCGGTATGGAAGATGTAAAGAATCTAAACGAAAATTTTAAGCTTGGTCCCTTTTAAAATGTCAAAATTTTACAACTTCTTGCTAACGAAATGTAAGGTGTGTGGACAGTAGTTATATAGACAAACGCTAGAAATTAGCTAAACAAAAAATTTAACAATCTGCTTATATTTCTTTCATTGTCTCTTACTTCACTTTTAGCTCTATTAACAGCTAGCTACATGCACTTTGGAATATTCAACAACAAAATTCGACTTACGATGTAAAAATACGATAAAAAAATGTTGCAAAATAATGTAAAGAAACGTATACCAAACAAGTTTAAACGTTTGCTGCAACGATTAACAAGCTCCACTAAGATTACGCTCTTCTTTAATGGAGGCAAAAACAGTAGCTTTGTTTTGAAGTCTACGCGATTCTCACCTATATGTTAGTCCTGGATCGTTCTGCCGTAAAGTTTGCATTTTACACCAGTTGCCTACACCAGAGAAATACACCAGAGAAATTCTTGCCCACCCAGATGGGCAGCTTACACCAGCAGAACTGGTGTAAATAGTGAAGCCGGCACCGACACTGAAAATCAAATATTTTGCAGGACGAAAGAGCGACGATTTGTATTTTCAGACAGAAACAAGACCATTGAACCCGGGCGCAGAGAGTGGAGACTCCGAAAACCGGTTTTATACGCCGAAGGCGTGCGCGCGCTGTGTTCAAACTTCGGGCGCAAGATTAAAAAAAAACAGGTTCACAGAGATACACCTTAACTTTTTGGAGACAAATTTTTCCTGGTGTATTTACACCAGTACACCATAGCTAAATCCGCCCCTGCCATCTTTGTTGTTATTAACGTTTCTCTTTAATAAGTACGTTATTTCTTTCTGTACAATTTCGGAAGAACTAATTATTATACATGATTTTAATTTAAAGAGGAATTCTTGAGGCTGAATATTTTTGGTGCAAGATAATAGTATTTTAGCTATAAAATCGTGACAAGTGTGTTATAACAGAAAAAATATGGATATATAGTCTGAAAATAACGCAACTAATTATGTAAAAAGAAAAATTTATATAATTTTATGACTTATTTCAATCAGAAGAATTTTTCTAAACATTTTTGGCACACACGCATCTTTGTCAAAATTGACATTCTTTCAAAAACGATTTATCAGCATCGCAAAAAATGGCTAAATTCTGGAAGTAAGAAACCATACTGGCAATAATTTCTTGAACTAAATTTTATCAAACCACAAAGGTAACTATCATTATACTAACTTGCAAGTCATATATACTTCGAATATTGAATTTATAGATTTTTTTACTTTAAATGAGATTGGTATGTGTCTATGTAACGAAATACGAACATTCATTTTTATTTCCGTTTATTGCGTTATATTTCCGCAGTTTAAGTTAAGAGGTGCATGTAAGAGCAGCACGAATTGGTCAACTTTTTATTCCAAGGACAACTAGCTTTGCGTTGTGATACACACAAAAAGGCAGCAAATGAAATACTCAGGGTGGCCACTTTTTTTCAAGTAGTAAATTCCATGTATTTTCCAGGTAATTTTAATCATTTTTCCAGGTGTAAAACTTAAATAATTTTAGGTATGGGAACATATAAGACGCATTGTTGGTATACATCTACAGTAATACAACACTACAAGAATAAACATAAAAATATCCTTTCTGAGGAAAAACAGCTTTCTATCCTAGGAAGATAATCGAATGCAATAAATACAGTCTACTAAACAAAACTTATTTTTTCCAGGTATTTCCAGGTGTTTTTACGGAAAACCCTTGTTTTCAATGTATATTTCCAGGTGTGAAATAAATTCCATGTATTTCCAGGTTTTCCAGGTAGAGTGGCCACCCTGATACTTCTTTCTTTATTTTGTTCAGTATTTTACAGTACTGCGCTTTTAAGAGTCAAAACACGTTTAGACCCCTTACGTCAAATTAGTAATTGGAACACAAAACAAATATAACAATTATAATAATATTAGATGTCCGATACCGATGTTTGACCCAAACTAATGAATTCAGCAGATTACAAATATGTACATACCATAGCATCATATTTGGTCATATTCATAAACGTCACAGCAGCTGTACCTTTGTACACACCAAACCATAGTGTACCTTGATATTGGTCACCACCGTCCAATAAAATAACATTCTTCTCAGACGCTCTTTTGTCTTCCACTAACTAAAGTATAGATGGTTAGAAGTAGGTAGCTAAGTATTAGGACCATGATACAGCTAGTTAACAAATTTTAAGGTAGGTTTCCATTAATTCCAACTTAATGGAAATCAATTTCCCGCTTGAGGGGAAAGATGTTCAGAATAAAATGGCTGCCGTAAAGAAACCTTTTGCTACAAAATTAAAAATAATAACTTTTTTTTATGGCAGCGAATTAAAAGAAGACGTAACAGAAACCACAACTCAAAAAGATGAGAAAACGTTTCCAGGAGAGAGGGGACAGTTATTATTAACTATAAGATTATGAATTTAACTACCAAGTCTCTCTAACAAGTTTTTCATTTTTGTGTCTGTCAGGAAGATTTAAAAAGAATCTATGAATTCATAACTTTTATTTATAAATTCAATGCTAACTGGTCTCTCTGCTCTACTTAACACCAAACACTTATTTCTGATGCTGTTATTTTATGAATAAAATATAGATAAAGAAAATAAAGAAAAATTGTTGTTTTTTCTACTATTTTTCTTGAATAAAATGGATTGCGCAATTGTTTACATTTTCATGAAGCTCGGGAGCATCTTTTTACGTCGAGTCAGCGGTCATTCTACTTCATTGCGCATGCTTGTGGAAAAAGCTTCCGGTCGGGCGGAAAATGCAGTCGTATGGAAGCCCACCTTTATACATCCAAATCCAGATTATATGTAAACATATTTACTTTATGTCTCCTGGCCACTCCTCCGAAACATTTCTTTTCCGCGCTATCTTTTGAAGAGCAAACTCCACCATATTTGTTTACTTCTTCAACTCTTGAATGGACGTCGTTGGTGTGCAAAATATTCAGCTCAAAGTCGGCTTGTAACGTGGCAATATGTACACAAAGCACGATGGCCTTGATATACAAGCGCCTACACATCATACTCAGTAAACTGTGATCTGGTGTATCTTTGCTTTACTAAACTGTACACAAAAAAACTCTTCTATTATTGCTAGTAATTGATCCTTACGGTATTTAAAAACAAATAAAATCTCCATTGTATTAACACTAAAATTGATTTATTTTCGGTTTGCAGAAAGATGGTTTCCATAGTTTAAAGCCGGCGATAATTGTTCAGGAAATGCTGAAATATAAAGTGCTATGACATTGGTTAAATATGAAAATAGGTTAAAGGATAGCGCAAGTATTATGGGATATCTGTGATTGATTTAAAACTACGGGAATTTCAAGGAAGATGAAAGCTAACTGTAATTGTTTTAAACACCCCGGCTTTCATACCACGAAGTTTGGGCACTAGTAAAGCACTTGTAGGGACAAACATTTCATAATGGTAGCGCAACAAGAAGAAAACAACAAAACAACGTAAATACCATCATGACATTAAAATGAGAAGGTTATCTTTAATGGTTTAGGGACTGTATCCTATCCAAAAGACACAAAATTTAATGTTATTAATGTTAATGCTACATGTCATACGGCCTAGCTAAAAGTCAAGTGTCAAACGTGTCAAATGAGAAAGAAATGTTATTGTTGACACCATCTTGCTACTTTTTATTGTTATCTTAAAAATGTATTGCGCCCAATAGTTACTACCGCTATATAATGGACTGATGCGTTGAAGATAAACTAAAGATAGGTATAGTTTAAGCTACCCACCTAGCTGTAGTTAGCCTGGCCAACATGGGAGGGTAGAGTATTTACAGTACGCCATTGCACTGCAAATACTTTGTTATATTATCATTATGTTAGCTGTTAGTTGGATCTACCTTAAGCCTAAATTGTCAGAAAAAATTAAAATCTATCATCCACAAAAATTTCTGCCACAAAATTTTTCATTTTTTGTACACAATAAAGTTTTCGTTATTTAAAAATAGACTTTTTAAAAGGAATGGTCGCTACCGGTCGGAGCGAGCCAAGGACGGTTTTGTGAAGGACTGCTTGCATTTTTTTCTCCGTGTTTCTGCCAGTTTAGGTCTCTGAAGCATCTGCCTCTCTAGTCCCTTACCATCCCGACCCTACTATTAACAAGTTGATCCAATATATACAGTTATTTAGTTAATAATTAAAGTTATCATATGGTTAGTTCTCGCACTTTGATTGGCTAATCTACACGAAATATATGCTATACGTTTGTTTTCTAGCGAGAAACGAGTGCAATCTTTACTTATTTTTCAATTCTACAGTGCAAAAAGCTAATATTTTTTCTCTGATTGGCTGAAATAGCGTGCAAAAAGCTGATATTTTTTCTCTGATTGGCTGAAATAGCGTGCAAAAAGCTGATATTTTTTTCCTGATTGGTTAATAACTCGCTGAGTGAAGTTAATTATTTCTTGAAAAATGAGAACTTATCGGTAAATTTGTTCGATAATTTTCTCCTCCATTTTCACGAAATAAACTAACAATCAATCATAAATATTCACAGTTCAATTATTCTTTTGTTTCGACATGTTTCGACAGTCATTAAAGAGAAGTGCCAGTGCTCTCCACCGTAGAGTTTATTAATTCAACTGTCACTTTAGGTTAGTGAGGTTATATCTATAGCGCGTTGAAGGAGTTTTGTGTTTAATTCGATTGTTTCACTTAAATTATTATACATCAGCGGTACTTATTAAGCACACGTAAATATTTTAAACGCAATATAGAACGATTTTCCGCTACAAGCGAAGAAGAAATTGAGAATTTACAAGATAAATCACTGCTTTTACTTCAACTAATTTGCATTAAATTAACATGAATATATTACTCTAAAATTTATTTTCATTTAATTTCATTGAGGCGTGACATAAACAAGCGTTGTTTTTCTTTAAAAATAATTACCGTCTCGCGCATAATTTATCATAAATTAAAAAAAATTATTATGAATTAAAAGACATGATAACATATTATCTTGCAATATATTTCTTCGCTGTTGAACCCCGTAAACCGTGATTGAAATTGTACAATCTTCTGCCGAGTATATCAAATTAAAATAATTTATGCTTTGTTTATAAAGTAGTTATCGCACTTGTTCTCGGAAAATATCGTCATATTTTTTTCGTTTTATAGTTCTCGTACATTTCACGAGCCTTTAAACGAGAACATAAAAAACTCAAAAAAATATGACGATATTTTTCTCGGTAGTGTGCGAAAACTACTACCAGGTTATAGAAAAGAGACAACAGGCGCTGGGAACGAGGTTGTCCAATATATACAGTTATTTAGTTAATAAATAAAGTTATTTCCAGTTGAACAATGAATTTGAAAACATGTTAAAAGTGGAAAATTAGTGAAAAAAAGATCAGGCAGAATTATGCAACTACAACCATCCACATAATATTTGAGACAAACTAGAAATTCTATCAAAAAAACAGAAATGGCCGTTGACGCAAATGTCCATTTTTAAACTGAGACGGTTTAAACATGTGAAAAGCTCTAATTAGCCTATAGCAGCACTGTAAGGCTTCGTTCTAGTGAACTTTTCGGTTTCACTAGTTGAATTCAGAATTTCCTAAGCTAATGCTGAAGTTCCGTGAGCCTGGAGGCAGTACGTCGAGTTTGAGAAGACTTGCGGTGCGAGTTTGTAAATTTTTTTTGTCAAAAATCGAAAAGTCTCAATATATTATGTGGGTGATTGTAGAATACAGTGCCGTAACCATAATTTTAATATTGGGGGGGGGGGGGGCTATATAGAAAAATTAGATTATTGAATTTCGCTTTATATAGTTGCTTCCCGCTGCAGAAAACAAAAGATAGAAAGAGATACATATTTACATTACACGACTACAATAATATAAAAAATGATAAGAACACTAGAAATTCTAAGGGTGCTGGCACTTTTTAGAAAATTTACATCGCATTTGGACTTTTTTAAATGTGCTGCCAGCCCCCTTAAAACATTCAGTGATTTTTATAAAAATGATCTATGGGAAGGATCCGAATATTCCTGAACGACTTTTTCTGTTTTTAATAAATTTGTTTGCTAATTCATATTAGCTATCAGTGTATTATATGTGAATATGTAATACCATCAGATTATTCATCCGTGTATCAGTGGTTGTAGCTCGAAGGTAAGTTTTTATGCGGTTCAAAGCTGAAAAACATCGTTTGTTAACAGCATTTTTGTAGCAGGCATAACTGACAGTTTTCCTACTTTTATAACTTCAAACAAAAGTAGTTTTCTTGGGTTATCTAACTTTTGGAGAAATGACACTAAATCTGTTTCTCTTTCTCTCTTTCTTTCTTTCTCTCTTTCTTTCTTTCTTTCTTTCTTTCTTTCTCTCTTTCTTTCTTTTTTTTTCAGTAGGAAAATTATTGGGGGGGGGGGCTGTGCCCCCCTGCCCCCCGGCGGTTACGGCACTGGAATAGCTATATAAAACTGACCATGAAATTTATTTACGCTATCAAGACAATAGTTCAAGAGCTCACAACAGAAGATTTTAGGTCATTTTCCTCCGAAGGTTTGATAGTTTCAAATTGTAGACATGCCCATAAGAATTAAAATTCTTGATGTCAGATCAGGAAGTTAGGGTTCTTCTGGGCAGTATCACCCAAAAACTCTGGTCCCAAAAGACCTCATTTTTATGTCATAAGCCTCAGGTTCGAAATTTTCATGGGTGACTCGACATTGACTGCTGAGTTCAAAATATATAATCAAACATAGATTTCCGGTTCCGTCATGGGTTCAGACCGTCGAAACCGGTTGTGAAAATACTTTTATACCACGAGCCTCATGGAAGAAATCTTTTGTAAAAGACAGATATATTTCTAAGGAAAAAATAACGTACAATCTAACAAACATTTCGGGTTCTAAGTCGGGTTCAGACACCCTCCAAGGTCTACAGTGAAAAAGGACCTTTTTGCATGACATAAGCCTCATAGTTGATACTTCGTAGGAAGTTTCTCATAGTAGTGCTGAGAATTTTAAACCAAAATCTAACATAAAATTCTGGTTCCAAAACCACTTCAGACGCAGATTTAAAGAATGGTAAGAATATAATAATGGGAACAAAACGTGACTTAGACCCTTGAAAAATTTTAAGTAACAAAATAAAACGTAATAAAGTATGGCCATGAATATTTGAGGTGTCGTTACAATGTAGTTCCATGCTTTTTGTCTTCATGGTCGGTATCATCTCATCTCTAAAAGAACATAGTAACAACAAAATAAAGAATATTATACGAGACACTTTTTTGTAAAGATATTTGATAACAATTCTTCAAAACTATTTTTCAAATTCCATCTTTGCTTACTTTTTACATATTATTACTATAGCGATTAATCTTCAATCTCAGAATCTGTGAGGTAGACTTCATTGTCACGGAATGTTTCTTCATCTGAAAAATAAATACGGTAAAAAAATAACTATAAATTGAGAGAGGAAAAGTCACAAAACGTATTGCTGACTAAAAAAAAGCAGAACTCAAACTAATATTTTCCTCTCACCATCATCTTCTTCAAACACTGCCTCTGTCACCACATCCACGACTTTTAGGACAACATCCCCGTCAAACCATTTAATTCTGAATCTACCATCTTCGATGATCCAACCAAAGTCAGTGGGATGAAAAGCTTTCTGCTGATAAGCAACTTTTCCAAATTGAAGTTATGTAGTATGTTCTTTTAATCTTTTGAAGGAGAACTTTGAAACACGGCGGCAAAGAGGAAGCATCCATATTTTTCACATGATCAACTATGGCGCCATCGTTGTTTTTCGGCTTGTACTTCTGAAGGAACAAGGCGGACATCATTTACTGATGACATTGACTTTTGTCCATACATCGAACACACAAATGATTCAATTTTCATCAAATAATGCTCTTGAGAAGAAATTGTTCCCCATTCATCAAATTGGGAAAACACTTCCTGTAATTCTGTCTCCTTAGCAAGAATTTTCAAAGGATTCAATTTTCCTTTTCTGTTGAATGATGATGTGTAATCACAGCCAGTGAAGGCGTGGAATGCAGGTAGTGCTTTGCATAAATTCTCTCCTAGATTTTCAAATATTTGATTAACACTAATATAGCGCAATGTGTTTTTCGTGAACAAACCAGTTTCAATCCATATTCGCTTATTTTGATGTAGCAAATTAAATGAACCAAGAGCTATAATCAGAACATCAGTGTCTACTGTACGGATTACTACGTTAACCGACTCTTCAATCTTGCCCAGGCAATACAGCATTCTTGTATCGGCTTCCTCGTGGGAACAAAATAACTCTTCTTTGATTTCTCTAAGAACTATTCCGTCATCAACTTCGTACGAGTAGCAAGTATCTCCACAGTTAACGTATACAATTTTATCTCCGAAGGTTGTGGCAAAAGATTCGTCACATTAATGGTAAACTAAAAATTCTACCAAGGACTCTTTAAACTGATCCTGTTGCAAAGCTTTCAACCAATTGGCTGTCCTTTTTTTATCCGGACCAGTTATGTGATATGCAACACTTCTGTCACCTGTTCGCTTATCTCTCTCGCAATCTTTTATTGATGGCGAAATGGTTTTATCAAATACTAAATATATTATGTTTCCTCTGTGTTTACATATTCTTTTAAGAATGCAACTTGCGACTGCACCAAATGATTGTGGAAGGTTAAACAGCAAATGTAAGAAGAACATTCCATCTATAATGCAAACATCAACTACATTAGGAGGGACAGTAGTAACTTTTTTCTCCAATTCGTTCAATAGCTTGACTTTCTGTGTTTTCTGCATGGAACCATCAGGATGACTGATTGAAAGGGGTACAGGTGTTAGATGATATTTCAACAACACCTCCATGTCAACTTTCTTCTCCAGGGCATGAAATAGTACACAGCCGAATATATCTCTTGCCATTGCTATTGCAACTAACTTGTTGTCAGCACTTTTCAACTTATATTTTCCAGATTCTGAAGCAAATGTTTTCACTTTCATTTTTGTGTTTTTTTCAGCAAAACGACTCGGGTTATTATAGCATTCTTCTATGAAGTTGTCCCTGGCAACATCACCTTTCTCAACAACATTTAGCAAAAAGTTCTCTATTTTTGTATGGGCTGCTTTTCCAGTAGCTATGTTGAACAATCTTTCTTTGTTAATGGTTGAAGAGAAAGTGGATTCATTGTGCTTTCAATGCTTCCTATCAGCTTACTTAATTCCTGAGAATGTTGTCTTATACGATGGTCTTTCAAATTTTCTGAAAAATCTTGTGCATCATAGAGATCCAACTCTTCTAAAACTTTTGAAATTATGCTAGTTCTCATTGAATGGCTTTCATCCCAACAAGCAGCGTCACCGTTTATTGTCTGCGCTAGTGTCAAATCGATAGGTACACGGGAAAAGGGTTTCCATGTACGCCGAATGGAAAATGAACCATTTTTAAAATCATTGTAAACCTCTGGGTGCGTTTTGTGAAGCTGTAGAAGATTACTGTAATAAAGCAATATCCAACGGGAATAGTTCTGATGATTAAATGAGAAAAAATAGCTTGCAATTTTTAGATCTCCCTCGCGGATACTGCGTGAAAACTCATGATAGAGTTGAACCATTGCAACACATTGCATCCAATACTTTGCTGTCTTTCCAAACTTTCTATTCAAAGTTTCATGTCTGTCTATGTTTTTTAGAAATGAGATGAAACCGACCATGAAGACAAAAAGCATGGAACTACATTGTAACGACTCCTCAAATATTCATGGCCATACTTTATTACGTTTTATTTTGTTACTTAAAAAATTTTCAAGGGTCTAAGGCACGTTTTGTTCCCATTATTATATTCTTACCATTCTTTAAATCGCTGCGTCTGAAGTGGTTTTGGAACCGGAATTTTATGTTAGATTTTGGTTTAAAATTTTCAGCACTAGCTACTATGAGAAACTTCCTACGAAGTATCAACTATGAGGCTTATGTCATGCAAAAAGGTCCTTTTTCACTGTAGACCTTGGAGGGTGTCTGAACCCGACTTAGAACCCGAAATGTTTGTTAGATTGTACGTTATTTTTTTCCTTAGAAATATATCTGTCTTTTACAAAAGATTTCATCCATGAGGCTCGTGGTATAAAAGTAGGCCTTTTTCACAACCGGTTTCGACGGTCTGAACCCATGACGGAACCGGAAATCTATGTTAGATTATATATTTTCGAACTCAGCAATCAATGTTGAGTCACGCATGAAAATTTCATGACATAAAAATGAGGTCTTTTGGGACCAGAGTTTTTGGGTGATACTGCCCAGAAGAACCCTAACTTCCTGATCTGACATCAAGAATTTTAATTCTTATGGGCATGTCTACAATTTGAAACTATCAAACCTTCTGAGGAAAATGACCTAAAATCTTCTGTTGTGAGGTCTTGGACCACAAAGGAAAGCAAGCTAAACAACGAACAAACAAAAAACAAGCTAAATTTGTCCCTACAAGCGCTTCGCTGGTCCCAGACCTGCGCGCCATGAAACTATGAGCTCATAAGGACTATCACTAAAATTTTCGAACCTGTTTTAGTAGGCACGACTTTTCTATCACTACTGTCGCTTTTTTTTAATTATGTTCTCGTTGTTACTGCTACTAACGAATCTCATCATCAAAAAATTTAGGATGCAACACTTTTTGAATGTTTTTGTTTCTGGATTGGTATTTCTGTTGTAGTCGTTTGTGTCCTCTAATTGCATATCTCCTACAAGCAGATTAGGCACTTCTGATCTTTACGAATTTAGTAGTTCGCCATGTTTTTTGCTGATAGTATCCGGGACTCTTCCTATATGTATATGGAAAGCCAATATTATCTGAATATCCTAAAAGTTTAAATGTCAAAAAATATTCTTCTTTAATTTTTATCAGAAAGAAAGAGCACCTGCGACTTCCACTTTGGCAGGATATGGTTATTAAGTTAAGAAGACAGGAACCAAATTTCATTGTTTTTACGAAACAATCAGTTATGAATATTAGTAAAATATTAAATATCAAAGCCTTGTAATTTTATTATACAAGCACATATAAAGTATATTTTTAATAAACATTTTCTTTCCTCCAAGGATAAGTAATAAATTTTAAACCCCAAAGTTTTGAAATATTTTATTAGCTAGCTAACTAGCTAACATGTTCAGCATCTTTTATGTTGATTCAGAATGTTATGCTGAAAATGATTTACTTTTGAGTGAGGAAAGGTAATATACAACCTCAACCCCCGGGCTCTTTGTCTCTTTTTTATAGCCCTGGGATCAGGGTTGGGTAATATACACAGGGTTTTTATTCTTCTTATAAATAGAGTTAGCCTGCCTCATGATTCGCTTGCCTGTGTTTGACATTTTGCTTTTTATTTCAGAGGAATTGTTGTTGTCGTGAGTAACACGCATTGTTTAACCAAGAAAGTTGTAAACATTTCCCAGCAAACACAGCTGAGACAAAAATTTTAAAAAGGCGAAAAATTAGGAAAATTAAAAAATATTTTAGAAATTCAATTATTAAAAAAAACACATCTTCGTTTGTTTTTTGTTTTATTTTTTCTTGTTGCGCATTTTTTAAATTTCTGACCAAATGTTCGAAAATATCAATGTTAAGTTTTAATTCAAATGATATTATTATTTTTTACAAGAAATAGAATTTAACTAGGCGTTGACCCGTGGACATATGGGTGGGTTCGCCCGTCATTTATTTACCTCATTTTGTGCGTCTCTCTACCGCGGTTATCATTTTTCGTAACAGACAGACGTATACGGGTATTATAATATATACTAGTCGTTGACCCGTAGAAAAATCCACGGGGTCGTCCGTCTTTAAATTACACGCTAAGTCGTGTACCCACTGCACGACGTGTTTCTTGCGGACAGACAGACAGACAGACAGACAGAATACAGCCATTATTATAGAGACTAGTCGATAAGACCCGTGGAGAAATCCACTTAGGCAGATGGACAATGGAAAAATAGGTTGTTTTAGATGTTTTGCTGACGTCAGCAGTGCAGATCCCAAAAACAATTGGCAAAATTTAGTTTATTCCTTGATTGTAATGTGTAGAGGTTGAAACGCTGATAAAAATAATGTATAGGATGATATGTTTTCGAGGAACGCCTAAGCAGATATAAGGGTTTAAAAATTGTGCTGACGTCAGCAAAGGCCCGTGAAAACACAAAATATATATACATGTTGCTTTCCTCGTATAGATCTTGAAACGCTGATCAAGAAAATGTATAGGATCGTGTACTTTTGACAAACGGTTGCAGAGATATTAGGGTTTGAAGGTTTTTTTGATGACGTCATCAACCCGTCCATTCCGAAACGGATTTGGGGACCCAGGTTTGGGAAATTTACCCAAATTGGTCCTAGGTGGTCCCTAGTTACCCACGCGGTAAAAAATCATTGACGTCACCACCTCGTTTCCAAGTTATTTGGCCTCAAAGTTTTAGGTGCACTGTAATGGCTTCATTGATTTAATATAGGACATTGACGTTAAAGTAGTGTTATTGACGTCGCGCCGTAACGTCAGAAAATTTAACATATTAGACATGCATTTTTCGGCTACATCAAAGGAAAATAAGCATATCAACTTTGCCTGTTACAGACACACAGACACACAGGCACACAGACAGACACACTCTCCGTATTATTATAAGAGATACAATGACATTGCAAGGAACGTAATAGGAACGCGCTCCTAACAAGAAGTGAATATTTGAAATTGGATGCAGATAATATTATATATTATTTATTTATATGTGGGAGAAAACGTTTAGATTGAAGGAAAAAACAAAATGTATTATAACCATATATTTTGTACTTAACACAATATTAACAGTGTGCATTAATTAATATAATATAGCTCATTTACGATACAGTCTAATTAGTGCTTTAGCATACGGAAAATTTCTCACTCTAAGGCCAAACAAACGATTTGTCCAGTAGTTAAGTGTTATTTTGTTAATTATTACATATTTCATACCTTTATTTTGGGAATTACGTGGTACAATGACATTTTAACCAAACTGTTTCAGGTTGGATCTTTGAGAAAAAAATGCTTTTGTTTTGCTTCTTATTTACCGGAATTTAAAATTACCAACTCTTGTGATCAACTCAAGTTTATAATGAAGAGAGTGTTATGGTTATTGTTTCTGTGTCTGGTTCTCTCTTGAATAATTTGGAAATATATTTCTTACAATCATGGGAAATCACCATGTAGATAAATGGATCCAATATGGAGTTCACAAAAGCCAAACTAAAAAACACATACTCCACGTCTAGTGTGTATTTCCAGCCATCCAGCGCACCGCTGGCTTTTATTAGTGCAAATGTAGATAAGGGTAGCCAGCAAGCCATGAAGGCACAGACAGACAACACAGCAATGCGCAAAACTTTCCTTTCGTTATCTGACATTTTGTGTTTTTTCTGTTTTGATTCTTTCTCCTTTGCCCAATTAGATGTTGATGGTTCCGATACATTTGTCCAGGTTTTGTCTGATTTGGCAACTTTTCTTTTCTGCTCTCTTATTGATGCATATATTCTCCAGTAGCAGTAACAAAAACCAAGCGACACCACGTACGTTGACAGGGGAAACAAAATGGTTTCAAATTTGTTATTCTCTTCTACTGTTAGGGTAAACTTCATGGCACAATAGTAACCAGTAACGAAAACCAGGGCAACAAGCCAGATGCAGTAACAAATATTAATGGCAATTCTCCTTGTGATCTTTCTATAAAGCAATGGCTTTCTCGCTGCAAGCATTCTCACAACTGTAAAAGTCATAAGATTTAAAACTGAGATCAGCAATGATAACCTCAACATGAAGTTCTTAGTCACATGAAGGGTTTCCAAAAGAACTTTATTTCCTTTGTAGTTTGTTTTTAAAAGGAATGCGAACACTTTGACCATGATGATCATAATTCCCACCATTATATCAGAGATGGACAAATTTAAAATAAACACCAAGGAAGGAGACAAGACCCTCTGCATATTAGTCTTGAACATCATTACAATCTCAAGTATGTTTAATATTATTATCAATGCTGCATTAATGGGACTGATGTAGATGAAAATAATAGCATTAAGCTTCATGTTGAAGTTGTGCAATTTTATCTAAAGTTGTATTTACTTATTCTCCACTCTTCCTGTAACTATATTAATAAATATATTGTGTGAATTTTTTTGTTTTTTCTTAAATACTCTAATCAAAAAACAAAACCGCGAAAATAGAATTTCAATTTAAAATATATAAACCGTTTTTAATAGCTGATTTTACTGTGAGAAACAGGTGATTCTTGTAGTCACGTTTTTCTTAGGAATACATAGAGAAATAAAATGATTTGAGTAAAAAATGTATCTGAAACTAACGCAACGAGGGAGTTTTACTTTTGCAGGTGTGTCAAGCCGGTAAACAACGTGAAAAAGGCGTTGACCACAGTTATAAAACATCCACATTTTCTAACAATCCACCAAACGATCGGGAAGGTTAAAAAATAGGTAAAATTAATGTGCAAAAATTAGTACCGCTTAGATTTTAGAACCAATTAACCTAAAAAAAAGTCCGTTAACGAAGATTTCCCGCACTTTGATAAATATGTAAGAAGCGGGAAATCTTTTGGAGTTTCATCCTAACGCACGACTATTAAAACACCAACTTTTATAAGTTTAAACTGCGTGTGTGTTACATAGTAGCAGTTATATAATCGCTTGTGGTGTTATCTTGAGATTTGGTTTCTCTTTTGCAGTATATTATGTCCGAGACTACAGATTAATTAACGCACTGATGTGAACATCATTGTTCTGTAAATAAATACAAACAACTTTAAAGCGAACGCATTTTGGAGTTATCTGTCATATATAGCAGTTGGATAATTTTGAACAGTTTCTGGTTTGTCTTTTAAACATTTATTTTTATTTATTTGCCCCACATTTTAACTTATGACGAACATTATCAACACATCAAACATGAATTGTTTATATGATTTACTTATTGTGAGAGATAAGCTGCGTTAAAGCTTGGTTACATAGTGCAAAAATATTTTAACAAATTCTAACAATGGTTGTATTTGCATAGTCTGTATAAAAAAGCTTATCGCTACAAGAGCATCTGAGATTGCTCATTGGTCTCAGCATCCTAGATTTAATAAATAAATTGCTAAGATTGGAAAAGTTTTTGCACTATAACATTGAGATCAAATAACTTTTTAAGCATCTGTACTGAAATCAAAAAACAACAGCATCTTTTAGTATAATTTGACACCAGCAACAATTTAATTTCTAAGATGCGGTTTTAAAACAATAGATTACCGCTTTACTTTTGACTGTTACAATGTTTAGCTCACTTATTCATTTTTACCATACAGCAGCTCCGTTTTTTCAATTTGAACTAAATAAATCTAAATAATTATTTGGTGTCGGTATTAAGTTTGATAAATTGACATTGACATCAATTTAGCATATTTGGGAGAACATGCGTAACTTTTGGTTATTTGGCTTTTTTTAAGGCATTTTTAACAGGTCAAATGCTAGGTCAAATATCCAGTTGTTGATAAAGAAATACGTGCATAATAATTTGGAGAAAAAAATGTCCAGGTGTGGTTATCTGGATTTTTGTATAAATATTTGATTTGTTTCTAGAAGGAAATAGTGCACGAACGTGAGAGATTCATAGTCTAAATATATAAATGTATTTAACTTTAGCCTTCAAACACAGCACGAGGACTGGCACGAGAGCACAGCAACTTAAAAAAATATTTAGGTTTGAAGATTATTGTAGCTGTACGAATTAAAGAATTTTGCCTTCTGTCTAAATTTTGGAAAATTGAGTTGCTGGCATGATGCATTTTCTCTTATGATATTGTGTTTAGCAATTAAATTTGTTCCCTGTTGCAATTTCTTGTAGGTAATGCCTTCAGTATTAACTTTTGCTAGATCAAATCAAAATTTTTAGGACCAAAAGGACCAGAATTTTAATCTCCCCAGCATGTTTACTATCCTTTTTTTTGTTCATCACTGTGCCAATTTTTTCTGCAAAACGACATCATTCTGGGACCAAGAACTGGAAATGTCAGAATATTCACCTATTTTGGTTAAAATTGACAGTTCCTATAACGTCAAAATAGTAGCATTAATAATTTTATGCCCAATTTGCATGAAGTTGACAGGTTAGGAGTTTTACGAAAACGTCAAATAAGATTAAAAATTTAACGGAAATGGTTAACGGCAGAATAAAGTTTGGCCAGCAGCAAGTTCTTGAAGAAAAGAGTTTCTTATATACATCAATGCGCCTAAGCACACCTTCCATCAATGATACATTTGAAAGATTCTTTGGCAGGGCAGGGCACAAAAATATAATAAAAAGGTGTAGTCAGGGCGTGTAACATTTTAAAAGTCCAATTGAAGGGACTGCTCCGAAATTTATTTACAGCACTGCAAATGGTATTATGCTGACGTTAAATATTTTATTAAGTAGTTGGTATAAAAGCGACCAAGGTACAATTTATGCACATAACCACAGGCAAAGGGGAAAAAAAGACGGACAGGAAAGCTGAATACATCACAGTACACAAGCAAAAGAGGACCAGTTACCACATAACACTTGGTCCTTACGTCATATTGCTTAGGTGATTCCTTTTCCTAAGAGAGTTTTCTGGCGTAGTCAATTAAAAAACTAAAATGGCAAATAGCAAATTCCACGATTAATAGCTACATTATGCTCTAAACTAAACAGTCTAAGATTTTAAGTTTAATAAGAAATCGTAAAACTTGTTGGGTACAAGAAGAAGAAACGTAAGAAAAAACAACAATTTACATAATTATTTTTTATCAAGTAACTATGGCGGCATCCAACGTAACTATATTCTAATTTAAAATTGGCCTTCGTTTATCAGTTGCTTATATTAAGACTTATATACACAATTTCGTACTTTACCTTTATTGACCAAATAAATCCTCGTATAATTAAGGACGAAGTAGCATTTATTTATTTTTTTGATAATTGAGCAGGTATTTTCCGGCTCTTACATTTTTGGATACATCGACGCAGTCGGAACCTAATTTTAGATTCCATTCAAGAGAATTTCCATTGTAGGATAACTTGTCCTGGTTGGAGTTAACACTTCAGTATAATCGTTTGAGATTTTAATCTCCTGCACTGGCTAATGATGTGTCCTTCTCCTGACCCTGACTGCTACGACCCTGAAACATAGCTCATTGATAAAGAAAAGTATTGTCCTTCTTGCTTATTCGCCAAATTAAAAGTTCAAATGCTGTATGGTATAAAGTATAAGCCGAATTCATTGTTACACTCACTATGAAGTACTAAAACATTTTATAAACAAAGTCTTTCCAACAGTTCAAGGTACATGCTCTTAATTAATTTGTTAAACTAAAACAAATGTTCCATTGTGTTGTATTTTCGCTGACAACAAATTAAAGTAATGTTCGCGGGGGAGTTCTTTTAGGATTTTAGCCAAAAGTCACTCTAAAGTAAATTTACCTCATTTTTATGCTTTTTTATTTAAAGTAAGTCCAAAAGTATTAGCCATTGGAATTTGCGCGAGTCATGCGCTCCGATTTACATCGAAGATAATGTTATTGTTATTGTCTCTGTTTCTGATTTTCTGCGAAATAATTTGGAAATATATTTTTTACAATCATGGGAAATCACCATGTAGATTAATGGATCCAATATGGAGTTCACAAAAGCCAAACTAAAAAACACATACTCCACGTCTAGTGTGTATTCCCAGCCATCCAGCGCACCGCTGGCTTTTATTAGTGCAAATGTAGATAAAGGTAGCCAGCAAGCCATGAAGGCGCAGACAGACAACACAGCAATGCGCAAAACTTTCCTTTCGTTATCTGACATTTTGAGATGCTTCTGTTTGTTGTATTTAGATGGTGAAGCATTTGGAATGTTTTTCCATGTTATGTCCGATTTGATGCCTATTTTTCTTTGCGTTCTTAATAATGAATAGATACTCCAATAGCAGTAACAAAAACCGAAAGAGACAAAGTAAGTTGTAAGGGGAAACAAAATGGTTTCAAATTTGTTATTCTCTTCTACTGTTAGGGTAAACTTCATGGCACAATAGTAACCAGTAACGAAAACCAGGGCAACAAGCCAGATGCAGTAACAAATATTAATGGCAATTCCCCTTGTGATCTTTCTATAAAGCAATGGCTTTCTCGCTGCAAGCATTCTCACAACTGTAAAAGTCATAAGATTTAAAACTGAGATCAGCAATGATAACCTCAACATGAAGTTCTTAGTCACATGAAGGGTTTCCAAAAGAACTTTATTTCCTTTGTAGTTTGTTTTTAAAAGGAATGCGAACACTTTGACCATGATGATCATAATTCCCACCATTATATCAGAGATGGACAAATTTAAAATAAACACCAAGGAAGGAGACAAAACCCTCTGCATATTAGTCCTGAACATTACTACAATCTCAAGTATGTTTAATATTATTATCAATGCTGCATTAATTGGACTGATGTAGATGAAAATAATAGCATTAAGCCTCATGTTGATGTGGTGCAATTTTATATGACGACGTTTATATGTTTTCTTCGTTTGTTATCTAACTTCTCTGACCTTTTATTGAAAACAAAAAAATGCGTAAAAACTTAGTATCTAAAGTACCGTAAAAACTTGTTTCACTATTGTTGACTGTTTGCGTAGCAGCATTAACTGCAGACTCGTCTATCAGAAAGTTTGCATCCACTTTTTATGGTAAATTTAAAAAACAAACTTCTTATTCAAAACAATAGGTAATATTTGTTTTTTTATATAAAATACTTTTATTGAAAATAGTATAAATAGTATATGTCTGGGATACATATTAATACTTACATAAAAGTTTTTTATAATTTTGTTTGTCGCCAATAGTTTCTCTTGAACAACTGAATGTTACTTCCTCATTGAGAGTGATACCTTACAGTAATTAAGTGTTTGATTCTGAACACGTTTTGTTTTTAAAAATACTTAAGGTAACCTTCGTAGTTCAGCTTTACCGTCAAATTTTTGCTTTTTACGGGAAAGAACTTTCGCGGTTCTACAAAATTAAAAAAAAAAATTAGTCGCCCAATATAACTAAATAGTAAAAATAAGGGAAAAGTCATCAAAAAAAAATTTAAAGGAGAATCAGTGAAGGAGATGGTACATAAGATATAACGTAAAAGAATAAAAAATGTTAGAGGATTTGTAGTTACAGCAACCAAGATGTTGTATTTTTTAAGGAGCATATATTTCGTTTTACCACAAATAGATGGTGAATGATGAACTCGTGTTCTAATGTGAACCCATTTGCAAAAAAATCAAAAGTGATTTCAACAAAAAAGAAGGAAAATAGCAAGTCTTATACGTAAATAAACGAAATCATTCTAAGCCATTTAAAACTGCATCAATATCAGCATAGGTTTTCTGAATTATCTTTTTGAAGAAATTAATCACGATTTACCCTTTTTTATCCATAATCTGAGCAAGTTAATCATAAAGCGTAATACTGGCCATTTTAAAAAGCGTGACAAAAAATACTTATTAAATTTGATACGAATGTATTTCCTTGTTTTGTTTTGTTTTGTCTAAGGAAAAGAACGATTATCTTTCGTTAATAAAACTTACGATAATCAGGTTGTTTTATTAAGCGTACCCGCGCAGATTTTTTCCTGGTACATATTACAATAAATTAAAATTAATGAAAGAGGAAGCATTCTCAGAAATTTTTTATTAGATCATGATAAAATGATAATACATCCATTGAAGTTATAAGCATAGTTATTACCTCAATCGTAAAACTTATTTTATTCATGAAGTGAAGATAAAAGAAACACAGAGGAAAAAGATATGTTTTTTTTCACGATTTCCATCGTATAAAAGAATAACAAAGCTGATAACAAAAAAACGGGTGTATCAACGAATGGCTGGTTTACAAAAAAGACATTGGATTTAATTTTGTTTGAGACATTTAGGGACAAAGTGCTTCAAAAAAATATTATAAGGCTTTGATAAAAACTAGGTCAGACCATAGAGATATAATGAAAGAGAAAGAGACACAACGCGATAATTTTCTATTCAAAACCCTAATTGTTCAAACAAACAATGCGGAGGAGGCGCGTCACTGGGTTCTACTTCTTTTTGTGCGTTTCTCTCAAAACGACTAATGACCGATTATTTCAGTGTAGAATCCTGACAATTTTACTTGTAAAAGATTGGGAAAATACCGTAATTCCTCTTTTTAGCCCCCGGGGGTCTTATTGAATTATATATAATATATCAACACGATCAAGATAATTCGTTGCTAGTTGGACATATATCAATCGAACTTTCATTTCTAATTTGCAAGTTCTTATCACAAGAAGAATCGACAGTCGTATTTTCTCCAACTGGTCACAGAAAATTGGACTTGATGGACTTTGTAGTGCCTGGAACATACACTGACGTTAAATCAACGAATAATATCGAATATCTTTGACTACTTTTACTTTTTTATTTTTATTTTTTTATTTTTTTTTTGGGGGGGAGGCTAAATAAAGGGAGGGGGCTAAATAACTTTTTGAGTCGCTGGAGGGGGGCTTATTAGAAGGGGGGGGGGGTTGGGGGGGGGGGCTAAATAAAGGGACGGGGCTAAAAAGAGGTTTCCACTTAATTACGTCAAAGTTTATTGTTTAATTAGCTCCCAGGGGTTTACCCTCGCCTTCGAAATAATTTACCTGCATAATTTTCAAGAGAATCAGTTGGAGAAAAAGCTTGAAGGTCAAGCAACCATATTTGTTGTTGTCGTATGTATATAAAAAACAAATGTGTTCTTTTCAAGAAATACTATACGGAATATGAATCCTTCATAGATGTACGAAGGTAAGTGTTTATTCTTTACTTTAGTAATAACCTTTAACCCTATTCGGTCCGGGGTTTTTCGAACATATTATGACCGGGGGGGGGGGGCAGAATCCGCCCACCCTCCATAACTTTTTATAGGCTTGTCCAAATTGAATCAAACTTGGCACACTTATAGTACGTCACAAAAGGAACAACATGGCAGCGACAAATTTTTGCTTGCGTCAGCACATTTCTTGTGACGTCATCAAAAGCTTGAAATTTGTTCAAAATGCCACTATCTGCTTAAAATTCAATTACTTTAGTTCCAGAGCGAATTTTTACATTCTGTTTGAAGTTAGTTCTGAAAGGTAAATAAAAGTTATTTAACATATTTTCCGGTTTTTACATAGATCGTATGAAAAATTGCCAAATATTGCCCGAAAATCCGGGTTTTTCCGATTTTCGGGTAAAATCCGAAAAAATCGGAAAATCGGATTATTAAGGGACCAAAACAAGCAAAAAGATTCTTCTTGATGAAACAAAGTTGCGTTGTAAGTTTTAAGTTCCAGACATAATCCTAACAAAAGTTATTGCATTTTCCCTATTATAAGGGTTTCATAGAGATTTTTAGGGGTAGTTTCGAGTAATAGCCAGTATCAAAGCCTCTGAAAGGTATGGGACCTAAATATTTTGGATGCAGGTGTCTAATAGATAAATATTGAAACTCAGTAAGTATTGTAGCCATGCAACATAGCATTAAAGAATTATTAAAAAAAAAAAGTCCCCCCTCCGGACCGAATAGGGTTAAGTGAAGGACGATGACCAGTCAAAGTTTAAGGACAAGATTCACCTGGTAATTTTTGGTGTTGATAAAGTGTTCCTTTAAATATACTCGGTGTATTATACCACGTTTTTTTACCTAAAAATGGCGGTCTTTGAAACCTCGTGACTTTAAAAACTTAAAAGTTTATGTAAAAAAAAAAAGTTGTGGCTAGTTATCTTATTTAAATGTTATATCAAAAAAGCTTTGGCAATCTACTATCTTATTTCCATTTAGGTTTCAGGAGCAGCTCTAAACATGTAAAATGATTGGATTGCAATGGGCAGGGTAGCTATACCCTCGATGAGGGCTAACCACATTGAATTTAAACCGCTATTGCCAACCATATGAAGGATTTCTCTCACAACTATCAGTTTTGACTTGCTAGTATTTAGACCACATTCAAGTGATGTAAGCTCTGAACTCAACTGCTGTCATATCAGACAACTAAAATATGCAATGAGAATTAACTAAAATTTCACACAACTCATTTCAAACACACGTTTTACGAAAACCTTGATCAGTATTAGAAAACCAGATCAGCATTACCAGGAACGTTGTATGGAAGTGTCGTATCACGATATAATTAACACAAACATGTATGTGCGAGCCAAGTTACTTATTAAAAAAAAAAATACATAAGTCATACCAGATAAAAATATCGATTAACTGTACAGTTACTTATCGATACACGTCAGACCTATTGAATTTTATTATGTTTTAGACAAAAGTATTGTCTTGAAAGATTAACAATATGGATTGGATTGAGAATATTTCATTGAAACAGAATGAACGGTGTGATACCTAGAAAGTTAGAAAGTTTAAAAATTGATTTAGTCGCGTTGGGTTAAAGAAGAAATGCCGAGACATTCAGAAAATTTAAAAATTTTGTTGTTAAAATTTAGCCACCATGTCACCAATACGAGTATATACATACCTTGAATAATGAATAATAATGAATAAGATGTTATTAGTATGTACTGTATCAAGGCTTGATATACACTTTTTTGGTCAGAACTATGGACATTTGACTTTACCTTGAGGTGTTTTTTTGTTTTTTTTCACATGATCAGCCTATAATTGTTCTTTTTTTCTATATTTTGAGCATTTTAAATTTATTTTGTTATACGCACATTAAAAATATTTGCAATTTAATATCACATTTACAAGTGTATAAATAGTATCAATTGATTCTGTAAAACATTTTGCCTTGATAAATGTTTCCATGTTTATGGGTGTGTGTGTGTTTTCAGGACAAAAAGTAATAGCAGTAAAATTTCAGCCCTGTCCATGTTCTTATTTAGTTTTCATTTTTCAGCCATTCTCAGCCTAATTGTTTTTAAGTTATATTTATATTTGGCATAGAAAATTCAGGAGATTTTAATGTCAGTCAGGGAAAATGAAAATTGACTGGACACTCACTCTACAAAATGTTTTAAATTCTATTTGTTTTATGTTATTTTTGTTTCACATGTGCCTTGTGTAAAACAGTTCAATGAGCATATTTCATAAACTTATACTCAATTTTATTATTAGCATAGTCGGTGAGGAGCGTTGAAAATGCATTGCCTGTCTGCATTGTGGAACAATTAACGTGCCGGCCCGCGAAAGGCCAGGAAACCGAGAAAATAGGCAATGCTGACGTCAGCAAGAATAATCGTAGTTCGAAGTATCGGATTTAATCAAGTATGTTGTAAATATTTGACAAGTTCAAAGTGCATGGGTATAATATTGAAACGCCGTAAATTATTGCTCGTGGGTTTGATCTTCAAAACTAAAGGGGCCACGAAACGGCTGTCGGTTTTCGACTTTAGTGACTTACACAAAAGTCGAGCTAATGGCGATTAAAAAGTTTATGATCAATGAGGACAAAAACAACATCTTATATCATTTTAAATATTATATTGGGTATCTGAATATAACTGAAAATGACAGAAAAGTTCCCTACTACATTGGATATCCATGATTTATTTGATATAAACATTTACCTTACTCAAGTTATCTACTAAATAAACTTCAAACTTTTTTAACTAGCTAACTAGCTATATCCGAAATTTTGCATAGTGACATACAAGTTTATTGCATATAAAGCTAGTCGAAGCAACAGCAATGTTTTTCGTTTTGTATCGACAAACTTGTCTGGAGCCGCTTTAGCCGTAAATTTTACGTTGAAAAAGTGATTGTTTTTCGAACTGCTCAATCTTTTTTAGAAGTACGCAAGTTAAAAGCACAAATCCAAACTGTGCTTGTAAATCAGTCCTAGATTAGTAACTTGAATTAGCCAGGCAAGTACACGCGGAGGTTAGTGTGAAAGATAAATGCGTGATATCCACCCATAATTTATTATACGCCCCCATTTCTAAAAGGTTTTAATCCGCCCAAGTCTGTTTGCAAGACTTAGAAAACATTTCCTAAATTTAGAGCCAGATTTCATCAGAAGTTTTCTGGACGGGAATTATTAAAGTTCCCACTTTCTACTATGAAAAACCACTCAGCTTTTGCGACTTAGATCATCATTGCTGATATAAAGGATTTTTACACTTTTTTTAATATTAGAATACAATTTCATTAACTAACAAACATCCCCTATTCTTAGAATTGTGACAAAATTTTAAGGGATTCCCTCATTTTTCATGAGCAGATTTGAAGCTGCTTTGATTTCTCCAAATTCCGTGATTTTGCTGAAACATACAACTGCATTCGCGCATTCTTCTTTTCCAAGAGAAATACAGGAACTGTAAACTTAAGTTGCACATCGGGGTTTTCTGTGGTCACAAAATTCAAGCCTAAAAATATTTAGACCTAAATTCGTATATATCACAAAGCATGCGTTGTCTCATTTCAAACTACCTCCCCCTATCATTTGTTTATCTCTCATCTGAGCCAAAAAAATTGGCTTCCCCACCCATTTCTGATAAATTTGACATTTCAACATAAATTTTAAATCCAACATTAAAAGGAATGTATTTATTTTCAGATCACAAAACTATAAAATGAGCCTAAGAAGGAGACTCGAACAGTATGTCTTCCGAATAATCGCGACAGAGTGGTTATTCCATGTTTGTAGTAAGCGCAGTAAGTGCAATGAGCTGTGAAGAATAATTGGGGGACTAACGGCGTTTTTAAATGAACAAAATAAATAAATAAAAGCGTCTTTTATAATCAGTAAGATATAGATACAAACCAGTTGTATCATGAGAAGTTTATAGTAAACTACGCCAACATGGATTCAACTGTAAGGACTATTAGATTTTGTCTTGTTACTCTTCCGATAGGTACTTTATTCTCTTCTTTAAACCGTCATTCTCTGATACATCTTTGCAGATGTTATGGTCCTAAATACAAAAGAGAGTCAATCAACTGTCAGGAAAGGGTTTACTTAGTTTAGGGTCACAAGCTGTCGCAAAAATTTGACTGCTTACCTAACCTACGCATGTGCAAAAATAGCACTTCGACGACAGGATGCTTTTTTCAAGTTCGTGAAATGGCCGAAAAAGTACCGTTGTTTTAATATTTTGTTGTTGTTTTTCAGGAGGGGGTGGGGGTTAGCTATGCGCTTGTGGAAAATTTTTTTTAGATTTACAGAAGCCTGTCGCCTACGAAACCTTCTAGTTCAAAAAAGTGTTGTATTAAAATATCTGTACCTCTCCACTGGCGGTTTTTATCAGTAAGTGGAACGTAGATAACACCCATGAGAACTTGCTTTTTAATCGAACCGTCTGCTTGCTTGTCATACTGGACCAACTCTTGGTTTCCACCTTCTGGTCCAACAGGTATAATCAAACGTCCTCCTGCTTTCAATTGGTCTATTAACTACAGAAAAATATTGTCAGAAAATATAAAGAGTATATTGTATCTTACTGAGACTGTATTAAAGACAAACTTGCGCTGAAAACAGTAAAAAAAACGCTACTCTCAAAACCTACAGGAAATCTGTGTTAAAAATGGTTGCCTTTAACAGTTCAGAGTCCTAACACCATGGTAATGAATAGCAATTTAAGTTTTTCCGTTATCCACTAAATTAAATTCCGCCAAAATTTTCTTTCCGCCAAAAGCTTTTTATCTTAAAGTGATACAAGCCTTGACACTCTCTTATTTTTTGCATTATGAAGCCTAAAAAGTTCTTTAAGCAATACAAAAATGCATATAAATTCCAGAATGTTCTCAACTCATTGAAAATTTCGGACCAATAAAAACTTTTTGAGCTTAATGGAAAATCAACTAACAGAAACTTTTAGTTCGTCATCAATATTTTGTGATGAGAGAGCAACAATCACTTATTGATTCGGAAATCAATATTTTGTTACTTTGACGAAGTTTTCTTTGTGGATTAACATTAAACTACATATTGAAGAACAGGAATGAGATTTAAAAACATACAGCTTGTGGAAGAGTGGGTGCAGCTGCTCCGACGTGTATTGCGTCATATGGTGCACCTGGTTCATACCCTTGTCGACCATCACCAGCTAAAAGATAGACGATGGATGTAAAGATTAAAAAATTCACAAAAAGCATAATACAAGGTGTATTATGCTTTTTGTGATTTTTTTAAAAAAGATCCACAGAGCCTGCTTCCATTTCTTCCATTTTCAAATGGTGGTCGGTTTGTTAATATAATTTGATTTTTTGATTTTTCAGCGATTAGGCCACGAATTAATTTTCGAGAGAACTAAAAGTTGGTAAGTTCTAATATTTGGCTAGAATATGGTTCGCGAATTTAGCGAGAGAAAAAAATTGATGACTACATACTATGAAGCTCCACGATACCACTGGATAACAGATCTTTATTCCCTTTCTCAACATTAGCTATTGATTCTTCAACAAGTTCTGGAATATGATCAATACCATAAAGCTTTCCTGTTAAACCAACCTGCAGATCGCATAACATTAAAACAAGTGAAGAGAGATATCTCTTTATCTTTTTGCACTGAAGCAATTTTACTTTACTGAAATAATTCGTTTAGATCGACCATGAATTAAAATTGCTACACAGAATCTACCTTACATCACAAAAAACGCTGTTGCAGACCTCGCAGACACTACCAAAGACTGGCTAGCAAGATAAATTTAAGGTGAATCTAAGAAGATTTAAGATAGAGGAAACTAAGTAGATTGCTAACTCCTTGGTTTGGGTTATAAATTCCAGAAAGGTTGTCATTAAGTTTAACAAAAAAGACAAGCAAAAATCAGTCATTGAAAAATCTGCGGTGCAGTGCAAAACTAACAGTGCAAAGCACGAACCAAACAATGTTTTAGAAATTAAAGATTGATCCACAAATCACCAATTTCAAGGAAGCTCAAGGAGATTTAAAAGGCAAAATCAAATTCCAGGTAAATTCCAGGAGATTTAAGAAGAATGGTTAATCTGTTGCCAATACAACAATAATTCTACAATATTTTGTGCACCAGTTTGAATTACACCAACAAACAACATCTTAACATGTAAACATGTGAACAACTAAATTTTAACGTTTTCTGAGAAACCAGTTTACCATATAACCCATACAAGCAGTGAGGTAACCGCTACCAGAACCAACATCCAACGCAGACATTCCTTCTTGTAGATGATTTTCCAAATGCTGCAGAGCATGAACATGCTAAAAACATTTGAAGTATTTCATTGGCAGCACTGATGGTGACATAACATCGAAAAACTTCAGATGTTTGTCAACACATCTTGATGCATTAAATGCTGGCATTTACTATTTTGCAACAATAGCAATGTTATTAACACAATGAGAATCTTTTTGGCAAGAGCTTTAATTTGAACATCAAGAAATTGTAAAAAAAATAATGTAAATAAAAATAGAAATACTAATAAAGTTAAAAAAATCAAAAGTCTTACCATATGTGGAGCACTGATAGTCACAGAGTAACCTAAAATTGAGAAAAGGGTGTTTATAAGGCCTAGCAAAGTTGATTATCTGTTCTGTTTTTGTTTTAAAATGAGGCAGAAACCGCGATAAATAGCTACTTTAAATAACACCAAAACGTTGAATGCGCACCATAAACAATAGAAAAATAACATCAATTCAAACAAATGATTCAAGTAAAACATATTGGTAAATTTGTTATGGAGGGATTTACAAACAGTGAACTATGTTTAAATGATGGAATGGAATGGAAAATGATGGAAAATGATGGAAAATAACAGAAGTACACTCTTCTGAGTATGAAATCAAGAAATAAGCTCAAAAAGTTAACCGAAGGGGGGTCACGCAAAACAGTTACTCAACTTTCCTTGGCCCAACATCTTGAACAAGGTCATAGCTACGATTTAAGCTACGAGGAGCATGAAGGATAGGTGGTCCAGCCCCTTGATTCCATAGAGATACATACCGTTGATAAAGTGTTTTCTCTGAAAATTTATAAACAAACAAATAATAAATATATGAGCCACCCACCTATTGGCTGTGGTGAGTCAACAAATGGATTCCGATGACTATAATGTTCCCGATTTACTTTTCTCATTGCATCCTCCACTCTCTTTGATGTCAACACCTCGTTCTCTAGGTAAAATAGAATATAAGTCATGACTTAAGTGTTCAGGATTAAAGTTGCCAAAGAAAGCTTGAAAAAGGCTTGTTCAGCACCCATATAACATGGCAATCATTCCCCCCTTAACTGAAAAAGTCTCCTAACTTTAAACTGTAACAACAATATCAGTGCCATGCAGAGAACAGGAAACAAAAAACTGGACTGAACATTCATGGTTGTATTTTTATTTTTCATATTATTAAGTGAGCTGTAAACAAAGTAACAAAATTTTCGTCAAAAATAAATACAATAAATATGTAAATCCAGACTTACTCCTCAATTGATTAATCAAGTCATTGTTGTCTTTTCCATGAGAACGCCAAGCCATTGTTCGAATGAAAACACAAAAAGCAAAGTAACTCTGTACTGCTTTCATAGAATAAATAATATAATTTATTCACTAAATATCCATGCATATATGTTTGACGTTGTTAATATAAAATAAACAACAAAATTTTTCCTGCATAAAAAAAGT
The DNA here is from genome assembly GCA_030067915.1 of Hydractinia echinata. Lineage (NCBI taxonomy): Eukaryota > Metazoa > Cnidaria > Hydrozoa > Anthoathecata > Hydractiniidae > Hydractinia > Hydractinia echinata. The sequence goes on along the minus strand of JASGCC010000078.1, from coordinate 672,144 downwards.
TTTAGAATGTAGAAGTCTGACAAATTCTTCATAATATCTAAAACATGTAAAGGGTTTAAACTACTTCATATAGTGATAATTACACAAGTGCTTTAAAAGGTTGATAGGATAAAGAAAATATCAATCAAAAAATCATTTTATATTCGATTTCAAATCCTTACCAACTAGGTTGAAGGTGTGGCAAGAGGGAGGTAATTTTATATTTACTGAATTTCAGAAGTGGTACTTTTTATAATACTTCAGGTTAACAATAAGGCAAATCATTGTAAATTCCTGAAATGACCGCATATAAATTTTTACACACTAATGTCTCTAGTTTTTATTTGGCAACTTTCATGAAAACAATTTTGCAAGTTGCTTTAACAACCGTTTGGCTATTTGCGTTTGCGGTCCCAGAAAAAAAATAATTTTAAGCATTGTTTTAACCCTATTCGGTCTGGGGTTTTTCGAACATACTATGACCTATAACTTTTCATAGGGTTGTTCAAATTGAATCAAACTTGGCATACTTATAGTACGTCATAAAAGGAACAAAATGGCAGCAATAAATTTGTGCTCGCGTCAGCACATTTTCTGTAACGTCATCAGAAGCTTAAAATTTGTTAAAAATGCCACTATCTGCTTAAAATTTAATTACTTCTGTTCCAGAGCGAATTTTTGCATTCTGTTTGAAGTTTCTGAAAGCTAAATAAAAGTTATTTAACATATTTTGCGGTTTTTACGTGGATCGCATAAAAAATTGCCAAAAATTGCCCGAAAATCCGTTTTTTTTCCGATTTTTGGGTAAAATCCGACAAAATCTGGAAATCGGATTAATGTGTCCAAATCTGCAAAATGATTCTTCTTAATAAAACAAAGTTGTGTTGCAAGTTTCAAGTTCTAAGGATAATCCTAACAGGAGTTATTAAATTTTCCCCATTATAAGGATTTCATAGAGATTTTTAGGGGTAGTTTCGAGTACTGGCCAATATCAAAGCCTCTGAAAGGTATGGGACCTAAAAATTTGACATGCAGGTGTCTAATAGATAAATATTGAAACTCAGTAAGTTTCATAGCCATTTAACATAGCAATTAGGAGTTATTAAAAAAAAACGTCAGGGGGGGCGGAATCCGCCCCCCCCCTGGACCGAATAGGGTTAACTCACCTTCTGAATTGTCTCAAAAGGCAACATTATAAAGAGTAAATTATAGAAAACCTTCAGTAAACAAAATTCACATTCAATCCAGTCGACTCATAATAGTCACCAGGGAAAACACATGTTCTTGGAATAATGATGACGCCATAACAGCTGTAATGATAAAGTATATTAGCCTTGTTGGACATTATTTTAGGAGTTGTATAAACAAAAAGTGATTTAGTGGTGGAATACACACCACAGCCCACCCTACCCCCACCACAGCCCCACCACACCCCAACACAGTCCCACTCCAGAATAAATAGGGTTAATGTTCTTTGCTTCTATATTTAAAAATAAATTACAAACTTAAAAAATTATTTTGATATTTTTCTTAGTTCCAAAAATGCCCCTTTGTTTTTAACCTTTTTTGAGTTGAGTATGTTTAATTGTATATTAATGGAAACAGAACATTCATATCTATTTTATTACCTTTTAGCAATGAAATTTACAGTGTTGGCAGTAAAAGACAACTTAAAAATACACTTGGATGGACAGAAAAATCGAAAAAAAATTAAATCAGTACATAAATTTTCGTTTACATTTTTAACTAATTTTAATACAATTTTATAAATTTGGAAGCATAATATATTAATGTTACTCATATATCAAAACTGACTAAATAGGTACTAATGAACATTTTTAATAAGATTTCTAAAAAGCATATAATATATAAACATAATTAATTAGGTTAAAAATTCAAGATTATAAATATTACATAAATTATATAGTAAATAATTTATGCACATAAAAATGGTTAATATTATTGCATTCAATATCACCCAGTATGAAAAATACAAAATGTTAAAAATACAAAGATATTAAATATTTTTAACTAATGCTGTCATATTTTTCACATAGCTCAGAGGTTTTTTTATTTTATTTTCCCTGAATATAATTAAAATGACCAGGTAAACTTTCTTAATGAATAGCAAAATCAAAAGAATAATAAAAATTTAATGAACAAAATAACACAAGAAAATTGAATAAAATCTTACTTGCTTAAAAACATAAGTGCATCCCAAGGAAATTTATTTGTTTCAGTATATATATATAATATTTTTTATAGAATGATGATTGTTACATATTGGGCTGGTTAAAACTTTTGGTAGCGAAGTTAAATTTTATGCTGGCACCTGCGTTTTTTTATTTATAAGCTATAAAAACTGCCACTTATACATATGTTATATGTCTCACTAAAATTGGGCTTGGTCATCAAAAAAGTTGTTGTTGACACTTGCACTATGCCTTGCAAAAAAAAAAAAAAAATTAAAAAGTTAATAAATTTTACACTTTAGTTTAGCAGCTTATTGATGGCTCCTTTGTTTCAACAGCTGTGCCTCGTATATTCTTGTCTCTATAATAAGTTTACGTATAAAAAACAAAGACTTGTAAAAAAATTTTAGGGACTTTGTTTAAAAGCATTTCCATAGGAACAATTTATTACACAATAAATTATTTTTGGTGCATTTAAATTGTATTTTGTTTGTTGACACAGAATATTTATATAGGTAAAATAATAAGATCTCTATGTTATACTGTAAATGGTAAAAAATAGGAAGAAATAAAGTATAAAAATGGAAAATAAAGTCTACTTACAATTCTTGCATCCTTATCAACAGCTCCTTTATAAATTCCTGTAAAAATGTCAAACTTGATGAGAATTTTGATTCAAAAAGATCAAAAGAAAAATAAACAAATGGTAACAATATTATTAATATATAGGTAATATGAGTTAGCGATACCATCTAGTACTATAAAACCTAATATATATTCAGTCTTTTGGCTTAAAGTCCTATAAGATGTGTTTGCAAAAATGAATTAACGCAAAATATTAGAAGTCAATCAATTTGCGAAAATAATTCTCATGAATTCCCCAAATTTCACAAACCGCAAGCTTCATGAAAATTTACATAATATCATGGCATTCATGTTACCATATTTACTCTATTATTTCCAGCAGCAGGATTAATGTTTAAACCTAGAAAGAAGTCTGGGTTTACTAGAGAGGCAGGATTTTTTTTTAACAAAGCATGGAAATTTCGTTAATATTATTTCCACCAAAAAAAATTCAGCAATTTTTCACAGACTTCTGATGTGTGAAAAGCACAAAAGCACATATAAATTTAGGACAAATATGTTCAGTGCAATAAAAAACGCAACTTCTAACATGTATGCATTATGCCCAGAAATAGTAAAGTATGTATGGTATAAACTCAACAGAAATTACAGCAATCCTGCATGCAGGATTAACAGAGAGACAAGATTATTTTTTCAACCTATATACCAAAAATGCGAGTTTTTTAAAGAGGTGGAAATAGTACAGATGCAGGAATAATAGAGTAAATACGTATATAATAGAGTAAATACACATTTTATATGTATATTAGAATTAACATACTTCTACTGGCTTCTTTGCATCCTTTAATAGCTTCTAAAGAAAGGAAAACAAGCTTTCACAATAACTAATATAACTTACATAATATGGTAAGGACATAGCAAGACTATATTAGTTTTATACCTGCAGCATATTTGTACATGTTTCATTATCTTCTTGTTCTAACAGGATGTCAATGTCAATCTCCACATCATATGATTCATCGTCCTAAATACATTGATATTTTATATTATTCCAGGACCACCCTCTAAAAAAAGTTTCCTTTTCACAGATGGGCAAAAAATATACATACAGTAGGAGACCAAAGTAATTTTTAGGCAACTTAAGCATCACACTGTTTTTTAAAGTCTAAATATTGACATGTTTCATTGTACCAATGTCAGAGTATTTAAAGCAAAAATGACTATAATGTTGAATTTGATTTTACTGGTTTCCAGTACAGGAGTAATGTCACATAGCCTCAGGCAAAAATAAAATTATTTGCAGACCTACTTTTAGAAAGAAATTTATGCAAAAAATCCTTACAAAGAAAAATATAGATTTACTTGCCAAAAGTTTGTAGATTTTTTGTATATGCACACATATTCTTGTATATGTATGTAAAAAAGCAGCATATGGGCAAAAATGGCTATTATTGAAATTCATACAGATTCTTCGGAAGCACAAGATCTGAAAGACACCGACATTAATTTATTTATGTATATATTCTCTTTCTTAAAAAAACTTTCGCCAATCTTGATAACCAAATGTTGTTTTTTTAAATAATTTTTTATGGTCTGATGTCTATATTTTCTATTTACAGGAATAAATAAGTGTACATGTCGATTGTTCAAATCAAAACTACATGTCAAATGCAAAGGGATCTATAACTATAGCTTACTTTACAGTCAAAAAGACTTCGTAACTCAGAGTCAATCCATCCTTCCAGGGCAATCCTTTTGTTTAAAGCTATGCGGTTATATTTACCAGTAAACTGATATTTTGCTTTGTTGGATGCTGTATGTGTTGGACTAGATGTATCAGCATTAAATCGTAGAATTTTTCCTTGAGAATTTTCTGCCTCGCTCATGTTTTTATATTGTTTTATTATTCAAGGCATGGGTTAGTCCTACAAATTTTCTTTATCATTACACTAAAACATAAAAGCATCTGTAAAATTAGTTAGCTAGCTAATTTGACCAACATACATAAATATTGACCAACAAACTGGCTTGAATTTTTAGAGGTAAACCTTATAGCAATGGTTGTCTAGAACGCAGCTATAACTAAGGAGAAGGAAGTCACATGTAAGTTTCCTGTTGAATGCCTGCATAGTGTTAGAACACCACTTAAAAATATTCATTATATATGTATTTTATAAAAAATCATTATTTTGCAAAAAAAAATTGAAACCTGGAGGAATCAGTATGCAATAAAGTGTTCTGACTAGTACCTGCTCAACCATACCACCACTGACCCTGAATATCTTTAAACATCTGTCATTTCACTGATGACTTTAGCCTGCGCAACATGAACTAAAAAATAACCTCGTTCCTACGAATTATTGCCTTGTAAAAAAGACAGTGCTGGATTGCGCTAAGTAAACTTGTTGATTTTAAACTTGAGGTTAAAGAAGTAAAGGTGTGTCTCTACTGAATCCCAGTATGAAATTAACCTGGTTCACTAATCTTGTTTGTCATCCAGCATTATTAATTTTACTGTATGATGGTGGCCTTACAACACTACACTGACTAAATCAAAACAATAGACTGTCTTAAGCCTATTACATAAGACCATAGCTTCAAACCACAAGCATGGTAGGTATAAATAAGGAGTGGAACACAATAAACCTCTTGCTTTTGAACAGTTCAGACATTTAAAAGAAGCACAGCTTGCCATATGGTGCAGTAACAAAAAGCCCTACCTACTGGGCCAACCTTTGCAATAAACACTCCCCATGATAAGACATGTATAGTGTCAATTGTCCTGAGTCTGTTACAATTTCATGAGTCTTTTATGTCAGTACAAAAGCGCAAGTTTTGCATGGAAGTCCTTTGTCTTGAGTCCTTTGTCGAATGTCCTTGTCATGAGTTTTTTTTCAGAAGTCATTTATAGCGTCGTGAGTCATTCAATTTGGTACCAGAGCGCAAAGTTTAGACTGGGAGCACACACATTAAAAATTTCAACAAGCTCTAGCATCAGATCTCCTAAACCAGGGATAGAGCTTTTCGGTCTATCAGCACACGCACTTATTAATCAGTATATCTTCTTAGATTTAACCATATCAAATTGGATGTTTTATAGTTAGATTGGCTGAAACTTGGATCTACCTTGGTTCACATATATATTTAAAATAATCAAACAAAACATTAAAATTGACAAAAATTATGATGCTTGGGATAAGTTGTTTTGCCAGTTAGCTATATGTGCAGATTATTTGTTGTACCCAAATGTTGGCTGTGGATTCTGAATACCAGAACTACAAGACATTTATGACAGGCGCACACTTAATTCAAACCAGTATATTGTATAGCAGGATCATTCTTCAATCAGGGTGAACAAATATAGTGGAACAAAAAACCCTAAATCACAGAAGAATCCTTTTTGTATTAAATTAGGTAAGCAAGCCCAGAGGGCCTAACCAAAAGCCGGCAGACTAAAAAGGGCCTTGCTTTACCTATCGCTTGTATCTTATAGACCTTTTTGAATGTTTACATTTTCCGCGGTAAGCCCTTTCGGCTTTAACAATTGTGTGGCAGGCAAAAAGATGGGGGCGCTAGGTGAAGTGAGGTCCTTTTTAGTCTGTTTCTTCGCACAAAGGTATCATTATGACTTTATATGAATATATGTCAGTCAGAAGTTACCCATCTACACTCGATAATAGTTTAAAGCCTCAAAAATATTTCCGTAGAAAGAAATGGGCTGAAAAATACCTTTCTTCAGCAAGCTTCCGCATCTTTCTGCCTGCCACGCAGTTGTTAGAGCCAGAAGGGCTTACCGCGGAAAATGTAAACATTCAAAAAGGTCTATTGCCTGCCTATAAAACTAAATGTGGTTAGATAATAAAATAACTAGATAACTAACGAACTAAAAAATATCTTCATGCATGAAATAATAAAGTAATAATTACTAGAGCTATAAAGCTCCCTGCTAGAAAGCTTTAGTAGCTAGCTCTATGCAAACTAGTAACATAATTTTGACCGTATTCCTTAAAATTTGTTTCAGGCTAAATAGTATATATGCATATAGCTAGACGAAGGTAAATTCTGCAACAACGAAATAAAAAATATCTTCATGCATAAAACAACGTATCCAATCCAAAACCACAGGACGTTTGTTTATTTTTTAATTTTATTTTTCAAATATTCTCGATTAACTTTTCAGCTAATCGAGGCGGTTAAGGAAGGAAAGGGGGTCGAGTAAGGGGGCGGGGTGTTTAAGGGGTCGGCTACACGTATTTTAGATCTGCTATAAACTAGACTCACGCCGTGTTATGAAAATTAATTTGCCGAAGTCTGATGAAACCCTTATATTCGGATGTAAGTTTAAGGCGGAATAAAACTTTGCTTCAAAAAGATTCAAAGAGTTAACTGCGTTTAAAAGAGTTAAACCCTTTTTACAGTTCTGGATGAATTATCAAGGATGACTCACAAATCAAAAAGTGTACGCTGTAACGTATCCGACGTTTATTATAGATTTTCCTCTCTTTAAGGCTCGTTTCCATTTGACTGCATTTTCTGTAATAGCGCAAAAAACTTACAAGCTTTTTTGTTAACGCGTGCGCACTTAGACAAAAACTCTGATTTTGTCAAATGGAAACCAGCCTTTAAAGTATCGTCAATCCTGGAAATCACAAGTACTCGCACATGCGCTCCCGTATTTCACGTGTAACAGTGTCTATGCCTGGTATTGTAATTAACCAGATATTGATGGAAAGACACAAACAATTGGTCGAAACACTCTACACATGGAACTAAAGGCGGAGGCTAAATTCAAAATTCGGTTATTATATTTTTACCATTTAGACTGGACGTTTTTGAGGAGATTTGACTTCCCATACTGGGAGTTTAAATGAAGGGACAGCTTCTCAATTGTTTTTTAAAATTAATCTCGCTGAAGTGGGCACTTATTCGAAAAGGTCAGTAATTAAACGGATAGCGCCACTGAGCCTGGAAAAACTGTAATCAGAAGGTCAGAATGTAAACCTAAAAAAACAAGTTATGGTGACAATCTTCCTGAAAAACACAAAAATAACTACTTTTTTGGTAAACATTGGTATTTCGCGCTGGCTGAAATCAGAAATCCTGAAATCCGTAATGTACAAAAGTACGAGTAATACAAGTGAAGTTTGCAACGAGAACGTCGACATGAGATCATTGCACGAAAAACGATTACTTTTATTTCAATCGCCCCTTAATCCCGGATTAAAACCACCGTACTCTGTAAAATAGCCGAACTAGAGGTTCTTATGCTTTTTTCGGTTGGAAAAGCTTTTAAGGTTGCTCTTCAATGACGACGTAAGCAATTACTAGCATAATCCCTTATTTAACAATATTTAGACAGAATAATCAATATTGAACTATCGTTAATTGTTGCATCATTCTTTATCTCCAAGGTTTATTTTGGGAGATGTTTCATGCTTTTGAATTGATTAGGTGGCTATAAAGTTAACGATAACAGCTTGTTGCGAGAGAGAAAGAACAGTATTGAACTGTTGAATACATATTAGACGCGCTTCTAACAGCGCATGCGCGCAATATACGCACTGATTGCAGTGCAAAATCCGAAAAGAAACCTTGTTTCCCGAAATCTTCGAATTCGGGAAACATCGCTTGCTGATGGAGTTTTGCAATGATAACACTATCATTCAGTACTTTAATAGTCACACTGTGTAAATTTAGTATCATCCTAAAATTGCTTGCTTCACATGCCATGCATTGTTTTTGAGAGAAGTAACAAAGGCTTGCCTAGAAATAAATATTATTCCGCCTCGCTCTTTACTACTTCATTGTCAATTCCTTCTGCTTAGTGTACAATCCTTCAACTCTGTGTGAGAAGGAAAAACTATGCAACGTGACAGCAAATAAAACATATTTGTACTTTACAATTGGAATATAACTAAATGCTTTGTATGATAATGATAATGGAAAAATGTCGTGGTAGATTGTTTGCTCGTTGAAAAATCCTGGCTATGCTTATGTATATATAAAAACATGCTAGCTTCTACCTGGATTTTTTTCTTAAGTTAGAGAGATTTTTGTGAAATTTATGGATCTTCCACCCTGTCTCATATAACTTTAAAATGCTTTTTAACAAGAGCCATGTCAATAAATTAAATATATCCTAAATTTTATCAAATTTGGCAAGTTAAGAGCTTGGATTATCTATAATCTGACCCACCTACCGTCCCTGTTTCTCAGGACATTTCACAGTTCTGGGTATCGTGGATCGAATACCGCTCACTACCAGACAGTATGTTACTGATGCGCAAAGTAGCTTCTCTTCAGTATGAAGTATAGGTATATATCTGCGAATATGAAAAATATACTCATGTAGTGGCATGAGCAGCCTATGTTTTTTCTGATGGCGATCTTAGATTACATGAAATGGATAGTTCTTGTCAATAATCAAGAGACTAAGCTTTAATATCTATTACATCAAAATTGTCTCTAACCGGTGTTTTCTAACCAGTGTTTTGAGCAGACAAGCCAATATAGATCACCTTGTCCATAGATACAGTAGACAGAAGAAAAAGATATCGAAGAAGAAATTATCTGCATGAAGAGACAAATGATTGGTTTAGAAAGTGAAGTAGATGCTTTGAAGAAAACTTACATCTGTAGATATTCACCACAAGTTGTAGAAGGTATATGTTTATCTTGTGTAAAGTTGGAGAAGATAAGAAATGATGCAAAAGAAAGTTATTTATGCGTGTAAGTTGAAATACAAGTTGCTGCAAGACGAATTCAAAAACAGAAGAACTTAAGTGGGTTATCCGCTTCCAATATCAATTAAGTGATGCAATTGCAAGGCGATGTAAACAATCTCATCTCGCAACGAAGAAAGAAAGCAAAGAGTATCAGATGGAAATAAAAAAAGCAAATATATTACTTATGAAAAGTCAACCGCTTTTAAAACGATAGAGATTTGTTATGAAGAGTTAAAGTAGATTGCCGGGAAGTAAAGTGCAGAGGAAAGAAGAATTCCAGTTGAATAAAATTCTTCTTGCCGAAAAAGATGAATTGGCAAAAGAACTACAACAGTAGATGAAAGAGAAAGAACAACTGTTTTAGGAAGAAATTAAATTTAGAAAATGGAGAGATATTAAAGTATCTGCTATCTTAAAAGGACCTAAGAAATTATGAGTATGCTGGATCAAAAATGAAGGAGCTAGAAAAAGAAAGCATAAAGGATCAACTTCGACGAATGTCAACCTCTTAAAAGTGAAAATAGATAGAAAGAAAAGGGAGTGACGTGAAAGCTGTTATCACCGCGGCTCATCTAACAGATATTATATCGTTTTTGGAGGATAGTCAATTTTCTAATTATGATAAGACTATGTGGCGTTGTTTAGTTATAACGGTGTTTTAGGCTAATTACGAGTACCAGAGAATTTATTGTCCTTGGAGATTCCCTCCTAATGGCTGGCTCTTCCTCCCCTCCGACTGTAACTACGTTACATTACCTCTAGAGATGCGTATAGCATTGCTTTAACTTGCTTGCCTGTTACACAAGAGGGTTAGCGGTCAGTAGATGGCACCAAACGCGCTGACAATATTATATTTAAAGTCCGCCGGAGTGAGGATTCGAACCTGAAACTTTATGATTGCAAGCCGAATGCGTTACCACTACACAATCTCATCATTCTGTACGTTAACATTAAAAGTTCAAAACCTGAACCATTTAGAGCCGGCTTCAAGATCTGTTTGGCTAGGATTGGCAGAAGTATTTGTCCTATAAATACGTTTGCTCATTACGTGTCGTTTCGCGGTACGGTCCCAGGCCCTTGGTTTATCCTACAAAGTGGCGAATTTGTTACCCAAAAATATTTCTCTGCCATATCTAGTGTCTCCCAAAAATGCAGTGTAACTTGAACACACACAGTTTTAGAATTGGAGAGGCATCAGCGGCGGCATCTTGCGGCATACCCGTTACGGCTATAAAAATACTAGGACGGTGGTCTAGCGACTGTTATCGCAAATATATTCACTTAAGTGACAATGTTTTAAAAAACTGGTGTACTAACATTGCTGATGTTAATAAGATCACTAGGCTATGGGATGTGAAGGCTCTGTAGTGCAATATATTGGGTATAATTTGTTGAAACATTTCATTTGTCTTGACCCTCCTTCGTCAGCCGTTTAGGCAAGTAATGTGTTGATATAAGTCATTGTAGTTTTGGAAACGTACCTGACGCTCAGGGCATCTCAATTTTCTTATACACCTGACGCTTAAGGTATGAATGAAAGTACCAGTAATTAGCATGTGCCTGACGCTCAGGGAATGTCGATGCGTCTGACGCTCAGGTTATCATATGTCTCAAATGCATGACGCTCTCCTTCATACTTCGTCACGTGTACCCAAATATAATGTATATACATTATATTTGGGTTCACGTGACGAAGTATGAAGGAGGCACCTGCATTCCTACCCAATCCCTCAAAATTTCCTCATGGACCCTACTCAGGTCTTGACTAATAATGGCTGCATTACTCAGATGTATCTTGAGCTAAACATTTACCTACCCTTCCACCATTTGTCAGCAATTTTCAAAATGTTCTGAAGATCACCTGTCTGTCGCCTGTCTCGAAATCTTGAATGGTAAAAATGTTCGTGTTCTTTTTGAGGTCTCAAGTACCTACATAACATGAATCGGGATGGTTTCTGGGTAACTAGGTGGCATGCTGTACATGTGAAATCGATAATTTAAAAGTCAATTTTTATAGAGGTATGGTTTGTTAAGTACCAAAAAAACTCTAAATTATCTTTTCATGCTGATGTCAGCATTTCTGTGTTACATTTTAAAAATATAAGAGGAAAGAAAAAAGTATGTTTTTTTTATATTACGATTGGACGTTGAATCAATACGGGTTTACTTGGTTAGGATAGTTATCTGAATAAAATAAAAAATCCTTAATTTGTCATTTTTTGCCAAATTTCTCATTTTTTGCCCAAATTTTCTTGAACACTCTGAAATTTCCGAATTGTATATCACATTTAGAACAGGGTCAATTATGAGAAACAAAGAAACACATCGCATATACAGATATATGATCATAAAAAATAATTTATTATACAATAAAAATAAACAATAAAAATATATAAAATTACTTAAAATATACAAATAAATAGAAGTTTATTTTCAGCATGTACAAAGATGGAACTGTAAAGATTTATTGACAATTTATTGATTTATTTAGTTTTGTCTTGCCCTAATTTCCAGCTCTCTTCTTTGATGAAGCTTCTAAGAGTGGAAGCTTTGCAAACTTGACATATGAAATGTGGATTGTTGCAATTTTTCGGTTTGTGTCCACAGTGAATGTGTGTTATGATTGGCATAAACCTAACAGTGAAGAAAAGTTAAAGTTACAACTGATAAATTTTGGTCGCTTGCTGATTCTTGCTTAATGCTCGCTTTCTAAGCTTTTTGCTACAACTCGTAGAGCTGCTTTGATGAAATGTCAAATGATAAAATTTACTGCATTGCATCTAAATTTTATATTCAGATCTTCCTATATCAGACACAAAACTGGGAAAACAATTAATAGAATAACCTAAGGAATCTGTAGCGAGCAGTACCTTTTGAACTCGATTTACTGACTGCTGTAGATGTCAAATTCCGCATCCGCGCCTTGGCTCACTGATCAGCCTTACTGAACCAAACCTTTGTCGTCCCAATTTTTTTGACATGCCTAGTTTTCGTCACCTCTTCAAAATTTAGTCAGTTAGGGACGACGTAATATGGACCGAAAGATACATGCATTTTTAATATCTTATTAGGAAAAAAAGGAACAGCTATTTATATACCTCATATCGGATGCTTGCGCAATCTGCGAAATCTTCTTGCAGTAAACTTGCAATTTTTTTAATTGTTGCTCCATTATAAGTATCCGATTTTTATCATTGATTTCACTGAATCTAGGATGATCTTGCAAGCCATTTAAAGCTTTGTCAGACAGTTGCTTCAAACATTTATCTTTAAGCAGCTGCAAGTCGTACTCTTGGGCTATAATGAGTTGATCGATCGTGGGTACTTTCCGAAGTAAGTACGCTTCACACAGGTCTTTTATTTTCTTTATTTGATATTCTCTGGATAAGTTTAACAAGCTTTCAACATCCGTGTTTTCTGAAATGAAAATGAAAACTTTGTATCTTGGGCCTTGCGTTTAAATAATTGAATGCAACTTACCAATATCATTAAAAGTTTTGTTTAGAGCGCGTTCACAATGACTAATCAACAAGCTGCGTCGGTAAGCTTTGTGCTGTTCTCTTTTAACATGCGAGGCTACGGTCGCTCGCTGTGACAAAATGGAAGAAATAAACACTTGTACAAATAAAAAAAATGTGCATTCAACCTCGTCCGCAGGGCTGTTCAACACCTAGATATTCTGACGGGACTGCCGTCTTAGAAGAGTCCTGGGGACGAGGTTGATGTGCTTCTAAGCCAAAACTCGCCCTGTTGACAAGTTTCCTATCGCAGGAAGGCTTTGATGGTGCATATAAACCAGAACAGATAGTAATTCGATTAACGGTTCAAGACTAAGAATCCAACGCGAGAATAACTATCAACCAGCTAGTAAAGGCTTATCAACAACAGAAACCACACAACAACGAACTAGTGTGAAACGTGAATAAATATGGCATATTTTTATAAAAGATGTAGTTCTAAAACCGCTTTAATATTGTTTGAAGTTTCTGAGAGCTAAGGTATATAACGTCTATTCTCCGTTTTTACATATTTTGTAAGAAAAAATGCCAAAACCGCCCAAAAAATTTAAAAAAAGAAGAAATTGGGATACGGGTCATATGTTATAAAATGATTCCCCTTGATGAAGTAAGTTTTACCTATTGTCGAGATTTTACGAGGGTAGTTTATGGTAATGGCCAAAATCTAAGGCTCTGAAAAGTACGGGACCTAAACATTTAGCAAGCGCGTAGATAAATATTAAAACTCAGCAAGCCATGTAGCACACAATTATTAGAAGAACTATCAAGGGGGAGATGAATCCGCGCCCCCGGATTGAATAGATTTAGACAAACTTAAGACAAGAATTGCTTTATGAACTATTGTTGGGCCCGTTTGCTGTAAAAAGGTCGCTTCTAGAGCAGGGGGGGAGGGGTAAAATGGGATTTAAAAAAAGACTGAGGTCTCCTCTTGTAAACTGTACGCAGAGTTGTCATTACGTCCGTTTTTGAGAAAGTGTCCGATCCGCAAAAAATGAGACTTTAGATCAAATTGGTACCTGTAATTTGATGACCAAAAGGATAAATGAAGTTGAGCAGTTGTTGAATATCTGCAGCGCTTTTGTCAGGAAAAGTTATACTTGTTTGGTGTTTCTCGATAAAGTGGTCCGATTCTAACATCACTTGAAACACAGGTGAGCAGTGAGACAAGATGGAACGGTGAACAAAAAATTTCCTTCCTTCGACCTGCAAAACCAAATCTACGGACTGAGTGAAATCCCAAAATTGTCTGTTGGTTTTGTACGGTGAACGAAATACACTCATGTTTCTGAAAACAAAACAAATATGGAGTAACTCTCTTTTGTTACTGCGTTTTCTTGTGATACTTACTTGCTATTTAGATGTTTTCATAGTTAAAAAAAAATTAGTTCATCTCCTTACCAGTTTTATCGCTCAAAAAATTCACTGCTGCTACAACTTTCTCAGTACTCAAGATGAAGCGAACCTCTCAGAAAGCGTGAAAAGTAAATTTATCGGTTAACCTTCGTCCCTCGGGAAAACTTTTACTTTTAATTTCACTTAGTGGTAATTTTGGGATTACGTTTCCACCATGCCCTGATGAAGGTGTTTACTGAACCGTATCTCAAGGCTGGTTTCCATCAAAGCGCTTTAAGCTGCAACTTCCAGCGTTTGGGCTGGACTGTGAATGCTTAAGATTCTTGATTTCTATCATACTAAAAAAATGGCGGCGTTATCTGATTAGAATTGTTGTTGAAAGAAATTTCCACTATAAAAGTTTTGGGAGATGACTCGTCTCAACTTCCAAACATTTCAAAATACATGCGCCGTAGCCGGAAAAATATCTTAACATGCACGGAACACCGAGAGATGCCGCAAAAAGGCCTAAATGGTTGAACTAAAATGGTGTTACAAAACTGTTTAATTTGAGAAGAAAGTCTTCTTTCTAAGAATCTTGGAAACGTTTTTTAGGCTTTAGAGTAGAGAAATTAAGAACGTAAATAAACCTTGTAGCAGCTCAGCGCGATGTTAACCAGATGACACTTGATGAAAATTATTCAGGAACTGTTGTGGAACAAGATGTTTATGGAGGATAACAACCCTCCAAATGAATCTCCTAGTCAACAGGATGAAAATTGTAACAGTATTTCAGAAACAGCTGACAAACAATTCTCCTGGCACATGAAGGTGCAGAAATAAGCCTACAACTTCAAGACACTCCTAACCGACAATTTTGGACAGTGTAAATAGGGACATTGGTCTTTTGCAACACAAATCTGATTCTGTCACAGTTCCTGCCACCCACCCACCAAGATTTTTTAGGGGGTAAAAGTATGATTGCAGGGCTTAAAATCTGGGGGAAAGTCCTAAAATTTTTATTCAGTTGAAATATGATACACTCGCACAAAACTTTACGAGCAATAGTCACTTCTTGTCAAATAATTTTTAAAAGTTTAAAAAACATAAAATACATGTAAAGGAATTTTATATAACAATTTCAACTAATAAAAATGTAAATTGAAAATATCTAGGCCTTTGATCATCCTATTTTTGAGACATTTTAGGTTTTAATGTACTAAAGAAGAAGGCAAACAAAAAATTAATCAATCCAAAACAAAGCCAGTAAAAATGATTGGTCCGTAAAAAAGGTCGGGAAAATATATTGACCAGTACAAAGTCACTGAGCTGAAATTTTGCACTTATTAGCTGATTTAGGTAGGAGATTGACAACCTCGTCCCCGGGGCCCTCTTAGGTTCCCAATATCAAAAACGTTCGAGAGCGTTGGAGACGAGGTTGATCCTACACTGCAATGTTAATTTCAAACTTTGTCAAACTATGATGAAAGTTTCAACCGAGAATGAATTTAGGCCAACAAAAAATGGGCTGAGAAATTTAAAGCGTACTTCAAAAAAGAAATTTGCCTTTTGCAAAAATTATCCTTAGAAAATGGTGTTTGAATAAAGTTTATTTTAAGACTTTTTCGTAATAATGTAACAATGTCACATTCTCGACCCCAGATCTTTTTGAGATAAACTCGAAGTAGTACTACTTTTGAGGTTTTAATCTCAAAGAGCTCTGGGGACGAGAATGACAATGTCATAAACTTTCTATTTAGATTCGTTGTCATCTAATCTTACGCAAAATGATTTTTCGCAATGTTGCAATATAAAATCCAAATTTTTTTCTTCACTAAATGGCTTTTTTTGGAAAATACTGTTTTCATCATACGGCAACTCACATCAAATTTAGCTTTTTAGTCGCGTCAATTAATCCACATCAAATTTTCTCCATTTAAGGGTATTCAATATGTGAGGAATATAACAAGCCAGGGGTTGCACTAAGACAAAGAAAGTTTATTGTTTCTCTTTACGAAGAATTAACAACATATAAATCCAACACAAATTACAAAATAATTTATTCTTACAAAATAACTATTTCTAAAAAATTTTATGTATTAACATCTGAGTGCAAAAAAAAAGAATAGAAAATAAAATCGAACGAAAAATTTATTATTGAAGGGAAGAACAATGAAAAGAGGAACGAATGTATTTGTAAATATGATTTGGAGAGGGTACGACCAGTTTTAATTAAATTCATGTTGAAATTTTACTCAAATTTTTACATAAGTTTCAAGATGCATCCTTTTTATGTTTATTGCTAGTTTAGTTAAAAAAAATCCCCATCGAAATTCCCTGGAAATGATGATCTAACGCCTCTCATCTAAACCCATTGAAAAAATTAAGTTCTAATAAACGAACTAATTTAAATAACCCCCAAATTTAGCAGCAAAAAGATAAACGCCCAAATTTATCAGCTAAATAAGATAAACGCCCAAATTTATCAGCTAAACAAGATAAACGCCCATTGACTGTTACTTGCTACACAAAAGAATTACTGAGAAAAATGGTCGCCCAGTTTGTTTTGAAGATCATTTACATTATCTCATTTATCCGTCCGGGTATCCACTTATTTTGGAAAAGTAAATTCCAAATTTATTCTAGGAGCTTTTTTACCTTTCCTAGAAGTAAGCTGGTTCGAAACAAACAGAAATTTCATTAGGAAAAAAACCATTAACAGCTCCCGGGGCTAAAAAAACAAGTTAACCAAAACATATGCAGAAAAATTATTTAAAATTTTTCCGACTTTGAAGGACCTTTTTCAATAAGCATATTCAATTTCCAGGTGTTTCCAGTTGCAGTGACTCCCCTGTCTTATGCAAATATAAACTGCACGTGACAATCCATCAAAAAGCACGATAGATCTCGTGAGCAAAATTTATAACAACAAAATGCTATAAAAATATTAAAAATTAGATAATGACTTAACAAAACGGGATTGTTCAAGATATTTGAACTAATAAATTAAATCTTATATACATAAAATTGCATATTATCTGAACGATTTTGAAATTCCTCACAGAAGTTAGCTGAAGCATAGAGATGCATGAAGTGCAGAGATGGAGAGCATCGCACCTTTGACTATGGTGCACTCTCCTCTTTGGCCGACGAGCGGGTTCTTCTCTAAAAAAAAAACATGTGAACAAGACCATGGAATTTTACATCTAAGGTGGAGAGACAAATAAAGCCGTAATTTTCTTTTTACTATGAACACCCAAGAACAATAGAAAATTTTGAAACAATTTAAGAATATCCCAGGCTTCACTTAGCCTTTTTCTAAGCAAAACATGAATTTTCTTAGTCAACGAAAATATTGTCCTATATAGTTGCGAAAGATAGATAGGTTATGGTTATTGGTTTTGCAGTTACTAAGGGACGATTCCCAATTTGAAAATTAAACGTTAAACTCCAATCCCAAGTTAGGGTCAGAGCGGGTAAATCGCTTGACTTTTAATCTTTTTTTAAGAATAGAAAGTATTTTGAATTTATTTGTCGTCTACGCGTCGTAAAGCGTATATTCGAGTGTGCGCCTAATTTGACAGATCGATGATCTTCATTATCACATCTTTTTTATTCTGACGTTTAGAACAAGGTGGGCGTCAAATCTAAACGTCGGCTTGACGTCCAATATAAGCTTTCAAATCATTTCTGAAGCAACTGAAAAACCATTTTCAGGTTTTAAATGATTTGAAAGTAACAAAGACCAAAGCTTTTCTGAAACTCCTTGCAACCGTGCATGGACCAGATGTATGGTGCATGGACCAGATGTATGGTGCAAGCTACATGAAGGTATGTGCATGCTGGGTACGACATAAACAAAAAAAAGAACGTGACGGCTTACTTGTATGTGCGTTAGTTGGTTTTCTAAATATATACCTTTGGAGCCTGTAGAATAAAATAAAAACTCCATCAACTAACCCAGCCAAAACCAACCATTCATAACGGCGGTATAAAATCCGTCGGTTAAAAATAACGATTTTTTTGTTTTGTGACGAAAATTTTAACCAACGAAAAAATTTTTACCGACAAGATTAGTGACCGACGAATATTTCCGGCCGACGAATATTTCCGGCCGACGAACATTTTTATCCGACGATTTTATTCCTCAAAGAAGGAAATCATGCAAATTTTGTGAGTTACACCCCCCAGTTCTAGTTCTGAAAAACATGACTAGCCGTCATACCGAAGAAAAACGGCGAAATCTTTTTCGGAATATATTGTTATTATCTTCTTCCACGACATGATGTAACGTCAGTTTCATCTTGCCTCCTAAACGAAAAAAATAAAATAAAAAAACATAGGTCTACAAACTCAATGCTTTATCATTCCTAGGCAGGCCTTTTATAAGAATACGAGAGCTGGAGGTAGATGTTTGCTGTGAAAATATTATTGCAAATTTCGAACTGTATGGCAGTGGTTCGGAATATAGCATAGGTGTGTTTACCACGTGATGTTACGAAAGCTACATGTCACGTAAAAATGAGAAATAGCCCTTAGACCGTGGAAAGATATGTGTTCATCCGTCAGCAAATTATTTACTCCGCGGAAGGTCCATATAAGCTGCGAGCAACCATTTTTATACGAGTATTATTGTAAGAGAAATCTCCGAACTATTACCAACATAAAAAAAAATGGCGCCATATTTCAAATATTTGTAATCGTTAATTTAACAAATCTGGTTCGTGAAAAACATACTGTAATGCCTTGATTAAGCGCCCGGTACTAGACTGGTCGCTTATAAGGGAAAGGGCTTTTTTATTTTTCCTACCAAACTTGATTAAGTGTTAAGTCGCTTATTCAGGAGGGGAGGGCGTATTTGAGGGAGGGGGTTATTTTTGGTTTGTTTTTCCTACAAATTAATTTTTGAGCCACAAGATCAGGCTCCTCTTCAAAGGTGCTTTCAACCGAGGTTAACAGTATGTGATTTTGACAGAGTATGTCATTTTGACAGAATGACGAATTTTATAAAAAGTCAGGGGAATTTTGGAAGGATCAAGTAAGTCATTAAAAAATGGCCTGCTAATAAATCTTATTGCAGACCATTAATAAACATGTAACATGTGGCATTGCGAAAATGTCATGTTAATATTTCATTGGCAATTGGTTCTAAACCAATTCGTCGGTCCTAAACTTTGAAATTCATATCTTTTATAAGTAACGAACATTCTCAAGAATGGTATTTTTAACACGGTGGGAAGGAGAAGGAGAAGAAGGCACACGAGCTAACAACTGTCTATGATTTCGTAGAAATTCGCCATACCGTTATCCAACTCAATAACCCTTGTCACTGGATTTTGTCCTAAAGATAAAAATAATCAAGTTGGCATAATAAGCGTCAAAATGGTTATGTGGGTTTTCTGTTCTAAAGTGCTGAAAAGATGTCATGATTTCGTCGCATAGGTTTCGTCAAAAGGTAATTTTTATAATACGTTGAAACAGTGTAGTAAACTTTTTTTTTTTTTGTCAACTTACCCTAACAGGCTTTTCTTAGTTCAACGACGAGAAAAAACTAATAAATGCTAATTTAAACTGTGCTACTTCTAAAAAGTCATTCGTTCCTTGTTATCACAGGAAGTTCGTCCCTGATTCATGCAAAACATAAACAGCGGTGTGAACCTGGAATCACACATACCTCTGAAGAAGTTTCGTAGTAACATAGAACGTGAATCAATCACATCTTTTCCTTTCTTATCGCTTTTGACTTCCAACACTAAGTACAAACACGGGGAAACACCGACGTCGCTTTTCGTCTGGAAGAAAAATGGAGAAATAAGTTGCAAAGATTAATCATTGATGCGACGTTAATACCACCGACGTGCAAACATGGCTGACGTAACGATGGCAACGCCGGGGTAACGATGGCAACGCCGACGTAGACAATCTCTGATACAACAGTAACGCAGCTGACGAAACGACAACACAACACAACGATATGATAAAGTTTTACTATATACACAACAAACCTGAAAAGATTCGTCGACGATTATTTTTTTCTCAACTTTTAAATTAGTAGTTCGGCATAATATTCGATCGCTTCGATTCAATATGCTTCTCCTTGCTGGTTGCTCGAATTTTGCATGACTACAAAAGGTAATAAAGAACTTTAAACAGATCCTGCATCAACAGGGAATGGTGCTTTCAGATTCAGAGGTGGTGGTTGTGAGGAGAGGGCAATTGTCAATTATTTATGATAGATCTTGTCCGAATCAAACATTACAGAAACCGCCCTAGATAACACCTTACATAAAATTTCAAATCAGTATTATAATTCATATCACAACGCTTGTTCAGGGAGGGTACAGAAGTTAAGTGTGGAGTTTAATCGAATAATCACAGAAAGCTTTTACAAAAAAATAAAGAATTATACCGATCTAATTTTACTTTGACATATACTTCATCAATGTCTGAAAAAAACAGAAAGTAGAAATTTTGATTAGAACATCAACTAAAAATAACCACAATAACTATAGTGTGAATGTTTAATACAGTTTGTTAACTCTTGAGATCATTTTAAAAAGATGCGACTTTAACTAGGAACCTAGACTTGGGGGAAATGATTTTAGTACTCGACGCGAGCAGCTTCTGTAATAAATACTGACCTGCCACGCTTGAGAATTGTAATTTGCTTATGATTATATGCTATTTTATACTTAGATTTTATACTTAGATTTTATACTTAGATTTTATACTTAGATTTTATACTTAGATTTTATACTTAGATTTTATGCTTAGATTTTATACTTAGATTTTATGCTTCAGGGCCGATTAGAAGATAATAATTTCTAACACAAATTTAGAATTCTAAAGAATAAGGTGAATCTCTAAGCGGTCAAGTAAACTCAAAATTAAACAACAGGGAAAAGTAACCTGAGTAAAAGTATTAATAAAAGAGAGAAAGAAACCATTTTCTTGTTTTTATATCGAAAAATAAAAAAATAATAAACTTTGTTATAAATTTTATGCTATTATATGATTTTGACCTAGTACCTAGAAACTTTACCTTTTTTAAAATTTTATACTGAGTGGCTTGTCTGGATATACTTGTTTTTGCGAGATCAAAACAGGTCCAGTCGGTCCACACAAAAAAAATAATACACAGTAAAAACAAGTAAAGCGAATCCAGTTCTTTACTGTGAGAATATCCTCAGAATCTCTTTCATCAACGAAATAAAAGGAATAAGAAAATACCTTCGTGTACGTACAAGCCAGTAACTTCAATGATTTTTCCATTGATTCCAAAATATTTAGACGGTTCACCAGAGAAGTCAACATGATCATCGGCTGGTTCCGTACTTACTGAAAAATAAGTTTCACACAAAGTATAAGTAAGTTGCACACAAAGTATAAGTACTCCAGAGCATCGATTACTCACCCCCCCCAAAAAAAAAAAATGTTGTTTCACCCTTCACCCTAAAGCCTATTATTAATCCTCCATACATTTTTTAACTTTCCATTTATTCGTTACTCGAGATTGTGTAGACAGAATCAGACAGAATACTATATCCTGAGCTACTGATAAACGAATGAGCCTGAGATACACCAAATAATCAAACTTTCCATTTATTCGCTACTCGAGATTGTGTAGACAGAATCAGACAGAATACTATATCCTGAGCTACTGATAAGAGAATGAGCCTGAGATAACTTATACACCAAATAAGCAAACTTTCCATTTCTTCGTTACTCGAGATTGTGTAGAATCAGACAGAATACTATATCCTGAGCTACTGATAAACGAATAAGCCTGAGATAACTTATACACCAAATAAGCAAACTTTCCGTTTATTCGTTACTCGAGATTGTGTAGACAGAATCAGACAGAATACTATATCCTGAGCTACTGATAAACGAATGAGCCTGAGATACACCAAATAATCAAACTTTCCATTTATTCGTTACTCGAGATTGTGTAGACAGAATCAGACAGAATACTATATCCTGAGCTACTGATAAACGAATGAGCCTGAGATACACCAAATAATCAAACTTTCCATTTATTCGTTACTCGAGATTGTGTAGACAGAATCAGACAGAATACTATATCCTGAGCTACTGATAAACGAATAAGCCTGAGATAACTTATACACCAAATAAGCAAACTTTCCATTTCTTCGTTACTCGAGATTGTGTAGAATCAGACAGAATACTATATCCTGAGCTACTGATAAACGAATAAGCCTGAGATAACTTATACACCAAATAAGCAAACTTTCCGTTTATTCGTTACTCGAGATTGTGTAGACAGAATCAGACAGAATACTATATCCTGAACTACTGATAAACGAATGAGCCTGAGATACACCAAATAATCAAACTTTCCGTTTATTCGTTACTCAAGATTGTGTAGACAGAATCAGACAGAATACTATATCCTGAGCTACTGATAAACGAATGAGCCTGAGATACACCAAATAATCAAACTTTCCATTTATTCGTTACTCGAGATTGTGTAGACAGAATCAGACAGAATACTATATCCTGAGCTACTGATAAACGAATAAGCCTGAGATAACTTATACACCAAATAAGCAAACTTTCCATTTCTTCGTTACTCGAGATTGTGTAGAATCAGACAGAATACTATATCCTGAGCTACTGATAAACGAATAAGCCTGAGATAACTTATACACCAAATAAGCAAACTTTCCGTTTATTCGTTACTCGAGATTGTGTAGACAGAATCAGACAGAATACTATATCCTGAACTACTGATAAACGAATGAGCGTGAGATACACCAAATAATCAAACTTTCCATTTATTCGTTACTCAAGATTGTGTAGACAGAATCAGACAGAATACTATATCCTGAGCTACTGATAAACGAATGAGCCTGAGATACACCAAATAATCAAACTTTCCATTTATTCGTTACTCGAGATTGTGTAGACAGAATCAGACAGAATACTATATCCTGAGCTACTGATAAGAGAATGAGCCTGAGATAACTTATACACCAAATAAGCAAAATCTTGGAGCCACTAAGTTATTTTTGTAACAAGAACTAAATCAGACCGTAACAGAAAAAATTAAATGTCGCTTCACCTGCTAATTCTTCGTCTTCTTCATTTAGAGAAGTTAAATCTACGGATTTTGATTTTTGCGGCGGTTGAATTTCAGGCGATAGTGATGTGTGATCAACTTGCATTGACTGTGTTTTCAACAACTTGTTCCTATTTCCGACACTTGATTTTTTATTTCTTTTGTCAATAGTGTCAACAGGACTTTCATTTAGGACTAAATATTCTAAAAAAATAAACATGATTAAAATACATTTATATCTTCGAACTCAATTATTTGTTGGGAGCCATCTTTGCAAAGGGTGGCCACATATTTAAAAATTTATAATTTTAAGAGATTCAAAGAAACATAGTAGAAAAACACTAAGAATAGTGAAAAAATATTCCCATAATTTAGATTTTCTTAAAATTTTAGGAGAAAATAAAGAGTGACTAATAAGCAAGCCTTTCTTTGTTCGAATGACAGAGAGGCTGTTTTTTTCAAGTATCAGTAATATGTAAGTATCATCTATCAGTTCTGTTGCAAGATAATGCTCAATTTTCTGTGAGGTAAAACGGAATAACAAAAAGTTACTATATGAAAAAAATGGAGTTAGTATAAACAGTTTTAGGAGATTTTAGGACTTAATTTTTATACGCAAAAAAAGTTTAGGTTAGTTAGGAGATCTTGATCCACCCTGTTGAAATAAATGCTGGTCATTTTAGGATTTGAAATACGCACAAGATTTTTTGTAGATACAAAACAATTTCACAATGCTTACACATACCTTCGCTATTATCACTACCATAAGAAAATGAATTAACCAGTTCTCCACCCTCTGTAACAACTTGTAAACCTTGACTCTTATCCTGTAACACAACAAAAAACAACGTTAACCACAGAAAACACTAGCCGCGGGTCTAAAGTGACTCAATATAAAACAGTGACATAAAAGGACACAAGTGACTGAAGATGACCTTTGCTTGACATTAGACGTCAGGTAATGTATTAGATTCTCATATTGATTTTAAGAAAAGGGTTAAATTTAGTTTAATCTAACAGGTGCTGACAAGTCCACACGTTTTCTGTTAAAAGTTGTATTTCAATGACCAAATACTGATACCTCATCTGGTAGGACAGTTTTAAAAGCCAACTGTAATTCACCAGACTTGGCTTGTTCCAAATCAAACCAATGCTTGTCGGTAAGTCCACCTTCACCAAGACTGATTAAGTCATCAAAATGAAATCTAACCACGCCCATTTTCTCTTGACGAAAAGGATCCTTGTCCCAGACCTCGATGGATATTCGTTGATGTTTCTGTGGCATGGCTAAAGTGACTTGCTCATTCCACACAGGGTTTAAAGTTCGATATACTATTTTCGTCTTATATTTTTCTTGTTTCGCATCTCCAACACGCACGATAACAAATGGATCGCTCCTTCCTGTAGGCAGAAATGTGAAGAAAATTATTAAAACCTCCTTTGTATTTAGTTTTACTAAAGAAAATGTCTGGTCAAGAACATTCAATAACAGTGCTAATCGCAATGACGTCACTATACATGTGCTGAGAAAAAGTCAATTTTTCCCAAATCTTTTTCCTTTTTAAGTCTTTTTAAGCCACTGTTGAGCATGCTTCACTTGGGTTTCTGCTTAATTTTTTTAAACTTTTAGCACAAAGACAAAAGAAAAGTCTCTAGTCAAAATCATGGCGAATGTAAGAAGCACTGAAAAATGGTACAACAATTTGGTTTAACGGAAACGTAATTAACTGGGTTTTGCAGTTTTCCCCTGTGAAATAATTGGCGGAGGGACCAAAGTGAAATGGTTTTGAACTTCCACGTAATAATTGTGATAAACTGCAAACACAATGAATTAATATCTTTGCCAAATTTGAGACACCAAAATAGACACTACTGCTACACATGTTACTTGTATACCAGAATGTTTACACAAACAAACAAAAATCATAATAATTCTTCACTATATTCAATCTATGCCTTGGTAATCTTTGATTTTCCCGATTGAGGGAAAATCATAGTGAGTTTTCTTAAACTAAAGAAAAATGCCAGCAAATGAAACTAGAGTTTGATATTCCCTTACCATTCAAGTCGCAGGCGACAAGATTTCTTGCACGAAGAATACAGATAGTTAGGCTGCCTCTTTCTACAAAAAAAATACAAAATAAAGGAGAAAATGTTTGACTGCAAAAAATGTAACATGTTTCCAACATATCCTTCCTTCATTAGTCTTGACAATTACCTGATTGTAATATAGCCTCCATGGTCACCGAATCTATCTTGTTTCGTTTCTAATAAAAAACACAGGACAGCAATAATAAAGTAAAGAATCGAGCGCAAGGGTGCATGTCCCAGGTGTCCTATTCATTGGCAAAGAATACTATTTGGACTGACGATGTTTTTAAAAACCTGTATGTGGACCATCTTAACAGCCAAACAAGGAAAATGTAGAATTTTCTCAAGAAATACATTGAATATAAAATAATTAATGTGTCAAACATTTTACCTGGTGCAGTGGTTCCCCTTCATTCATACCTTGGTTTACAGTTGGTCGCACTAAATAAAAATAAAAAATGATTTAAACATCAATGAAGATTGCAACTAATATGGAAATTTTGCATCAAAATTTTTTGTTTGAATTTCTGCTCGTAATATTTTTAGAAGTAATATTTTCTAAGCAATAGCAACTGCTGTAACAGCTTGTTCTATTAAGACAAATTAATCCACTGCAGGACAACTCTTTCAATCTTTTCAGTAGTAAATTAGTCACTTAACAGAGGACAGAAGCAAGAAAAAAGAAAAACACATCCAATCAATTTACTTGCATAAATCATCACGTGATTATGGCCAACGAATAAATCGACGTGCTAGTTCAAGTTGGAACTCTGCTGTATTTTGCTGGAATTTCATAAAAAAAAGCATGACATACCAGATGCTTTGATTGACGAGATTGGTCTAAAGATCACTGACACAACTATTTTGCCAACTTTCTTCAAGCATTCTTGTCTTCCTTTCTTCAAATCACCTTTAAATTTGAAAAGTAGATCCAATTCTTTTTTAAATGTACACCAATCCGGCTAAAAAATTGAGAGTCTGAAAATTAGCACTAAAGTTTTAATACGGTAAACAGTGTATATAACATTATGTGTAAAAGAATATCTTACCTTGGATAAATGAAAATTACAGGAGCCCATAAAATCATCATTATCATCAGCTAGTAGCACATTGGGTAAAACCATTGGATTTCTGTCATGGACAATGAATGATAATGTTGTCTGAAATATTAAAATAATTATTAACAATGTCCCAGAAAAGTTGTGGTATAAAGACATAGGTCGTAACCAAAACTGGTAAATACTTACATTTTTAGAATTTTTAGTATTTTTAGTATTTTTAGTATTTTTAGAAGCTTACTTGAGTGTAATCCAGTGTAAAAAATTCAATCATAGTATCCCACTCTGGATTCAAACTTTCTTCAACTACTTGTCCCACTTGAACCTAAAGAAAACAAAATTGATAAGTGCAATCTTTAGACAAAAAATTTACATACCAAGTCCGTATCCTTAAACCGACAGGCCTTCACCAAAACAAGTTTCTGTAACAACTGTAAATAAATAGCCAATTTTGATTGGTTGATAAGAAGTGCAAAATGTTCTGCTTGATGTATGAATATGGTCTAATAATTGTAAAGTAGACCCAGGCTAGTCAACGCAGTCAACATTTCCAAAGCAAGAAGAGGGTCAAATAATGATCTAACATCTTATATATCTTATGTGTAGCAGAAATGATAAATAACTTACAAGTTCTTTATTCGAAAATATCATCACATATGGATCACTTGTACCACTACTATCCATTGGAATCAAATTGATACCTTTGTGCACACGGACATATAACATACCACAAACTGATAAAATGAAAATACAATCAAGATTAAGAAACCACTATTAAGAATTGAGCCTTAGACTTAAATAAACTTATTGACAATCCATTACTGATATAAAGTTTAATACAGAAGCCTTATTGTATACATAACCTTGTTCACATAAAACTAGTAAAAGTTATCCCAGGGGACAAAAAGCCACTACTTCAATTAAGCCGAAGTCATTTGCAAGCACTATACAAACAACACGTACGCTCATCTGGTTCTTCTTGTGCGTTTTTCTCAAGGTATTGTGCATGAAATGTTTCTTCGTCTGTTTCATTTGAAATATCGAGTAAAGGAAGGTCTGAATAGTTCAACAACAATTGCAAGGTGGATCCTTCAATATTGTCATCTTGCAGATCCAACTTTCTAAAAAATCATAGTCAACATTATTGATTCATTAAATAATACGTTGAATAAAAAGTGAGAATATTTTACGATACAGACTAAAAACAACTGTCATGCAGGTTAGGTTTATCACTTACTGTTCACTGTTTTGTTCTAGGTTCATTCGGACTAGTGGTAAAACATATTCCACCACGGTATAATTTGGACCAAATCGTCTTTTGCCTTTGATTTTGATTCGCAACTAAAATTGAAAATCTTTAAACTAAGAAGTTAATAATGCCAATGACTTTATACTCAGATAACGGTGATCAAAAAGGCATGTAGGTCAGAAAAATGAGTAATTCCAATTTCAAATCATTTGTGCAAAAAAAAATTGCCTACCACAGAAATTTTTAAAAAGTAAAATTTGAGCAAGTATAATATCTAAAACAGTGCACAATTTTCATAAGCATCATTGCTAACCTTATCAAACTGAAGACTTCGAACAACTAATGAGACTTGTTCTTGCCAAAGCACATCTGAAGTTATTTCTTTAGTTCGAATCTTTTGTTTATCAAGTGTCACAGTACACCATTGCTCATCAGCTAATTATAAAACAAACCAATACAAAGATAAAACTTTATACAATCTATAAAGCTGGTATGTAATCTAAAATACCCAGCCTTTTTAATTCAATTTTATTTCACATCTACAAAAAATTGCTGCAGTGAAATGCTGTTTACAAACACTTCAGCAAAACTTGTGTTTCATGTCTGCAATTTATATTTCGTATCATGGGTGCACACTGCCATAAACGAACAACAGTTAAATTTCTAAAACAAGACTTTGTAAATCCAAGTATCTATATCTAGCATAAAAAAATCACGTTGGCAACAAAATTCTGAATACCCACATAAAATAAAGAGGCTGAATACCACACTAACTTTTTAATTTAATTGAAGTTTTCAATTTAAGTGTTGTTATCTCCAACTAACTAGAGACCACCTGAGACCAAAACTGGCAAAGCTCAGCAAACACATCCGTTTTAGGGTCAACCAGTTCATGGCCAAGAAATCTTTAACACTAACTTCTCCTTTTATCGAAAAAGTATAATCTATACATTATTTTGATCAGGATTTTTGAAGCCCTGTACAGTAGAGATAATTTTTTTATACATGGATACTCACATGTAGCTTTTCCATGCATTCCTCCCTTCAATGTTATTGTCAAAACACCAGAAGCTAAAGATAAAAGTTTCATGTTGGTTATGTGACCTAGCATTTTAAGACAGCTACAGCCGTAGCTTATAGTCCACTACGATGGGGAATCCTTACAGAGTACCAATTTTTCTTATGTTTGTTAATTTTTTAAGTCCATGCAGACATTTTGACCCTCTATCACATCAAAGTGTATGATTAAGACACTTTTGAATTAAAAATTATTTAGTTTTCAAATTATTTAGAAACACTCAACATACCATATCCACTTTGCCTTCCCATCAACTCAGGGTCATTACACAGAGGAACAGTGACGTGACCAGGATCAACAAGACCTTGCAAAATAAGAAGAATGAAAATACAGAAAAAGAATTATCAAATAGTAATTAATTCAAATACTTATAATAACTAACACAACATACATTCTCCACTAAATAAGAGAGTGTATGTCACGTCAGGATGTTCAAAAAAGAGTGTTGACAACTTAATTCAAAGTAGAAATAATAAAAAATCTTTGTGCTTGAAAAACAAATAATTTGCCCAAATCGAATTAACAGCAAGAACATGTTGATGTTGATAGAAACTTTGAATTTCATTAAAAAAATGTTTCAGTTAAACATGCAAGTAAATCTGAGATATATTTTGACTTAACAATTTATTTAATTTGATTTTGTCAGCTATATGACTAAGGTTTTAAAAATAACGTTTTTCCTTTAACTATCTTTAATGCAAAACATGATACGAACAAGTTCCACTCACAGACAACTTAGAAAATCGTATGGCAAGAAGATAAAAACCTTGTCTGCAAGGATTAAGAAAAATGAATGTGCCTTATGTGAATAAATAATGTCCAGTAGTTTCCACAGTACTAAGAAGAAATTCATAGAAAGTCACCAACATTAATGTGCGAAAACAACATGATTACTTGCTTCTGGATTAATTAACCATTAAAAATTACTCTGAAAACTAAATGAATTTTTTCAGCTCTTTTATTATGAAGTCAATTTCCGGGTAAAATGTAAACATAAAACTGTAGTAGATTCTATTATTATACATATACTTACTTATTTTTAAAGAATCATTAACAAGTTCTGCAATCCATGCGCGAATGAGAGGAAACTCCATCAACTGAATTTTCTTTAACAAACGAATCTCAAAATCAACTTTTGGTCTAAATAAAATATATTTTGTGAATTATATTGAATTACCAATTTAAAAAAAAAATTATGAGGGTTTGGATTATCCAATTACAATTCGCAAGTCACTTGTATGTTTTTTGCAGAGTGAACCTACTTGTACTAAACATTTTGGAATGTAAGATAATACACCATTATTGAAGATTCTTTGTAAACGAACAATTTTATAACAACATAGGGATGTGTAGAAAAGCTTTATGTGACCGTGTTTAAACTTAGTTAAAAAGATATTTACAACAATTAAGCCTTTGGTCATTCTTCTATCTTCAGAAGAAGAAAAATGTAGAAATTAATAGTTTTATATTTGCAGATAAGTTTTAACATTTCCTTCAAACTACTTACGGATTTAAAAAGCTGATTGAAAATGCTGCCAAATGTGGGAATGGTATATTTTGATTAAACATGAGGACAAGTTGTATCTGTCCACGAATCTTAAACTTCTCAATCACAACATCAGTGTCTCCCCTAAGAAGAAAAAAGAATTAACTAATATGAATTTTTGTCATTGCAAGGTTAGGATTACCGAAACATGAAAAAAATTGAAAAACGATTTTTTTTCTGGCAAAAACCGGCAAATGTGGTGAAGCTTCAGAACTAAAAACTGTGGAGCTTTATCAGAATTAAAGTATTTTCTTTTTTGATGTTTCTCATGTATATTCTTGATTTTTAAAAATTTGTAAAAGTGCAACTGTAAACTTAAAATTGCAAGGGCCCTGTCTGAATCTACATCAACAGCTGATGAATTCTTTCCAACTGAAATTAAAAAGGCTGCTTTCAAAACATACATACATTCTACTATTTAGCTTTAGCTGAATGATCATCTGTGACTCTGGAGCATCGAGGCCCATATCAGCTTCTAATACAACTTGATATTTTGGCCTGACAGGAAGGTCTTTTGGTGGATTACGATATGTCACTTCAGATGCTAGGAGCTTTCTTAAATCATCTGACATGTCAAAGACGCGTAGGTATTTTAGATAAGGTGTTCGATGACCCAATGTGAACTTGGTAAGTTCAATGTTATCTATAATAAAATTAAAAAACAAATTTTTTTATTTACAAGTTACAAACAGTTACAAAGTTTCCTATAAATGTTTGCATCCTGACAGGCAAGAAAAGAAGGCAAATTGGTTATTCACCTTAATTTATAGATTTATAGAAATACATTATTAAAAAGGACCTGAAATTGTTTTTTCTTATCTCTTTGTAAGAACAGCTTTAATTATTTCAGTGTATAGGTTGTTTTTTTAGCTTGATTTATTTGATTGTTACAGTCTGTGTTTCATATATTTTGCCTGTCTATGTACACATGTTTTTGACATAAAATAAGAACATCACATAAAAAATCTGGAAATACATTTCTGGAATTTCAACTATGGCATACATATAACAATAATTACCTATCATCTTTGGCTTGCAAGATTCCAATACTGGATCTAACGAACGCTTTAAAATGTCATTAATAGTCTGGTCGCTAAAGTACCACCTAAATATAAATCGATAGAGCGAAAAGTTTAGTTTAGGTTAAAAAAAATTTAACATAAAAAATATGTTAAACTACAGAAAAAACCGTACCATCGATTCAAAAGATAATTTAGCCATTCAACTGTTTCAGATTGATTTAAAGCTCTTCTCCGATGCTCTCTCATTTCGTGTTCATTGAAAAACCAATCATGAATGCGATTTGTTTTTATTTTCCATACCCATAAAGCATAACCACAGAGAACGATTGGCACAAGAAAGGATGTTTGAAAGTAGCCCAATACATACGAAATCACAATAAGAATGCATATGGTTACTGTCAACCTGTAGAGCTCATTTTCTGCATATTTTTTAACAACTTTATCATCAACATCAATTGTTTTCTCTTCCTCTGTGTTCATTGATTTCTTTGTTTTTTTATCCATGTTTTATAGAAATTGTTTTTTACCAGATTTGTGTCATAGAGAATTAACTGTATAAGCATCGGGCTTTCAGCAATTTTGGATAGAATTCATCAGGTGATGTAAGAAAATAGAAATACACTACCAGCAACCAATTAATAATGCTCTTTTTGCTTTCTTAGCCTAAAGAAAAGCATAAATTATGATTGTCCTCGTTCAACTTTGTTACTAATGTTTGTTACCATCACTAAAAATAAAGCATATAAAGTATTGTATATATAAATAAATATTTAAAGCATAAAATGAAGGTATTGTGTATATAGTCATAACGCTATAAAAATTTTAAACATTTGACGCAAGCTAACTCTACTAAAAGAAACGAAAATTTACAAATTGCACACGACACAGCAATTCTGCAATATCCTCATGGCCATTCATTAATTTTCCAAGCAACAGCAGCAATAAAGTAGAAGCACTATCTCTGTTAATTAGAAAAAAACACAATTAAGACAGGTTTACTTATTCAGGAAGTAAATATTAGTCAAGGTCAATTGCAATTAATTAAAGAAATTTAAGTAAAACCACTTACAATACTGTTTAAAATTTTGTGTTTTAATGTAAATATATTTTGTTATCAAAACAATACTTTAAAAGAAAGTGAGTTGTAAGAGTAGCATACTTGTACTGGCAAATAAAACCAAATAACATGTAAATACATGAGTTAAGAATGCCGCAAGATCTTTTTATATGAAAAGTTTATCAATAATAAAAAAGTGTTCTATTTCGTAAAAAATGTGTTTTTTTCATGAAGGCATTCTGTTTCATTTCAAGTTTTCTGTCAAAACAAAATATGAAATACTACAAAAGTATAGTATTGCTCACATATATCAGTTGATAAAAAAAAGATCAAAATAAGTTTTCCGTGCCACATCTTTATACTTGCATTTCTTCTTCTGAAACTTTATGATACCTTGACCTGATACAACCAGAGTGTGAATTACTTAACATTGTTTCAATGACCCATTCATAAAGGCTAAATACATTATTATTATACAATCTATGTCATTGAACTATTATACATAATAAATTATTTTAAGAAAATTTTTTTTGCAAAGATACAAATAAAAATATCGTAAAGAAATAGCTCACAAACAAAGATTTTATTTGTGAAATTATTTTTATGGTAAATAAAAAGAGGAAGAAATATAAACTCTAATGTATATTTGACCCACTTAGGAAGCAAAATAAATTCTAGACAAGAGAGATTATGCAAAAACACACAAATACACTGACACTAATTGTTATTTGTATATAACTGTAAAATCTCCTCCTCTGTGTTCTTTTAAGAAACAATTTTGTTATAAGTACAATGTTAACCAAACCTTAAAAGGAAGAAAAATTGACTCTAGACATTGTAAATTTAACAAGTTCAGACAGTTACAAGTTTTAATTATTTATTTAAAAAAATTGTTTCTATGAATCTTAAGTTGACCTGCGTCACAGGCTTATACATTTAAAATTTATTATTTATTGTTATATGATTTTATTTCATGTTCCACATGTTATAATTAGTGTATTCTAAACATAGATGATAGGTTGTAACTCTTAATGTGTTGACAATATCTTGCAGTAAAATTAAACGCCACCTTTTATTATATTTTTCACTATCATGTTTTATGTGTCTAAATCACTTTTTTTATTATATTTACTTTGTTTATTATTTAAGTAAATTTTAAACGTTTAAAGAAAGATTTAAAACACAATTAAATCACGTTTTAAATCGGCTTTACACATAAAAAATTTCATAAAAAAGAAAGGTGAAGTTCAACAAAATAGGTAGTCAAATAGTCAAGTTTGTCGAAATGGTTCGAACTAAGCAGAAGTCCTACCTAGAAATTAAAAAAAGTTTTTTAGCAGAATTACAGATCAAAATTGTATTGATACAAAATTCTTGAATTATATTTAATATACTTTAAATAAAAACAACTTTCCATTCGCCAAAAAAGTTATAAATACTATCCCATATTCCCACTAAACAGTCTTTCTTTTAAAGGGTAAAAATGGTCCTACTTATCAATGGCCTAAGCTAAGGGGAAAACATCCAACTTTAGAAAAGCCCAACAGTGCCAGGATTTTGTTAACCGAATAGTTATTCTTATAGTTACATATTTAACAATGTCTCTTTTATGCTAACTAGCTTTCCGTCTCATCAAAGTTAGATTCCAAACCTAGACAAAAATACAGCAACTAAAGCAAATTAATATAATAGTTTTCATTGATTTCATTGTGATTAGATTTAAAGGGACCCTAACACAAAAACTGAACTTTTTTTATGTTACAGAAAATAAAAATATAAAAAAGTTGCTTAACAAGTCTTTTAGAATTTTAAAAAACTTCAAATATTTAAGATTTAAATATTTGATGTCTCAGATGTTGTAAAGTCATGGTTTTAAAAAAATGTTGACATTACATTTCTGCATGTAATCGAAGATTCAAAACTCTGCTTATATGTCAAGTTATAATCAGTAGTGTAAGTCTGAACTGCAATAATGATGTCATAAGGTCAGATTTAAATGTTTGAAGCTAAATATCTGAGAAATGTTTTACAAAACTTTTTCACTATAGCATAAAATTTTTTTGTGTGTATTATTATCCCTTTAAATGACATAGAGTTGATGTAAACAATTTTAAATTGATTTTCTAGAAAAAAAACTCAAAAAACATGCTTGTCATTTTTATGATTTTTTTTTAGTTTGATATTGAAGAATAGAAATACTATCAAACAAAATATTTTGTAGAAAATTTTGCTTGGTTTTATGTAAACTATATTAGTATGAGCATAACATAAATCAACTATTTTGCTGCACAATTTTGCACCGTAGATTAGTGGTTATAGCTCTTGTACTCTGTGCGGGAGACCAGGGTTCGATTCCTCTTGACGGCGATTCAACATGGGCGAGTGAATGTTACCATAGCCCCGGGTTAACCCAAGCCATGTGAGGGAAATTGGGAAGATGGCACACTGTGTGGGCCGTTGGATGTTGCCGGGAGTTGTCTAGTAGAGTGCGGGCCCTAATTGGGTCTGCGTAGCTCAAAATGAGCATTAAATACTCTAGGACTCTCCATCTACTCCTGGAAATAATAGACAGGGTATATCCCTCGATATTTGTGAGGCTAGCCATGTAAAATATGCACATCTATCTATCTATCTATCTACAACCATAATATATAAAATTAGAGAGAAAATAAATGTTGATGTGCTTCAACTGATTTTTTTGTGTATACGTGTGTACATTTGATTTGTTGATCAATCTCCCTATAAAGAGTGCCTCAAAGTGCCCCAAAACTAAATTGAGTAAATATGGTACTTTTTATCCCGAGTTTTAGGAAATATAGGAAGTATTAATAAGTGCGATGATCAAAAGGGACACTGTTTCTAAAATTTGCATTATGATTTTACCCAAATAATCTTTATCAAAAAAATTTTCTACCTTATTGGGATAAATTAATGCATGGATAAATTACTGCAAATGATGTGAACTTTCCTTAAATACAAATTATTAGATCCCTGCAAAATATTTCATTTTTGATGATGTTTTCTCTTGTTACATTTATTACTTATTGATTAACAAATCCATATATTTCCGTTATTAAATCCATGCATTTTCTTACAAAGCTGTGAATTTGCATTAATAAAACCACGCAAACTGTAACTAAAATTACACCCACATTAATTTATCCACACATTAGTTTGTCCCAAAAACAGAGCTCCTTATTATTTGTTTTTGGTATCGTGTATTTAATATCATGGTTTTTTTATTAGGTTCGAATTTATTGAATTCAATTTTTAATTGTAAATTTTTAACAGGTGTGATTACAAAATACTTGTGCACATACTGAAATTTTGTCTTGAAAATTCTTTATCATGAAATGAGTGTTTAATTTCATTAAAATAAAATGTTTTATATAAGATAGACAGAAACA
This sequence comes from Hydractinia echinata, assembly GCA_030067915.1. Lineage (NCBI taxonomy): Eukaryota > Metazoa > Cnidaria > Hydrozoa > Anthoathecata > Hydractiniidae > Hydractinia > Hydractinia echinata. The sequence goes on along the minus strand of JASGCC010000078.1, from coordinate 636,223 downwards.
ATAACTCTTTAGCTGTGACTTTTCCCATACACAAATTTATAACAAATCAATTGCATTCACAATGGTTTTAAAATTCCCAGCTATAAACAAATTTGCTAATTTTATCACTTGTTCCTGGCAATTAAATATTTAAACAAGACAAAAGTGAAATACAGAACAGAGCTTTTAGGGGATGTTTTATAGACGCTGAACATGTTTAAAAATAAAGAGGGTTTTGTTACATTTTTAGAAACAAAACTTCAAAACATCATTCTGGTTAAAAATTAAGCTGACATTAATTTACTGGATATGAAAAACTGGACTTTCAAAGGATGACATCAGCTACTTTAAAAAGCATTTAACAAAAGCAAAAGCCCTCATTTATTCACAAGATGTTGTGAAACTTTGTTGGGTAAATGGTCTTTTGGTTTTGTTGGGAAAATGGTCTTTTGATTTTGTTGGGAAAATGGTCTTTTGATTCAGTAAAATTTTAGGTTTATATGTTAGGCTAAATGTGAGAAAATCAGATTTACATTTTTGATTAAATGTGAGAAAATCAGATTTACATTTTTGATTGCCTATTATTAGGAAAAATATGAGATTGCATATACCTTAACTTATATGATACATTGTATATAGGAATTATTATAGTAGATAAAGTGTAAATTTAAGGAGAGATAAGGTAAAAAGCCTAATAAAAATAACCTATATAATGCTTCTGCAACACAAAGATAAAAATATGCATTTTTTGTTGTCCCTGATAGTACAATAAGTGATAATATCAAAATTGCTTCTGTTCAGATTAAAAAAGAACAAACAGCTTGGATGCATTGAAACACTAAAATTAAGTTCAACAAACTGAATCGTACAAATTTAAGCAGCTCGTAATGAAAGCTAATGCTATAGTTCCTTATGTTTGTGTGTAACATCATAAGAAAAAACAAAACGTTTTTGATTTCTTTCACCAACACACTCAGAACAAAAGAATACATCATACAGATTTTAATATACAAATAATCTAAGATACACATGTAATAATTGTTATTTTAACGAAGGTTTCCATGCTTCAATTTTTGGTTTCGTTGTTGAATAAGGTACATAAGCATCTTTAGAGCCAGATAAATTCCTCTCGTGGTCTAGAAAAAACTTTCTTGGAGTTGGTGGGTGTGTTGAGGGTGGCTGATCTGTAGAGTGTTGCATCCAACGATGCCATTCCGGAGGAATCTGGGAACCATCATATTCCATTCTTCCCTCATATGGAAAAACAACAAATCTGTTTCGTCCAGCAATGTAGCTATCATTTTCATAGTATTTATTTCCATATTTGTCTTCTCCAACTATAGTGCCTACCCTTACATTACATTCTCGTAGCAAACGACGAAATGCATTTGAGTATCCACCAACATGCTTCAACACATTTTGTTGCTCTCTTATCCACTGTACAAGTTTAGACATTGTATCTTTAATAACAAGATGAAGAAGTTACATAATAGATGCATTGTGCTATGGAATATACACACAGTACCTACGCCATTTCAAGATTTTAGGTAGGCGTGTAATGAATCGCACATCTCAATTTTTCTGTGTGTTCGGTGTGCGTGTAATCTTAATGTATTAAAAAGATGCAAAAGTAAGAACAAAATTTCTTTACCTCCGTACATCGCACAGGGCTACTGTTTTGGCGTGGGGGACATATACGAAGAGCAAGTTCCATCAAAGTTTACGACTAGGAATTTAAACCCATGTACAAAAAATGGTTAGTGAAGTCATTAATTAAACTTTGTAAATACTTGTGGGACAAACAATATTTATTGTAAATAAAAGTATGGAAAGTTGAACGGCGGCTGATAACGATATCTAACATTGCAATGCTAACAGCGCTAAGTGATGGATCCTAAAAATCATTACTTAAAATAATATTCCGTTTTGTCAATTTTTTTATTTAAATTATTATTTATTCAGGGAATTCCATGAAGAAAACAACACGCGTGCTACACATCGCACGCGTAAATCTATCTTAGAAAATTTGTGCATGCGTTTTTTCCAATTTTTTTCCTGGTTTATTTCACTCTTATCAGTCCCGTGAGTGTTCTTTAAGTGGTGTAAAAGTGCTAAATATATTAACAAAACACCTTCGTTGTAGGAAGTAATTTATAATAGGTAAATAACATATAATTAAATTTAAACAGTGGACGAAGAGACGCTGACACGTGCCACACGTTGCACTTACTGCAATGGTCTGCCATTTTGTTTGTAGTGCTATTTATCCCCAACCTTGTTCCCAGGGTTATATTTTCTCCGTAGGTTATCTATTATCTATATATAACAATGAAAATCAACTTTTATAATTCCTTCATTAATTTTTTTTATTTTACACGAGTAAAGAGCGTAATTAGCGCATGCGATGAATCGCACGCCTGAATAGCTGTTGCGCATGTGTGGGCGCGTGCGCGTGCGATCGCACGCATCTCATGGAATTCCCTGTTATTTAATTTTATTTTTTTTATATATATAGTTATTTTCTTAGTTTAATTTTCTAAAAGACGACTATAAAAAGAGTAAAAAATCGTAGTAAGTTTTTATATATAAAGCTTGATTTATAAAATCAAGAAAACGCTACTGAACGGAACATAATAAATATCGTTGTTAACAATATTGATAATAATTAGTGCCAGGGCTTGAAATCTGACCCTATTTCGGGTGAGTCTTTTTAGATTCGCGTCAAAGACTCACATAAAAATAAGTTACGTGAGTCTAATTTTTTTAATGTCATTACTTTCTTATGCTAAAAAAAATGACATACATTTAAAATTTAATCTGAACAAAGTTTACTAAAAAAAACCCAATACTTTACCTTACTTCAATTTTGTGCAATTTAATTTTCTTCTAATTACGAGTTCTATGCCCTCTCTAAAACACAATCCTGGAGATCATTTTCTTTTGTGTTGAATGTTGTTCTGATCTATTTATTTTTCACAATCACATTGAGTATATTAAAATAATTTGCTTCTGGTAATAAAGCAGTATGGCAGGTATCATTCTTAGGCCTAGGAAATGCTGTTAAAAATAGTAAAACTGTTAAAATTAAATTTGGATGATATTCTTCTCTTTTTTTTCCTTTGCTACTTTCAAACAACAGGTAGACAAAAAAATACGATTAATAAAACACATGAAACGTTGTCCCCCATTACTGCCAATAATTTTAATATACGCAATGATTGCTAAGATGAAAATGGATAATATATAATAAAATTTATAAAAACATGAGAAAATAATCTTCCTTACATTGTTGTTACAAATGATCTGTAATAATCATTATTTTGTTTATTTTTATACCAAGAAAACGTTACATAATAAAAGATTAAAAAATAAATTTAGATCAAATTATTAGTAGCATGTCTTGCTTTCTTGTTATTTAATTATTTTCTATTTCTACTTCGTTAGAATAACTATTGTGATTTCTTTAAATGTAAAGAATTAGTAAAATTATATATATTTTTTAACTACGCAATTTTCTACATACATGACAAAGATTTGAGTTATTAATAAGGGTTGCAAAGCCTTCTTAAATTGTTCTCTGACTTCATATTTCGCTTTTTTTACGTAATTTCGATAATTTGGGAAAGCTTTCACAGACATAAGAAAACAAAGATTTATCAGTGTGATTAATCGCACACCTGAACATATCTGCGCATGTGTGGGGGCGCATGTCCTGACTTATAGGCATTGAAATTGATATTACTAATTATTTATATTTATTATCTGTTTACCTAAAGGTACAATTTGATGCTATTTTGTCCCTGTTAAGAGCATGGAAGGGAAAGAAACAATGCACAAGAACGGAGAGCTTCTATCCCCTGATTGCTCAGTGTGGCCATGGATCACTTCTTTAATGATGCATTGTCACCAAACACAAGACTACCATTCAAAACTTACATCCTACAGAATGTTTTGTTGCCAAGTTTCCATCCTGATGTTCCCGCTTGTAGAATCCAACGTTCAGCTTTGTTACCTTTATGTCATCCTGGGCCAAGTATACCACTTAAATCTACTTGCACAATACAATATCTTAAGTTTAATTTGCGGGTATTCTGACAAGATATCTGACATGGGTGAACTGTATTACATATGTGGACTGAGAATGCCTTCAGCTGGCAGAGACTGCCCATCACGCCCTCCCATTTACAAGAAATGCTAAGGTTTATTGACAATTTGTGTTTTTCATTATCTGACAAAGCTGTGGCAATGCCTTATTTTGTTTACCCTTTTGAATATTTCCAAATGTGCTTGCTAATCTAAAACCATTTTTTATTCCCATATTCACTTGCAAGAGGATTAAAACAGGTAACCACCATGCTGATAGTTGTATCTTCTCATTATAGTTATCTAACTAATACAGCTGCATGGGACGCTGAGTTTATATCAACAGAAGTATCACCAAAGTATCAATCTAGTTGGACAGGATCAAACTAACTGTAAGTGTTATATTTCATTCTAACAGTGGTAGCAGCTGGAACAAGATCCCCGACTCTGGATGTTACACGGTTTTTGGATACAAAATGTCGTCAAACAAAAATCCTCCCTTGTTGTCTAAAAGTTCATTATACAGTGATTGGAAAAAGAAAGTGAATATCTGGTCCTCATTCACCACACTCGAGAAAAAGAAGCACGGAGCAGCCGTATTATTGACATTAGATGGGTCGGCTGAAGAAGCCGTACTTGAACTTGAATTAGAAATCATTAATAGCGATGATGGATTGGAAAAGGTTTTAGAAAAGTTAGATAAACTTTATTTGAAAGACACAACATTAGAGAAGTTCGAAGGTCTGGATAAGTTTGACACTTACAAGCGGACATCTAAAACTTCCATTCAAGAACACATTCACCAGTTTGAAAAGTTGTATTTCAAACTGAAGAGTCATGGTACCACTATATCCGAAGATCTCCTTGCTTACAAGCTCTTAAAATCAGCAAATCTCTCAAAGCAAGATGAAAAGTTGGCCAAAGGTACCGTTACAGAGCTTACATTGATCAGCATGAAAGCCCAACTTAAGAAAATTTTCCCAGATAAAGAAAGCTTATCACAAGCTTCCAATTCATTACAAGTCCATGAAATTAATGAAGTCACTTATGAAAACATTGACAATGACGGATGTTATCCAACATACTTTGCTGGCAGACAAAGTAATCAAGATTATCAACGCTATCCTCAAAGACGAACACAAACCAACCAACAACCGATGAAAAGATACTCTTCTGTGCCAAGTTCCAAAAATCCACCATCACGCACTGGGCAAATCAGTCGTTGCAGAATTTGCGAATCAATTTATCATTGGGCTGCAGATTGCCCTGATAAAAAACATCAAAACGATAATCAGCGTTCCATGCGTCCACGAAATCAACCACTTCCTCACAGATATGTTTACTTCCAGGAGCAAGAAGATGATCCGAGCCTATATCAAGTTGAGGACCATGACACTTATCATAAGATTATATTATTTCAAAGTGATTATGACCACCCAAAACATCTTCCTGGACTGGTGGCAGAATCTTGGAATGCTGCTGTTCTTGACAGTGGTGCTACAAAAACAGTTTGTGGTCGTAGTTGGTATAACACTTTCATCGAAAGCCTTTCCGAAACTGAAGTTAAAAAGGTTAAAACATCACCTGTTTCCAACGTCTATCGCTTTGGAGATGGAAATGAAGTCACATCTACCCAGACAGCCACCATACCTGCCTTTCTTGGTCTCCGTGAAATAGGTATTTCCACTGACATTGTTGAAAAAGACATTCCACTACTCCTTTCTCGAGAAGCTATGAAAAAAGCAAATATGTCCATTGACTTCAAAGATGATACTGCGTCAGTATTTAACACTGTTGTGAACCTCAATGTGACGAAGAGTGGTCACTATACAGTTCCACTCACCAGACAAACACAACTCTTGTCCATGGTTGATACAAAATGCAAACCAAACATTGTCTTATCTGTTCAGGAAGCAACATCAAAGCATAACCAAGCACTGAAGATACACCGTCAGTTTGCGCATGCACCAGTTCACAAACTCATCAGGTTGGTAAAATCTGCTGGCGACCCCTGGGCACATGATAAAGAGCTGGAGCAAGAGCTGCATGCTGTTGCGAAAAATTGTCAAACATGTCAACAGTATGGCAGAGCTGCACTCAGACCCGTTGTTGGTTTACCATCAGCCAACAAATTTCTAGACACTGTTGCCATGGATCTAAAATTCTATCGTCAAAAGATACTGCTACATATGATCGACCACGCTACACGTCTTTCAGCCTGTGTAAGAATTCCTTCCAAACGTCCTGAGCACATCATAAAAGGGATATTCTCCAACTGGATCAGTGTTTATGGCACTACAGATAAGTTCCTATCTGATAATGGTGGTGAATTTATCAATGAATCCTTTCTGGAAATGTGTGAACAAATGAACATCAAAGTGAGAACAACTGGAGCTGAATCTCCTTGGTCCAATGGCCTTGTTGAGCGTCACAACCAAATTATATCCGCAATGCTGGACAAAGTTCTGGAAGATACCGACTGTGATTTCGATATCGCCCTATCTTGGTGTGTCAATGCCAAGAATTCCCTCACCAATTGCCATGGTTTCAGTCCATATCAACTGGCAATTGGAGGCAATCCATGCCTCCCTAGTGCTATGAATAATGAATTGCCAGCATTGACTGCAGATATACCAACGAGTGATATACTTCGCCAGAATTTAAATGGTCTACATGCCGCTAGAGAGGCCTTTATGCACCATGAAAGATCAGAACGACTTCGCCGTGTCCTTTCAAGCAATACTCGTACCTACAGTGATGTTGTTATTCTCACTGGAGATATTGTTTACTACAAGAGGAACAACGAAACAAAATGGAGAGGACCAGCTACAGTTTTAGGGAAAGATGGACAGCAAACACTGCTCAAACATGGTGGCTATTACATCAGAGTACACCCTTGTCGCATACGACCAGCTCGAAATCCCCCTGTGCGAAACAATGATTCTACAATCTGTGATCAAGATGATTCAAATCATATATCATCAGAAAAAGATGCTGTCACATCTGGTTCACCAAGTACTCCAGAAAAACAGAGTGAAGCACTCGAAGACGACAGTGATTCTGATGAACAACCACATCATGTTTCCATTACTCCACCAACAATCGCACCAACACCCCCTCCTACACCACGTGCAACTGCTCCAAGATCCAGAAACACCCATAGACCGCATCGCTACATGTCTTCAGCAGCGACAAACACAAGAACATTAGACACAGATTTTGAACAACAACAATCTCTTGATGTCCAACAAGCATCATCTGACAACCAGAAATGTCCTGATGTAAATTCTTTGCGTAAAAACGACACCGTTGAGTATCAACTCAAAAATGACGATACATGCAAAAAGGGATCCCTACATAGCAGATCAGGAAAATCGACAGGAAAATGGAAGTATTCATGGAATGTTAAGTCGCCCGAAGGTGAATTTCAATCAGTTGATTTCAGTAGTGACGTTATAACGTGGCATCATACTAACAAAAGCAACAACGATCAAGAGGTATTACAATCAGAAATCCTCATTGCCCAAGTTGACACTGACATAGAACTTGCCAAACAACGGGAGCTTCAGTCGTGGAAGTCTCAGAAAGTCTATGAAGAAGTCACAGATGAAGGTCAAAATTTTATGAATGTACGTTGGGTAATCACTCCTAAAGTTATTGACAACAAACCATCAACAAAAGCAAGAATAGTTGCGAAAGGCTTTCAAGAATCCCAAGACTATCGGACAGATAGTCCCACCTGCTCAAGAGAGAGTGTTCGACTTTGTCTTTCCATCACAGCGTCAATGAAATGGACACTCCATTCTCTAGACATAAAAACAGCCTTTCTTCAAGGATATGCCATAGAACGTACAGTATTCATAAAACCACCTAAAGAAGCCAATACTGAAAAATTATGGAAACTCATGTGTGTTTATGGTCTTGCAGATGCTCCTCGCCAGTTTTACCTGCGACTCCGACAAGAATTGATCAAATTAGGTGTTACCCCTAGTCCATTTGACAATGGGTTGTTCTATTGGCGTGTTGGTGATGCGTTGCATGGAATCCTTGTTTGTCATGTGGATGACATTATGTGGAGTGGCACAAAAACCTTTCGTATACAGGTTATCCAGCCATTGGGACAAGTATTGAAGTTTAGTACTGAACATCACACAGCATTTAAATATTTGGGAATTGAACTGAAACAACATGAAGACTTTTCTATAACGCTCTCTCAAAACAACTTTGCATCCTCAATTAAAAAGATCGAGCTACCACCAAAAATGGACAAACATACACCTGTTAATGAAAATGTTAGAGGAGAACTGAGATCCATCATTGGTCAATTGAACTGGCTATCATGCATGTCCAAACCTGAAATCAGTTTTGAAGTCTCATACTTGTCTGGGAGAATCAAAGAAGCTACATTCACAGATGTCATTGATGCTAACAAAGTCATCACTAAAGTCCAAAATAATCCATCATTCATGACATTCCCCTGCCTTGATTTTAATTCAATTCACATCCAAGTCTATGCAGATGGCAGCTTCAATAGTTTACCAAATGCTGGAAGTCAAGGTGGCCAGATAGTTCTTCTGTGTGATAAGTTCCAACAATGTTGCACACTAGCGTGGAATTCTACTCGACTCAAACGTGTTGTAAGGTCAGCATTGGCTGCTGAAACATTAGCAATGTGTGACGGCTGCGAATTGGCATTCTTCGTTTCTAACATGGTCAGTAATCTGTTATTAAAACATCAACAGCTTCAAGTCTATGCTATAACTGACAGTCGCTCATTATACGAAGCACTTGGTTCAACAAAGCAACCATCAGACAAACGTCTGAGACTAGAAATCTGTGCCTTGAGAGAAATGGTGGAAGAAGGTGACATTAAAGTTGCATGGATAGAAGGTTCAATGCAAATCAGTGATGCACTCACCAAACGTGGAGCATCTTGGAAGCTACTGAAACAGGCTATTGAGAATGGCCAGCTTCCACACACCATTCCAGCTTGAAGGGGATGTGCTGTTGACCCTACTGTATATAGACAAACATTTTGGATTTTTGTTATTTTATTTGTTCACAAAGATTTGGAGATAATTATGTTGCTGACCCCACTGTACATAGATAAACATCCAGTTCTAGAAAGTATTTCATTGGTTCGATCCAGAATGTTACATTTCTCCTTCGACCATGGTTTACCGATGTATATCAAGTTTATGTTGCAAGTGAATAATTGCAGATGATAAAGAAGAGGACCAGCCAATGGAGTTGACACAAATAAAGAAAGAGGGGAGATTGATAGTTGTATCTTCTCATTATAGTTATCTAACTAATACAGCTGCATGGGACGCTGAGATTATATCAACAGAAGTATCACCAAAGTATCAATCTAGTTGGACAGGATCAAACTAACTGTAAGTGTTATATTTCATTCTAACACATGCGTCATAGACTGCTCGTTCGCTGTTGGTTCTCTGGTCATATTGTCAAATCTAGTGGTTACCTGTTACACAATTCACTTGTCCCCATCTGAGGTTAGCTTTTCGCCTTGCAATAATATTTTTATATCAAAAGCTCTAGAGGACAGATACAGTACAGTCTGAATGTAATCTACCGCGTACACGCTAATATCACACCTTTGCGTGGAGGACGGCAGTCATTTGTCTTTTGTTATAATTAAATCCCTTAAGGGTTTTGCGAGTTTATATTTGCGTGTTAAAAAACAATGCGCTCGCGAAGAAATATCGGAGCAATTATATTTCTTGTAATAGCGAGATGCATTGTGTAAAATGTATTGATAAGCTATTCCCTTAAGTATTAGCGTGAAGTAATTAAATAATAAAAATCTTTCGCGAAGTTTTATAATACATTGCGCGAGAATGTATTGTTGATTTAATTACTTAAAAAGATTCCAGCGCGTTTAATTTAAGAAACATATGAGAAGCATTGTTCACAACTATTAAATGCCGCTTTTTGTTTTTAAACTTTTAAAATGCGATCTAAAAAAACATTTCTATCGCCGCTTTTCGTTTATAAACTTTTAAAATGCGATCTAAAAAAACATTTCTATCGCCGCTTTTCGTTTATAAACTTTTAAAATGCAATCTAAAAAAACATTTCTATCGCCGCATTTCGTTTATAAACTTTTAAAATGCGATATCTAAAAAAACATTTCTATCGCCGCTTTTCGTTTATAAACTTTTAAAATGTGATCTAAAAGAGCATTTCTATCGCCGCTATTCGATTTTAAACTTTTAAAATGCGATCTAAAAAAACATTTCTATCGCCGCTTTTCGTTTATAAACTTTTAAAATGCAATCTAAAAAAACATTTCTATCGCCGCTTTTCGTTTTTAAACTTTTAAAATGTGATCTTAAAAAACATTTCTATCGCCGCTTTTCGTTTTTTAAACTTTTAAAATGCGATTTAAAAAAACATTTCTATCGCCGCTTTTCGTTTTTAAACTTTTAAAATGCGATCTAAAAGTGCATTTCTATCGCCGCTATTCGATTTTAAACTTTTAAAAAGCGATCTAAAAAAACATTTCTATCGCCGCTTTTCGTTTTTAAACTTTTAAAATGCAATCTAAAAAAACATTTCTATCGCCGCTTTTCGTTTTTAAACTTTTAAAATGTGATCTTAAAAAACATTTCTATCGCCGCTTTTCGTTTTTAAACTTTTAAAATGCGATTTAAAAAAACATTTCTATCGCCGCTTTTCGTTTATAAACTTTTAAAATGCGATCTAAAAAAACATTTCTATCGCCGCTTTTCGTTTATAAACTTTTAAAATGCGATCTAAAAAAACATTTCTATCGCCGCTTTTCATTTATAAACTTTTAAAATGCGATTTAAAAAAACATTTCTATCGCCGCTTTTCGTTTATAAACTTTTAAAATGCGATCTAAAAAAACATCCTTTGTGGAGATAACTTTTATATTTAATTACTGCAATTAAAAATTTCAAAAGAGTTCGCGCAAAATAGATTGCTAAAATTGATCTTGCAACCTATTGTGATTTAAACAATCGATCGCGTGGGGTCATTGTTTATCAGCGAGGCAATTATTTTCTTAAAAAAACAAAAGCTATCGCGATGTTATTGTTCTGTGTAACTACTCATGCGAGTTTCGCGTACGCGGTAGATTACATTCAGACTGTACTGTACAATGTGTGTTTTACCAAGGAACCAAGACAATGTACTATATATACCTACAAGAATACAAGAAGGATCCTTTAGGGTAGTGTGCTCGAGTCACATCCAGTTGTGGGTTCAGCTCCCCACAACAACAAAAAGGCTGTCATTGCGCGGGCAGAAATTTTAGAGATTTCTGTATATATAGTAAGCTATTCTCGGATCCAGGTTGACATGCTTTAAAGGAAACCTAAGGTATAAAGTGATGTTGAACTTATATTATAGAGCTTAAAAAGTACGCTATCAAGTCTTTTTAAATTTTTTAAAAGGCTTTATTTGTTCTCAAGATATTCACATTTAAAGCTTACCTCCCACTTTAAAAAAAGTAATCGAAAATCAACTCAAAATATTGTACTAATTACGAAAATAATATTCTTTTATACTTATTTTGATTTGTTCGCAAGATATTCGTTGTTAAAGTTGTAAAATATTAGCTGGAGAAGAAGCTTCGTGCCAGTCGCCATCTTGTGTCCCGATTGTAAATAAATGCCTTCGCGGGAGGGCTTGTGACGTCAACTCCCGGATGATAATTTCGCTGACTCTGCCGTGGCCCAGGTTTTTATATATATACAAAGCGGTTTTATATATACAAAGCGGTTGTTGTTTTGTTTTTCAACATTTGTAACGGGTACTGAAGGTGAGTTTGTAACAGGTATATACTGAAGATAAGTAAGGCTTTTTTAAAACTGAGTTCCAGTGAAAAAGTTGTGGGCTTTCTTAGTTTTGAAGTTTCGGCCAGTAAAAAGTCTACAACACCTGGCAGTGAATCAGATTCTAGCTGAAAAGCTGTTATGAGGATGAGAATGGAAGTGGAAACAATGGCTTAGTAGTGAACCGTGGCCTTTTTCGCTATTCCGATGCCCTGAGAACGAGATTGGCTCTTTCCGATTTGTGTAGAGACTTACAGAAATGCCCACAGAGACGGGTCGCGGCGCCGGGAAGTATATTTTAAAGTAAAAAAGAAGCTATTTAGGGTTATCAGAGCAAACCATGGCGGGCGACATTTTATTTTACTCTTTTGTAGCCTATCTTACCCCCTCCCCCAAAAAAAATTAAATGCTGCGCCGCAATCCCTAAGAGTTTTTGTTGGTTAGAAGAGTTAGACTCGGAAAGAGTTTTTATAATAACAATTCAATCAACCTCGATCCCAGGGCCTATAGCGTTCTTTGATATGAGAATGAAACGCGACACGAAAAATAAATTAAAATAGATTATTATAAGAAAGAAAAAGAGAAAGAAAGAAAGAAAAAAAGAAAAAAGAAAGAAGAAACAGCAACACGCGCAGAACAAAATAAAATCCCGTAAATCCCTGCCTAGTGTACCACAATATAATAGAAAAGTCTTAGACGCAACGTAGAAGAAGAGCGAGCACCTATACCAGAATTTATACATGGCCTAATGCAAAGGCAAGTGGACAGAGATTTAGAATTGCCAAAGCCTTTTTTGCCAGCGTTGATCAAAACATTCTAGTGATTAAAACTCGACTTTGAAAGCGTATCGACTCTTTTAATGAGTACACGCAGCAGGTTGTTTCTTGCCTGTTGGGAGACTGGCAAAGGAATGCTTTCCAGCGCTACTTCTATTATTCTTATTGCAAAAAGGCATAGCACAAAAACACATTTATAATTATTAACAAAATTAATCTTGCAATAATTTACTCTTCTTCTTTTTCTCCGAGTTATCGTTTTACGGCAACATGTTCAGGGGGCCTTTTTTTGCCATCCGGGAGATGATGTCAAACTGGGTTTAATCCGGAAAAAAATTATCACAAAATGGCGGCTTTCGAGAAGGAAGCATGCTGTAAACACAAGAAAATGTGGCTTTATATTAGCTTTATTATTTCGAATTTTACTTAATAAATGTTAAATTACAAATTTTCAACATAGTATAAACAGAATAAGATGAACTTTTTTTGAAGTGGGAGGTAAGCTTTAAAGAATTTCAGATTTACTGCAGTTAAATATTACAGCCAAACTCTTATAAAATAAAAAACTGTGTTAGATTGGATGGAAAATTCAGCCCCTATGAAAAATTATAATGGCTACCATGAAAAATACGGACCTGTAGCTAATTGATCATGATCATGATGATGTGCTATTTGTCGATCGGGAGAATGACACCCCTAGAATTGGTATATTATAACACAAGCATCACTCGATTGCAGTAAACAAATATGGCAGAACAAAAATCCCATAAATCACTACTACTGCGCATGTAGCTAGCTATAGCTAGACACAAAAATCTGCATTTCCATAAAATAAACTTGTAAACATTGGTCAAGTAACTAAATAATTTGCTGCTATAGCTAGCTAGCTGGCTATCTATACACAACATCAGGGCAGGGAGGAAGCTATTTGTTCCAAAATTCAGAATATAGACTGTGGCTAAATATTAAGGGACATAAACCAGATAAAAAGAACAAACTTTGAGGAAGAGAGAAGGAAGGTTTAATTGTGCTACATCTGCCGCCATTATTGTTTTAATTTCTGTTAAAAATACAGGACCCAGGACCCCCAAAAAATTCTAGCTTATCTGTATGGCGTAAATAAAACGCATTGCTATATAGATACCAGTAGAATCGTGTATGGTTTATGCGTCTTTGCTAGGACTCGGACGTGTGCAATTTAAAAGTTTTAATATGGTTAAAGGAGCCATAAACCCTCATGGGTATTTGCGCCAAAGGACAAGGTTAAAACCACAATTCTTTCAGAACACATTACATTTGCACGTGTTTGTAAAAGCATAGTAAAAGTTATTAGCCTTAACCTTTTGACAAACATAATTCTGCAGAAAAATTGCTAACTGCTACAAGATAGTATGTATTCTCTCAATACATACTATCTTGTAAAACATGATGGAATTAAAAAACCAGATCTATGAAGCAGAAGAAACGACTTGTTACTGCATATCAGTCACACCAAAAAAACATAAAAACTACCAAAAACTTTTCTCTACCAACTCTACCAAAGATGCAAAATAACAATAATAACGGTGTGCACTATACAACTTTCAAACGAGTTGAGCCTGGACAATATTGTTCTTAATTTTTTATCTATTTTCAGACTTAAAATTCTTATAAAAAACCGTTTAAACATAAGATGAATTTTCACTCACAAACTAAATAGAACGAATCGGAACGTACAATTGTGATTTCTGGAATCTGATTGGTTGATAAATTTACCGTCCCACACTGAATGTTTTTAATGGATTTAAAGAAATCATTATATCAAAGCAATGACAAAGGGGCTCAAATGTTCCGTTTTCCTTCCATGAACGCATATAAAATGCGTTCATGGAACACTTCTTTTTCATTTTCTGTCTTAAACTGAATTATTATTGGAACCTGGTTTATAAGACCTATGACACTTGTATTTTGCCAAAAATTGAGAACATATTAAAAACGTACTGCATTGTCTCGTAGATTATAAGAAAAAATAATATCAGTCCAAAATTAATATGTAACATTCTTTCTTTTATTTTACTGGTATGTTAATAACTTTAACATATCAATTTTTTCTAAACCTAAATCTGACATTTATATTTCCTTATTTTTCGGAAGAACACAAATAGGATAGGAACCCTCGTCGAGGTTGAAAAAGCTTTATAAATAAGCACATCCAGCGTGTATAGTGGGGGAGAGAGTATAGACTAACACCTTGGTATTATTTTCGTTCTTTTGCAACCTCGTTCCCAGGGATTTTTTTTCTTTTTGATTAATTTGATCGCTCCGTAACGGCTCAGGGACCACAAGACCCTGAGGACGAGGTTGGTTCTCTTCCTGATTTTAAAAGTAACGTTTCGCAAATGTTGAAACTTACAAACTCTATTCTGCAGTGTATGTTTTAAGGAGAAAAATAGCAAAGACAATATTATCTCCCCGGGTTTATCGTGCCTGTCTCTCACAATCTGGTAATTTTAAAAGGCTTTGAAAGTTTTTTAATGGAATTTTATTTAAAAACTAGGAATGCTCAAAATTTGACAAATGAACTTTAACATTTAGGCTCTGAAATACCCCAAATCCCGTCACCACAAGACCGAAAAACCGACATGCAATCTAATACACGCTTTTTCTTTTATAAGAATATGCTTTATAAGAATATCAGGTTGGGATTTCAGTTTAAAAACAATAAGTCTATTGTTTAGAACAATGCGGAATTAAGAATATTGATCAGCCTGGTTATAATTTCGATATTCTTATAAAAGAAAGTGTGTAGCAATTAACTCATGATTCAAGAATTAAATACTCGAGTTTCAAGACCTTTCAAATTTATTGTGAAGTAAATAAATGTCTAATTCTAAGTAACAAAGTTTATTTTTGTGAATTATTAATTAATTCTTTTATAATTAATTCGTTAGTAGGGTATCTATAGCAACCATTTTAAACTTTAAAAATGGTAGCAGATAAAAACAGATCTTTTTTTATGAACGTAAACATTAATTTCTCTTGAAGCAGTTAAAACGTAATGAAAGTAAAGTAGAAGTTGCCATGGGGAAATAGATGTTAGTAAAATGGTAGCGCCGTGGCAAAACAACATGTTTGGTGTCTGTCATGTGATAGTTAATAAGGCAGAGAGAAATAACTGAAGGTTTCAGATCTGGAGATAATTTGACTACCAGCGATAAAGCCGCGTTGTTTTTTTGAGTATATAGTGTATGAAACCTTGAGCAAACAACTTCTACGTTCAAGCAGTTGTTTGCGCAAAGTGTCTCTTCCACAAATTTATCAGCAAAGCACATATAGTGAAAATGGGATGTGGAGCAAGTCGGGTAAAATGTCCCAAGTGTGAAAAATTTGAATCAAAGGACGGTGAAAGTTTGTTAAATCACGTGGAGAAAGAACATACTATAATATGTAACACTTGCGGACTCAAAGGATTCTCGTCAACGGATGCACTGTCGGAGCATTTCCAAAAATTACACGTCAGTAATGACGATTCTTATGAAGACGGCGATTTAAATGCGGATGTCGTCGACGTAGTTAATGCTTCTTATAATGAGGCATCAATAATGTGCCCTAAATGCAACGATGTCAGTTTTAATGATGGCGAAACATTTTTGGAGCATTTACAAACTAGCCATAAGCTTGCATTAAATTCTGCAGTTTGCGAAATTTCTAACAACAACAACATCAACACGTCGGCATCGAAAGATAATAAAAACTTAAAAGTGGGCGACAAAATTCTCGCTATGTGGTCTCGGTCGAAGTGGCAATATTTCCACGCAACAATAGCCAGATACATTCCAAGTGAATTGCAATATGAGATTGACTGGGATGATGGAGATACCACAGGTGTGTATAAATCTTTGTGTTTTTTTTATTAGGTAGAAACGTTAGTCAAAGAAGAGGTGGTCGATTTAAATGTTTACACGTACGTCCAAGGCAAATGTCTATTAGGTGCTTGGACTCCCTTTTTTTTTAAATCTGTCTGTGCAAAATAAAAATGGGATTTCCGTTCTTTTCTAGTCGTATTGGTGCACAACCTCGCATCCAGGGGCTCTTGCCTTTTTGATATCGAGGCAGGTAAGTAAGCGCTAGTGGCTTAAATATCAGGCAACAAACCCTGGGGACGAGGATGGGTGCATCGCTGTACGGTTTTCTATAGTTTGTAGAAAATCTCGACACAACTTCAAAATGACCTATTTGCGCTTTATGAACGCACAATTTTTGAGTTACTTCGAATCACACCAAGAAAGTTTGTCTGGTCTAGAATCAAGAAACCATTTAACTTTGCAGACCCGGCATGAATACTGGTCTTAACCCTTTTCAGGCCGGGTTGGGGGCTTAAAAAAGCCCTCTTTCTAAAAGTGATGGAGAAAATTTAATGTAAATTGGAGGACAATTTGGTTTAAAAAAAATTCAGAATGACGTCATCATGAGTTACTATGACAACAACCGTGGCGTCCGGCTAAAATATTTTTGACTATCCTGAAGCTAACTAAAAATGATGAAAAGTCACCAAATTTCAACACCTAATGCAGTATGCTTCAGAAGTTATTACATTATATTATTAATTTTTTTTCGTAGGTCGCATTGTAGACTATTATAACGTAGCTGTTGATAAAGTCCCCGATGTAAAAAATGTGGGCATTGGAAGTATCATTCTGTTTCCACAAGGACAATACCAAGCCAGTGGCACTCAATTAACTGGCGGCAAGAGGTGGCACCAGGGAAAGATAACCAACATATACAAACGAGACAACACAACGTACTATGATGGCGAACATACGAAAGGTGCTGAAGATGGAAAGTGGGTGACGCATAAGGGATTTTCAAAGCATTTTACAAGATACCAACTAGAGGATTTCCGAGTGGGCCCAAATGTTTTTGATATAATAGAAGACACGAGTGTTGTTACTAAAGCTGAAGATATTGATATTTATTTTTCATTTTCTGGTAGCGACAGCGTGTTTACGAAGAATGATAGCAATGTTTGTGATCCAGCTGAAATTGTTGCTGATTTGAAAGTAAAAGGGTTGAATGTAGTGAATGGCTCGAAGGAAAATGAGGAGTTGAGAGTAAAACTGCAGAAAATGAAAAATTCTAAGGTTTTTGTAGCGTGTATTACAGACGAGTATGCTTTAAACGATGAATGTCGAATGGAGTTTCAATATGCTAAAGCAACGTTAAAGAAACCGGTTGTTCCTTTAGTTTTCGGCGACGGAATGGAATGGATGATGACCGTAGTAGGTACGGGGTCAGTTTTTTTAAAAAATATATGCACTCCACTTTTACTGCTTATGTGAATTGTTTATGGGCATAAGAAAGAACTGAGCTTTTAGTAATGAAAACCTTCTTTAGTTTTTCGAAATGCCATACAAGTTTAATGTCTCACTTCTTCAATTGCTTACGAAATAAACAAAGAAATCCATAATGGCCGCAAAAACCAAGTTGTCAATTAAACAACATTTTTTTCATTTGTTTTTATAAAATCTTTTTATATAAAAGTTTCACATCCCTACAAATTTCCACTCCTCGGTATTCGGTCTGTTCAAAATAAACCGCCGCAGAGTGATTTATTATTGCTAGCAGACGGAATCGTGGTTTTTTCCACGGACTAAGAACTAGTTAAACATTAATGCCCATTGCTATTTTTAAACTGGTACCGAAAGGATTGTGTTAAAATGATGATAAATTGGGACCATGTTTTTAATCTATTATTTTCAGTCACCTATCATTATTTCAACTCTTACTAATAGATGTTATCCCGTAAAAAAACTGCGGGTATTCATTCACTCGCTGTATATATTTTAGACTTGTCTATTTCGGGCAGTTTTAGCAAAAAGTGGCGTTTTAGCACAATCTCATTCCCAGGGACTCTTTTTCGTTTTCTGATATGTGGCCAGCGCGAAAGAAGTTTTGCGACAGGACGCATACCAGAAAGCAACAAAGCAGATCTGGAGACGAGATTGTGATTTAGTAGTCATTTCAGACAGGGGACGTGTATCAGATTATACATTTTTTATAATTATGATTATCCTTTAGGTATGTTGCTGGCAGGAGAACTGTACATACATTTTAAGGACAAAAGTGTTCAAAAGCTAAAATTTGAGGAAATGCTGAAATCACTATCACAGCATATATCGAAAAATATTGATTCGACTGTTGACGAAGATGAAAAGCATTCAAATCTCCCCCCTGGTATGTACTTCATAAGAAAATGATTAAAAGTAGTATATGTAATAGAAAACTCGACCCCATGGCTCTTTTTAATATCGAAACGACGAATAAACGGCGAAGTGATTAGTTAATTTTAAAAAATGACGTAATTCTTCATTAGTATTCCGCCAACAAATTGAACACAATGGCAAAAACCATGAATGCAAGCATTGCGCAATAATATGGCTGCGCATGTAACCAACATTTATCTGCTATTACTCATCCCCAGGGGTTCTTGCCTCTTTTAGCGTTCAGACCGGCGGCGAAGTAAGCACTAGCGGCTTTGACTTCAGGCAACAAACCCTGGAGATGAGGATACCATTATTTGCTTGATATATACAGGAAGAGGTAACTTATTTTATTACCAACAGAAAAAGCATGCGCGGAAATGCCTTATTTTGTGTATATAAGTGTACCTGGCTGGATATATATTTTGCGATTTGATGAAAAAATGTTTTACGTTTTGAGGGATTTATTTTTTGCGAACCCGATCGCCAGAAATATATTTGTGATTTTTCAACCTCGACCCCGGGCTTTTTGTCTCTTTTTTATAACGGAACGGCGAGACGAAATATCGTTTTCTTTCTTGTCGCCCCTTATATCAAAAAGAGAAAAAAAAACCTGTGAACGAGGTTGCTAATTTTTATTAATTTGTTTTATATTCTTGCATAGGTGACGTTTTTATATCATACTGCTGGTCAAATTCATACCTAGCCCAGCAAAACAAACAAATAAATACATTCTCAGGAACACAATTTTCAGATCCGAGGTTGATATCATCTCATCTAAATGAAGAAGGTATAGTCACGTGGCTTGATATTGAACGCTTAAAATCAGCGGACAAAAATGCAGGTCTATTTGAACAACTGACAAAAGCTTTAAGAGAGGCTAAAGTTTTTGTGCCGTTTATCAGTGACGAATACGCGAAAAGCGCAAACTGTAGGATGGAATTGCAATTTTCTTTGAAATATCTTGGCAAAAGAGTTATTCCAGTTGTTGTTGGGGAAGGGAATATGTGGAAAGAGACAGCAGTTGGCATGCTTCTGGAATCGAACGATGTGAAAATCATAAACTTGCAAAATGAGGACAATGAAACAAGCTTTAAGATAAAATTAAAAGAAATAATCGAAGCAATAAAGAAGAATTTAAATGTTAAAACAAGTCCAAGAAAACAAAAACTTTCTCGCGCTCCGACAATGGGTGATCATGTTATATGCCATCACGTGAATTATTGCTACTACACTGCTACTGTGATCGGTTATAACATCTCCACGATGGAGTACACTGTCAACTGGGATGATGGAGATCCTTCAGGGAGAGTACAAATGTATAATCAAGTAAGCTAAGATATTATCTCCCAACTTCGACCACAGGTCTTTTTCTCTCTTTTCGTCACGTTATAAAAAAAATTAAAAAGAACACTGTGGTCAAGGTTGCTTATTTCCTTTGTCAACTCCTTCTCAGACCCCAAAGAGTTTTTTTCCGGCTAAATTTTTTGCGGATGGTTTTCACGGAAGAATATTTGAGAGATATATTTCTGCGAATCCGATGTAAAAACCGTGACCGTATTTTTTGCAAAGTTGCAGTTTTTAGGAGAAACATTTGCGAGGATTAGTTTCTGTTCTTATTTAGCGTTATTTATTTTTGCGAATTGGGCCACGAAAAGAAAATTTTGTGTAAATACTGCCCAAATTCGCAAGGATAAACCTAGGATAAAATCAGCAAAAATTAACCCCAGTTGATATGTCAATTTTGGATTTTTTAACAGCCTTATTCCAAGAGCCTTTTATTGCTTATTTAGAGCCTAAGAGTAAAAAGGTAAAAGTTTAATCGAGAGGAAGTCATACAATTAATGTGAACCTCAACCTCGTTCCCAAGGCCTGTTCCCTTTTTTATATTGGGACGGCGCCGATGTCAGAATAGATACAGATGTTCTGGGGACGAGGTTGTGTCAACCTCTTTTTAATATAATTATTATAACATTTCATTTCGATTTTAGGTGGCACTAGATGTCGTACCAGATCCAGATGACGTAGGAGTTGACTCAATTATATTCTTTCCGCAAGGTTCTTATGGTGCAACCGTTGGTAACAATGATGGCGGTATCCGTTACCATGAAGGGATTATCACCAAGGTGACAAAAACAGCAAATGATATATTATTTAACGGACATCACACACGTGGGGTGGAAGATGGTAAGTCCTGTAGGTATAGAGGATACGAATATGGATTTCTCAACATTAGCATTCAAGAAATCAGAATAGCGCCATCTGCATTAGACGCCGTTGCAAGATAGTTGGAATTTTGTGAGAAAAAACGACAATAAAGATTCTACAAAACGAGTCAACAAAATGGTGGATACCATAAAGAAGGAAAATGAAGCAAAGCTGTCTTCAGAATAGGAAAATACTTTTTCAAACATAGCTATAGAAGACTTGGGACGAACCCGTTCGAAAAGATGCAAAGAGAACCCTATTAAACCAAACAAATCCAAGGGAAGATTTTAAAACGCATATGGATTACAGTATTTCAGACCATTCGCTCTCTGCTCAAGAGATTAAGATATGTGCTATGAACTGTGCGTATTCTAAAATTGTAGTGGTAGATGCTTATTAACAAGTCATATTAGCTAACTTTTAGTTTGCATTGTTCGAATATAAATATAACCAATCAACAGAAAATAAATTAGGAATATGAACCGTAAAACTTCACTGAATTAAGTTGACCTATATAGACGACTTTCATCGTGACGCGTGTTGTTTATAATCCCCAGACCTCTTACGCAAATCGACAGGCAAAATAATGCAGGCGGTAAGTCGTGGACCAGTCCATTCCATAACTTTATTCTCAGTTAGAGGCATCTTTTGTTCTTGAAATTAGAATGCTTGCATGTAGTTTAGATTTAGATCATATATCAGTGAAAAGATGCTAGTAGCCACAGTACAAAAGTTTTTAACCATAATGACTTTCTTCACCTACGGTCTGCATATTTTTGTCTGTCGATGTTTCTGATTTTTTCCGCGCATGTGCAAGAATCCCGTAAAAACGTAAACATTGAAAGTCATCTATAGTACTTCTTAATACCTCGTTCCTCTAAAATTTGAAGTAGGATAGAAGATTTTCTTGGGCATCCCCAATCATAATGGCGTTTGCTAGGTGACTATTTCTTGCTCCCTTTCACTGTCAAAATCAATTCGTTGGCAGCGTTTAGTTATTTGCAAACATAATATATTAGTTATTTACCTGGGGGATAGGGCTTCCCTTTCGGTGTCGTACGGCCGAGAGGCAAAAAATTAAAATAAATCACAACGCCCAGGCGCTTGAAGATTTCCACCATGAAGTTTCATAATTTCTATCAAAATTGCATACAACACAACTGAATAAATAAAAAATTACAGATATTTTCTAAAAAAGTTTAAAACACTTTGCTGCACAATAGCTCTCTGAGTATTCCTTTAATTAAGATAACATAGTTTCTTGGTTCAGCCAGGATGTTTTTTACCTTTAAGTGAGATTTTCTGAATATTTGTGGAGTCAGATCACTGTTTTTTACTTTTAAAATTCATTTTAGCAAGATTCCTGTCAATCTATCAATTTACTTTTTTAATTTTCTCAAAAGTTTGCGAGTTAGCAGTTAAAAGTACCTATAATCACAGCCTCATGTTAAAAACTGTGTTTCTTATAAAAAAATATGTGTATTATTAGCATTTAAATTCTTTTAGTTAATTAAAAAAGTAGACAAATCAGTTAACTTAAATTTTATTTAAAAAGTTGCCCAAATTCACTTAGATACTCGGGTTCTCCCATCCTTGAAAACGGGACTTAGTGATACCTCGTGCCTCCTTTTTGCTCCAGCCATTTTTGTAAATATTTAAAGAAATAAAAACCTGTAACATTTATATAACGGCGGAATATATATCCATCTTAGGGGTCAGTGTTAGGGTTAGAACCAATCTCGTCCCCAGGACTTTGTGTCTCTCATCAGCGCAGCGCTTATTGATAGGTCTGACTTCGTCTGATATCCAGAAAGAGACAACAGGTCCTGGGATCGAGGTTGGGTTAGAATCTTATTAGGGGAGTGGGGATAAATTACAAGTACCCAATCTTATAATGTGAATATTTCACAAAATTGAAAGTTAAGAAAAATTCTTATAATTCAAGATTTCTGTTGGCTACTCACTACTACAAAAAAACTTTAACCTGATAAGTCTAGGTTGTATAAGTATTTACTTCTGTTTTATTGGATTGGTTGAAAATAAAACGATGCGAATTGAAAATTACCATAGCCTATGTTTTAGTCTAAGTATCACTAACTTTACGGTGCTTGGGTTCTGATTGTCCTCTTCCTTATCGTCTATTGGCACATTTAGTTACGCAACGGAAAGTTTCATACGGAACGAAACGAAAATAGGAAATATTCTGTGGAAAAAATAAATTTTGATTTTGACTTTGACTACAATATACTCCAAAAGAAGCGATAAAAATAACGATAGTAGCTAATAATCAAAAGAAACTCAAAACATTTCCAGTCCAGGATGCGTTGCACTTTGTACATCGTACTTTTTTTAATATTAGTTTGTTTATATAAGCACTCCGTTGTCGGTGTGATCTCCATCATAGGTGCAGTGTACTTCATAACAGATGCGTAAAAAGCGTATTTCACCTATTAATAGCTGATTTAAAAAATTGACAATACTTTTTCAAGTATTTCCGAATGCTGCTACCACCAATCTTTTTTTATCCTCTAGCACCAACTGAAGAAGAAAGGAATGAAATAGCTACTGAGTGCAAGGATAAATGAAATTTTCCCTGATAGGTGCATTCAAGAAGGTTTGTGCAATAGATGGAAACATGTGGTGACGCGGGCTCCATCTCAGTTTGGTTCTTCTTTCTTCAACTGTAATAATTTAACTGCAAAAATACAGGTTTTGATGGCAATCTGCGAGATGTTAACTATTTATTTTCTTTAGGTAGATAATTAAGACGAAGCAAATTCTAATCTAATCTCGGATGCGCCATTACAATGACGAGTCCGAAATTTAACTAATTTTTTCATCTTTTTTTTAAAAAAATGCTTTAAATCTTAAAAAATATAAGAACAAGTTCTGTCACAGCATGTGTAATAATAATAAGAAAACCTCTCTGGGAGCATTTTTTATGGTTGCGACATTAGAGGTTTCCCAACAAAATGGACCTGAAACATCAGCCAAGTTACACTGACGATTAGTTAAATTGAAGATAAGTTAAATGTTTACATGGCTTGTCCATCGTAGCCTAGTTAACTAAGCTTTCTTCGAGGATATCAAATTCAGTTCTCTCAAACGAAAGCTTAGACGCACACAAATGTCAGAGCAAATCCCTAAAATTCAAATCCACCTCATAGCAAACCCCGAATTACAATCAACCAATCAGCACAAAATTGGCGTGGTCACGTCTTACCCTCTTAAATAATTTAAGAATTAATTATATTTATTCGGGTGAGTGAGGCCATTTGCGCTCTAAACAAAGGATTTCCCGATTTTGACCATGTGAGCAAAGAACAATAGAATTAACCAATCAAGAAGCGAGGTCAGTATTCTGACCGCAGAAAAATCGTTTGGGACACCCAGCGTAATTTTTCCAACCTTTAATTATTCCGATTTCCTGGTGGTAAGAATCTAATATTAGTGAAATAACAGGTGTTAGTAACTGTTCAGCGTGACTTCGACATTAGATGACATGATTAGCTAAGTGTTAGTTTTCGAGACAGGTTAAATAAACTGAAACTTGAGTAATTTTTGTAACTTATCTACCGAAGTCCCATTCATATTTTAGATTAGTTAAAATCAGTAGTTAATCTATCCGTTCAACTACGTTAGATAACGTTGTTATGATAACAAATCTGAAAGTAAAGCCCGGGGAAAATCGATCATAGAGATACCTTAGGCGGACCCCAAAGGGACCGAGACTTTAGTTCGAGAAAGAGAGAAGTTCGAGATAGAGAGTAGTCGAGATAGAGAGATTCCACTGTACAAGCATTTTTTCTCATTAAAAAAACGATGATACGAGCTCAAAGCCGCAGAGCAAAAACCTAACAAGCTCTGGGGACGAAGTTGGGTAGCATCACGATTCACCGTTTTGAGTTATTTAATTATAACGGGAATTAAAAAAAAGCATAAAAGGACAAAACCAGGTATAGAAATCAGATATAATCTATTTTTTGCAATGCAAAGATAACAGCACGATGCTAAATACTTTATGAAAACGATTTTTCTTTCTATATATCCCTTTGACAACGAGTTTATTGAAGCCATACCATTGCATTATATGAATTCTCATGAGAGCCTATTATGATGAAAACATCAGCCATCGAATACGTGAAAGAAATATTTTATTTATAAGTTTTCTGTATTGAAATGTGCAGGCTATGAGTTAGCGTTCAAAACATCTGGCAGTTCACAAACAAGCAGAGAGCAAGATAAAACTTTAAAAATAAACTTGGAAAAGTTTCTCGTTTTTAATTTAATTTATTTCAAGAGACATTTTAAACACGTATTATATTTAAGACGCAAATAAATTGGGAGAGAATGGATTCGATGACTCAACGTGATCGTGACTTGTTGGAGGAATCGTTCAGCCTTTACGACACTGTTGGCGATTCTAAAATAGACATAGGAATTTTGGGCGAAGCACTTCGAGGACTCGGTTTAAACCCTACAGAGGGAGATGTACAAAAAATCGTAAAAGAATTAGATTCTACTGGTTCGCGACGTGTCAGTTTCGAAGAGTTTTTACCAATGTACCTATCTTTATCATCGAAAGGTAGCGACCGACACAAGAAAAATGTAACGGATTTTATCGAGTGTTTTCGTGTTTTTGACAAAGAACAAAATGGTACGGTATCAGCGGGAGAGTTACAACACGTTATGACCACTTTAGGCGAGCCTCTTACTCCAGCCCAAGTTGATTTGCTCACAAGTGGAATCGAAGATAAAAATGGCATGGTAAATATTGAAGAATTTGTTGCCATTGTGATGCAGGGTTGAATCTTCATCGTGGATGCTTCGTAAATAGTGTAGATAATAGTGTCAATTTCGTGCGGTTTTTGTGTATTTTTTAATTTTAGCTAGCTACAATAGCTATTGTACATGTTTTAGCTGTATACGCTGATTAACTTGTCCTTTTATTGTTCTATAATGTTCTATCCAAATTTTACTTCCTTTCAATGCTTTCTTTTTCCATTTTTTTGCAACTAAAGAGTTGTTAAATAATACTGAAGGTTTAAAGTCATACACCACGACAACCTGATAAAGTTTACTAAGCTCGCAACGCTTTAAAGAACAATATTGTAAATATTCGAGGATAAGCCTAACACCAGGCGATAGCCCTATCTGCGGTTAAACTCACCCTGCACTGGTGGGAAAGACCTAAAATATTTGAAGGGTTGATCTGAGTTCAAAAATAAGGGGATAGTTTAGTTATCAATTGTTTTTCAAGTTGTATTCAAGACTTCGAACACGATACCTAAGTTATTCTGAACTTCTTTTTCAGAAAGTCAGACTATATCTTCTGCAACATGCATACCTCTTTTCCTTTTGTTGTTTTTAAAAACTGCTGTTAAAAGGTACACTTTTAGTAATTCATTTACCAAAAATCTTGACAATGGGTGGTCAAATTTTCTGAAATTTGATGACCCCTCTCCTATATCCGTGCACCACCCCATTACAAAGTAACAAAGAATATGCAATCGCTTTTCGGTTTTTTCTGCTGTCATATAAACCCACAGATACCGTATGTACTCAACCTATTTCCCCAGGGCTCTTTTTCTCTTTCCAACAAAGAAGCCCTGGGGACGAGGTTGCCTATGTACCCTTATTATTTTTGCTGCGGATTAACGTAAGGGCAGAGGCGGGAATATCAAAAAATCAGCAAGTAGTTATGATGCGTAAAAAGCATAGGAGCATAGAAAAAACTTAGGACAAATTGTTCCGTGTAATAAAAACAAAATTGAAATTCTGTGTATATTCGCAATTGTTGTAAATGCCACTCACACTGTGTTATGCGGCGGAAATATTGGAGTACTTTAAGGGCGGGCGCGTTTTTTGGTCATTTTCGTCAAAGTTTGTCTTTGTGTCAGCGAGAAACGCAAAAGTTTATTCACGCGAAGTCATGAATTACCTAGCATGTAATTTACCGAATAAAATAATTTCTTTGGTTTTGGCCTTTCGGGAAAGTTTTTTTACGCGAAAATGAACCTTATTTTGAATTCGTGAAAGTTTTTACGCAAAATTTGTCCCATCCAAACATGGCCAAACGCGAAAGTTCGCGAAAATACGTAAATACGGTGCAGGACTCGATAAAAGTTGCATGCAGGAATATCTATCAGGATTTCAATAAATTCGTGGACCTATATGCCGGGAAGGTGAAACAACCGGGGGAGATCTAGGACGCGGGACGCAGGGGGAAAATCTTTGAATTTAAAATATTACACAGTCCAGCAGAATACTGCAAACGTAAACATGGGTTAATGAATGATGTCACAGCGCAAACTCAGGTTGCTAAAAAGCCGAGACAGTAATTTATTTTTTTCTATGACGCGGCGCATAAATTATCACGAACCGTGCTTAAATATAATTTTAACAATCTCTCGGGGGTGCCGGTGAAAAATTGGCTATGGTACCACAAAAAATCCAAGGATATGGACATGGCAAAATGCGATCTGTGCTCTTTGTGGTACCATCGTAATGCAAAAAAATTATTTTCTATTAAACTATTTTTCTATTGAACTATTTTCAAGCAAAGACACAAAATGGCAATGCTCGAAGTGGGTTCCGCTAAAAGCAGAATGTTAATATACAGTTGAACTCATGTAAATCGACCTCCCATAAATCGACAAATCATGTAAATCGACCAAATTCTTCGGTCCCTTCAGAATGAACCCTTACAACAAAACTCCTTTAATTCGACAACTCATGTAATTCGACCAAATCGTGAGACCCCCTGAAGAGTCGAATTACATGAGTTCAACTGTATGTACAAACGGAATTGTAATATTTCTAATTTTTTTCTGTTTTAAAATAGCAAAAACAGAGAATATAAAGAGTATGACTTCATCATATGTGTCTTCGTCCCGAGGCTCTCCGGGTTTTCTAACCATACACAAGACAAGTTGCATCCTCCCCTGAGGTTCAATGTCAAGCTGAATTTACTTTTATACTTCTTGTGTCATAAATTTCTTACAACGCAACTCATTTCAACTCTTTCACAACATTATTTTCCTCTTCTAAGGCTAGTTAACTAAGCTTTTTCCGAGGATATTAAAATTGAGTTTAATACCGTATTCTTCCGATTTCCGACGGTAAATAATATCTGGGGACTTATGGCTGAAAAAACTCCGCTGTAATCATTTTAATTTTGGAATGAAGTCGTCCGCTGAATAGGGTGAAATGCATTTAATTGTGGCAATCGTCGCTATGCGAAGTTGAAGTCCGTAAGACATAGCTGTAGATACACAATAAAAACAGAACAACTGGTCTCACCATTTCCATATGCCAAGATATTATTCTGGTCTTGGAAAATTTAGGTACATTGCAGTACAGGTATATTTTATCAATTTGAGCACATCGAAAAAGTCAGTCCACATTGTAAGGAAGTAACAAGCAACAACGGATAACATAAGAAAATGATGTTTCCTCTATCAGTTTCTGGTGGAATTCTCTTTATTCGTAATGAAAGATCAGAAAGGCATATATACCACAATGCAATGCACTCAAGTTAAACATATGTTTTTGTCATTAGAATAATTTACAACGTTGAAAATCTATTTTTTTTTACATAGTACAAATAAATAACATTTGATATGAAAATCTAATATACTCTAACTTTATGATAACAGAATGATTTGATTTTGAGACCCTTTTTGTGCAGATCCACAAACTAAGTATAGATCTTCATTTTGGAGTCGGAAAGTCAACTTTGTCAGACATAAGACAGGGGCGTCGAGAAGTGGAATAACATTTATATCGTCACAACATAAACTCTTCGGACAACTTTGATCCCAATTTTTCTGGTCTGAAAGATATTAAACCGAAAAAGGGCCTGGGAAATAAATGTGAAATAGTACTACTACCTTCATAAATAAAATGCTACATATATTATTATATACATTTAAATAGTAACTCGAATAGTAAATTTGAGAGATCCCACTAAGAATAGTTATAGATTATTGAAGTGACCAGATCAATTTTTGAGATTTCACATATTTTAACGACACAAAAACGTAATAGCC
The DNA here is from genome assembly GCA_030067915.1 of Hydractinia echinata. NCBI lineage: Eukaryota > Metazoa > Cnidaria > Hydrozoa > Anthoathecata > Hydractiniidae > Hydractinia > Hydractinia echinata. The sequence goes on along the minus strand of JASGCC010000078.1, from coordinate 607,064 downwards.
TGGTAACTAGTTTGGCGTGTCAAAATAATTTAAATATGGGTAAAAATAAATTAATTGTATAAATTAAAATTTGTCTATTATTTTTATATATATATAATTATAATAATAATCCTTTAAAGAAATTTTTATGTACGAATCTGTTTAACTAATTGAGGTCCCCAATAACTCTTTCTAACGTGGGAATTTTAAAAAAGAATTAAGAGAAAATTTTGAAACAAAAACGCTTATAAAGTAGGGTTAAGAGCCCGTTTACACGAAACCAATGTGAAATTAAGGCGAAGTATATTTGCACACCGCAGTGAAAAGTGCCAGTGTTTACATGACGTTTCACTTCCGGTTGCATTTAATTTCGGTCACCCGTAGAGTGCCGAAATTTTTCGTGACTTTCAAGCATGCGCACTAATGAAAAACCGCTTTTCACTCCGGGATAGTGTTAACATGGACCTCGCACCGGTTTAAAATTTCACTTGGCTCAATATAAAAAGTTTTAATGTCAAAATAAGCTATAGAGACCTAGTAGGAGAGGTTTCTACTTCCATATTGTGTTGTTGTCTCTGTTCCTCCTCTTCCTCCATTTGTTCTAACCTTCTCTGGTTTCGCGTTCTAGAACGACTACATCGTAACGTCCCGCCACGCCTTTTTGGCGCGCGAGGAGAACGGCCCGCGCGTGGTGATTTGGATTTTGTTATTTGTCCACTCGTGTCGTTTGACGAAGTGAGCTTGCAAGGATTTGAGGTCGTACCTGCTCCGCAGTCGCAAAAGAATCTAAATAAACAATAAACTTTTATTTATTCTGTGGAAAAAAATTAAATCTGCAAAGAACTTTTGAAAGAAGAGAAAGTTTTTTATAAGCACCAATTTTTAGGCTCAAATCTTTCAAAAAACAAAACAACTTTTAAGCAACAAGAAAGAAATTTAAAGCAATATGAGCCCTAACCAAATTTTATGTTGCGTATAAAAAAGTTTATGTACACCCGTTTGAAATTTTTCTTTTTTTAAAGGCTTTTCGAATCCTTGTATAAATTCCTTTGAGCTGATATTTTTTAATAAGCCAAAAAGGTTCATTTTTACCGAGTGCAACGTTGAAACATAATATTTAACTAAAGTTTTGAAAACTAACCAAACAATAATAGAAAACACGACAGAAGAATCTTAAAATCTGACAAACCTGTCATGTCGGACAAATTCAACGTCGTGGCCTCCATGACAATTCTTGATGCAGTTTACACAAATGGCAAAATTTTCGGTTGAGGAACAAGTTAAACATCGATAGAAATCATGCATAGGATAGCACACACTTCCAGAGACTTGATACAAACATTTGCCAGCTTCAATCGCCTCGCTGAGTGCTCTTTTGTTGTCATGACAATTATTGTCTAAAAAAAATAAACATAAAAATATTTTTAAATGATGCATATTTGGCGAAATCGTACGCGAGATATGGCAGTAGCTACTCATAATGTTCCTAGCGTATAGATTCCATTTCAAGCTTCTAATTAATAAAATATTTTGTTATTTCCTAATCTACTGGATTACTAAGCAGTTGTATGTATCTACCCGTACGACCCTAAAGTTCCATTGTGCCGGTACAACTTTACGCTAAAAGGCTTATTTGCAGGTTGCGATAATGGAAGAGTGAGTTCATAAGTTTGGAATTGCTTTAATTTCATCCATATAGAAAGATAGTGAATAGTTAATTATAGTGTAATTATTTTACCGTTACTTCAATCAGAGTGCGTTTAAAAATAACTTCATTGTTATTCTTAAACGCGTTTTAACTTTTGCAGTAATAACACCACCAGAAAATGTGAAGCAAGCTGCAGATTTGTATCAAAAAGTAAAAATGAATGTTTACAAAGAAAGTAACAGAACACGTGTTTGGTACCATTCATAACACCAAATGTAGCCGATGTCACAATAGTTATTTAAAGTTCTTATCAAAAAGCGTGATTTTTACGCCTCACAACACATGGCGGTGAACATGAAACAAATAAACCAGTTTGTTATTACAAGTTACAATCACTAACTCTACGTGTATTTACATTCATTCTTACTATTCCATACAAACTTACAGTTTGCTTCATATTTTCTGGTGGTGGTATTGTTCATAAAGTTAAAGCGTGTGTAAGAATAACCACAAGGTCATTTTTAAACACGGTTGAAAATAAACGGGTGCCGAAAATGATCAAGTGAAATTATCACAAGATATAATTAACCATGCATGGTAGCGGGTTATTTATACGCAGTGTGGTTTCAAATTTTTTACCAATGATCAAGATTTGCTTAAAAACAATTTCAATTTCTGAAAAATGAGTTAACATTTTTTAGTTATAGTATTTTAAAGAATGTAAACTATTTTTTTGTACTCGAAATAGGGTGGCAGCCGCAAAATTTGCCCATTTTGTTATACCCTGATGACTAACCAGCCATTTCCAACCATCAAAACTCCAATAAGTATCATGGTTTTAAAGAAAACGAAACTTTTGTAAGGCTTGGTGGTGTCAACCGCATGCCATGTCAACCGCAAAATCTGCCCACACTTTGAAGTACAATAAAATAAGTTTGAGTAAGCCGCAGAAATAGGTACCAAAATGGCTCTATATCACAACCTTCCCTCATAATTATGTGATATGAACGACAGTGTAAACCACATTTTGGTACTAAGCGATTAACTAAAATGTGGTTGACACTAAAAATGTCACAATCCAGTGTCTAATTTTTGAACACGATCACCAATACATCCATCTTTACTGATTTTTTTTGTTAAAGTTGCGGCACATTAAAGAAAATTGGTACGGTTTATTCGCCTCTGTTGAGGAAATTTTTACTACTTACCTAACATCTTGGGATTAACACCAGTCGCAAGACATATCCCATCGAAACGATTGTTGAACACTTCATTGCGTTCGAAGATGCCTCCTATATAAAAAATTGAGAATGAAATTTGAATAAACCTGTTAAACTTTATAAAAAGGGGTGTCGACTACCTGAAGACAACAGTTTATTGGGCGACATAATAACTTATTTTATTACAAACGATGGCAAATTTGGACAAATGACTGCCAAAATTTTAAACAAATAAAAGGAAAAAATGATAAATAATTGTATAAAAGGTATAAATGAAATAAATGCTTTAAAAATAAACAATCTGCCGCGTATAATCTTACCAAGGGAAACAAGGACTAAACAATTTTTTTCTAAGTAGCTAAACAATTTTGGGGTGGAGTGTCAAAAATAATTTTTGCACATCCTTACCTGCTCCGTTCGTTATTTCGATACCAGCAGCTCCTCCTTCGAAGATACGATTTCTTCGAAGCACAGGCATACTTGAAGTACTTATTAAGACACCTGTGAGCGAGTTTCTAAATATATCATTTTCCTCTAGTAAACCTTTTCCATTGTTGAAAATACACACTCCTCCTTCGTGTCCATCATGGATTTTATTACGTCGCAATATTGGATTACTTTCGGTTTTGATCCATACACCAGCCATAGCGTTATCAAATATTTCGTTGTCCTCCAATATTCCTTGTCCTCCATTATAAATTAAAACACCGCCATTTTTACCGCCCCAAATCTTGTTTTGGCGTATGACAGGATTACTGCCACTTCTGAAAAATAAATTTAAAAAAAATAGTCTTTAGCCTTACTGCACTGTTCGAATCGAACACAAGTGCACACAATTGGTTGCGCAAGTATACTAATTTTTCGCGCAGCGCAAAAATTAGTTGTGCGCAAAATATTTATTTTCACTAGTTGTGCAAAAAATATATTGCGCGGAATAGGAAAAAAAAAAAAACGAAATTCAAAGTATTGTTATACTTTCTTACTACAAAAATTTAATCTTGCAATTAAATAGCATTATTAATTTGTTAGTCGGCGAAAATTTAAGATTGTTGTGCCTTTTAAGTGCAAAAATTATCCCTTTATGTAAAATAAAAGATTTTATTAACATTTCAATTCGAATGTTGAGCGGTACATTGTGTTCATGAAGTTTCTTTTTTTATAATTATCGGTAAGAAGTTCGCAAAATCAAGCGTGCGCTAAATCTAGGAGCGCGAAAATTAAATGAACGCCAAAAAAAGATGCGCGAAAATTTCATGAATTAAGGTATTCCCGATATTTCAACGAGGATGTACATCAATCAGCTTCAAGGTTCAGTTATGCAAGATGTTCTACATGAATGCACACACTGCATTCCACACTATTGAAATCCACAAGGTTGTCAACGAATCTAAACTACATACCTTATTTGAATTCCTGAATATTTATGGTTGTAAATTTCATTGTTTTCCAGCGTACCACAACCTTTATCATAAAAATACACTCCGACCTATAAAGTATATAAAAGATATAATATCTTTAATAAAACTAACTTCAATAGGATATCATATACAAGTCATTTGAAGTTACCCTGGAACCAGTGGAGCGTTACTAATGGTACGGTTACTTTTTTGACTTCGCTAGTGGTTAGTCAAGCAAACATATTTTGATGGGGTATAGTTGTACCTGTTTTCCACTGTGTATGCGATTGTGTCTTAAAATTGGCGCACTTCCTGTAGTAATCCATATTCCAGCTAGAGTGTTTGCATAGATTTCATTATCTTCAATAAGTCCCATTCCACCTTCATGAATGTAAATGCCACCATGTAAACCATGATGGATTCTATTCTTACGAACAATCGGATTACTGTTTGAACGGATTTGTATGCCAGCCAAAGCATTGCCGTGAATGTCGTTGTTTTCAACTAAACCACGACCGTCACCAAACACGTAAATTCCACCTTGTTGGCCATGATATATTTCGTTATCTCTACAAAGGGAAAACATAATGCTTGTAAGGCAAGGAAAATACACTGTTAGGGTACAGCTAAATAAATATATGAAAGAAAAATATGCGGACTTGTGGAATATCACCTGAGTGGCTAAAGGTTGTCTTTAACTTAATGAAATGCAGTAAGTTCAATCAAAACCAATAGCTTTACTAACTTGGGTATCAAGGAATAGACTTACTTAATTGTTGGGTTACTTCCCGATGTAACCCACACACCGGCGAAAGTGTTAGTATGAATTCGATTGCACATAAATTCCCCTCGTCCATCATCGTGAACATAGATACCACCGGTAAAGCCATGATGAATGTGACATCGAACAACAGTTGGGTTGGCTCCAGAACGTACTTCGATTCCTGCAATTCTATTACTATGGACATCATTCTCTTCGTAATAACCCTAACAATAGATGCCAAGACATTTAAAATTGAGTTAGGACAAACAGCAGTAAATGACATTGACAAGTAACATCTATAAAAAAAACATTGACATGAACACTGCTTACCATTCCGCCATCAAAGATAAAAAATCCTGCATCTTTCCCATGATGAACTTCATTTCTTTTCATAATAGGATTTGCCCCTGACTTCACCCAGATACCTGCTAGCCTATTGGCACATATGTCATTGTCTTCATAGGTACCTTGAGCACCTTCGCTGATAAACAAACCCACATTTTCACATTCAGTTATTTTACAGCGCAAAATTTTTGGCGAACTTCCAGCACCATGAATGTGCACTGCCGCAGCACCTAAAGTAACCAGTAAATAATTTAGCACTGCCATTTTTTTGACATATTTAACTATCATATTATTTTGTAATATAATGCATCTTACAGCTGCTTTTTGATGTTATGTGACAATCTTGAATAGTTGGTGAGCTATCATTACATATTTCGATACAGTTACATCTTGCTGAAGCATTTGGCTCAGTTCGTTGTACAGAGAACCTCACAAAGGCAATTTGACTTTTTGAACCACCTTGAGAAAATTTCATTATTGTTTCATTGGTATGTGTGAGATGAACTTCATGTTTACCACCTGGTACTCCTAAAAAAATATTAATAATACTTCAAACTTTTGACCAGATATGATTTGTAACTTTACACAGCGACAACAAGAAAGCAATGTTTACCTGCACCAAGTAAGGTAACGGGTTTATTTATTTCCAAACTTTCCTTGTAAGTTCCTGAATGAATGATAACAAGTCCACTGGAATTGTTCACAGCTTCTTGTATGGTTTGATAACACTGTAAAAAAACACTTATTGGATCACCCATTAACCGAAAACATGCAAATATTCTCATTTCCACATGCCTAGAAGCTTCCGAATACTACTACTTTCTAATAAACTGTACCTTTCGTCCTAAACTTTGCAAGCAAAGTACCAGCCTTTCATCTTGACAAACATGTTCAGCTTTATTGAGAAGAGGATAGTACTTTCTCCAAGAAATCTCTGGCCTACCAGGGCCACTAATTATATTAACTAGTTCATATAAGTTATGTGTAGGGGATTTTTGTAAAGGATATTCAAGTTGATATGATAAGTGATATAACCTCTTCCTAAGAATGAAAAAATAAACATTATTGAAAAATTATATTGCAAGGAAGAAACATGATACAAATATGAATCTGCAAAACACAAAATCTGGTACTAGGCCTGCACATGGTGATGCATATTTTTAATCCAAGCTTTCAAATTTGTCTTCTTAAAGAATTTTAATAATTCACTGTATATAAACTTTGGTTAACTTCTACATACCATAACGATTCATCGCGACACAGTTCTTGTAAACGTTTACATGTGCATGCCAGATGAGCGAGATCTTTAGCAGCAGAGAATGAACAAATTTTCAATAGCACTTCATCTGGTATAAGTCTTTGCATATAGCCAGTTAAATCCCTGGGCTTAACCAAAGACTTTGACTGTGTAATTGCATCTAAAAATAAATTAAGTATCTATATATTTAAAATAGTAAAAAAAAAATCGTTCAAAAAAATATTAAATTGAAGTCTTACAAGAGATTATTGGATGACTCATCTTACAAAATACACACAACTCAAATAATCTATTTTTTTAAAGTTCCCACCATTTTGAAACATTTTTAGCACCATCATCATTTGAGCCATGATTACATTCAGAAGTTAGTATGCTGTATACAGGTATGACACCCAGTGTTGCATGCAGAATACAGGTCCTGTTTTATACACACAACTGTTCCTTCACTTTGTGTATTGTAGAAAACATACAGGATGAAATTTTTATAAAACGTATGAAGAAAAATTCTTCTTTTTCCTCATTCTTCTAAGCATAAATAAATAAATAGTCAAACTGAAGACTAGTATAAAAACTATATACTTATTTTAAATGTATAATATAAAATCAAGTTGCTTTGTAGATGTTTACCAACAGCCATATGTTTCAGGTAGAAATAGAACTTTTTGACACTTTCATCTGCATAAAAACTATTTTGAATAACAGGGAAAAGAATATCACAAGAGAACAGCATAAAGAAATAAAATGCTGTAAAATTTTAAAACCATTTAAATTTTGAAATTCATAATATCATTGTGATTTTAGTAATTAGCCCACACTAGAAACAATGTGAAACTTCAAAAAGTTAAATTATTTTATTTTTATTTTTACAGCATATTGTTTTCTTAGCTTAGTCTCAATATGCTTAACATTTATTTCATAGGCTGGAACAAATAACATGCTTTACATATATAAACTTTTATGCAATTTATTTGTGCTTTCTTCAAGTAACACTAAACTAGCTATTAAATTTGTTTTTGTAATATAAACCTTCAAGAATTTTTTGTGAAATTCAGGGCTGAGTTTAAATCAACTTGAAAAAAATACAATGTTGAACTATATTTGAAAGTATTTTGTTATATCCTAGAAACATTTATTTCTTTGTCCCTGAAAGAACTTTTTCAAGATAAGAAACGCGCAAGTCCCCAAATCTAAAGCCTCTCTGGGTTTCATTTACATCCATCCTATTATTTCGCAGATCACATTGATTTTTACATATAATGACTCTCCTTGTATTTTGTTGCTGTAGTCAAGAAAAAAGTGAACAAAAGATTGATAAAATAAATTACTTACTTCTGCTTAATCTGCCCTTTTTCATATCTAAGGCTAATTTATATAAATAATTACCAATCCCTTATCCCAAAATCATGAGCTTTTTATGCAAACATTTCACAAAGAACTTTTATAAAAAAGTTTGAAGTTTAAATTTATTCACAAAATATTTCCTTGGTTAAAGAACTAATTGGTGTTCATTGATCTCCAGCACCATAACTCATATTGTGCATGCTTTTCAATAAGCAGGTAAGAAAATTCAATGAACTTTATGCCATAGACTTATATAGGCTAGATGTTTAGTTAACAATCACAGCCTTGTGTTAGATCACATAGAAAAAAAAGCAATTAAGTCAATCATTCAACTGTAAAAATGCATTTCATATCTGAAGCATAACACTAGAAAGGTATACCAATATTTAGTAGAGAAACACATACATTACATGCATAAAGTTTTTACATAAAACACACAAGGTGTTCGAACCAAAGGTTTTATATTTTTAAGGAAGGTTTATTTTCGACAGGCTTGCTATATTCACTTTGTTTCTTGTGGCTTTTATATTCTATTTCAAAATACAAACTAAAATATGAACTAACCTATATTTGATGCATTGTCTTTCACATTACATGGTGGTTTACTGTAAAGCTTATTACAGTTAACAGCAAGGACCTAAAATAGTAGAAGTGTTGTACAAAAACAATATAAGTATTAAAAAGTATTAAATACAAATAGAAGTGTTTACTGACCTCTTGTGTCTTTAAAAGTGTAAATGAGAAGCAACGTGCTGTAGTAAATGATGAAGTTGATGAATCTTTTGAAAAATATTTGCTAGAAGGTGAAGTTGACTCTACACATACTTCCATATCCATTTCTAGGAGTAATTACATAAGGAAGATAAATTAACGAAGATCGTAATAACAGTTATAAGATATTGAAAGATATTTCATATATATAAATATTGTCATTACAATACTGTGAAGAAGTGTGATGTCAAAAAGGCAATATAGTTTCATCGTAGTTCAGGAGCAGACCTAATACGTTTTGAACAACAGTTATTTGCACATGGATTCTCTCAGATGAGTTTTTACATGATACTGTTCAAGGCAATCAAGGGTCAGTATACAGATTATTTGTTATTACAGCCACCATTATGACCTGGGGTAAGCATGTCGTAAGCATGCTGTTTGCTAGTCTCTTGAATATTTTTAGTCCATGGAGTTGCTTTGAATAAAGTTTAGAATGGTTGCAATTTTCACTGCAGCAAGTTTTGTTACGCTTAGTAAAATATTGCTGGTTTATTGCTCTAAGTACAAAGTTAACTTCAGACAGAGGCAAAAAATGTACCATAAAATGAAAGGTGCAGTAGATTTAGACCAGATCAAGTAGGCTAGCCAACCCACTTTCACGAATAGGGTGCTGATAAGCTGCAAACGGCTGCATATATAAGGGTGAGTTCCAGAAATGCGATTTCTTGTACCATACTATTCGGAAAGTTGGAAAAAGGCACTTGAAGAAAAAGGAGTTAAAAAAGTTATACATAAGTTAAATTTTTTAGGTACATTGTGTTAAAAAACATCAAAACAGATTTTTTTAACAACTTCGCTACCACATGGGAAGTTTATTTTAATTTTTATAGTCTTTTGAATCACCTGTGGTGAATCTTTGAGCGTTTTTGTGGTGAATCTTTGAGTATTTTTTAGAGTCATCTGTATTATTTGTTGCTTGTAATAACTATCGACTAAAGCTACCAAACTATCAAGTTAGACATTACCTTTTTCAGGCATTGATCTGGGTCTATGCGGGGTTTTCGGGTGAATACTTAAATTTTTTAAAAACGTTGAACTCACATGAAAACGCCCACACTTTTTACAGCGTATGCGGCTTATTGGCACGCTCGTACTTTCACATAAATTCTGCAAGGTCGAATTATACCCTCCACTCTAATTTGACAGTCAATAATATAGGTTGTAACTTCTTTAATTCTCTATAATTCAGAATTTAGCTCAGCATTCTCAATGGCAAAAACATGAAAAAAAAGATAAAAAATAATACAAATAGCTTTTTCAAACAGCTAATTTTGGTCTCAATTAGCCATAACATTTGGTGATTTTTCACATGGTCGTTAAAAATTCTCAGTTTGACTAAATTTGTGATGTTACAACCAAAACAGCCTTTTTAATGCACAGAGTGCTGCAAAGTGTGTTCAAACGAATTATTTACATATATAAGTGACGGTGAAAACTTATCATGTTGAAACAAACACAAACTAAGCACGAATACAAAATATCATATATTCGATAAACATGGTCAGCTCATATTTAATGAGACCGTGCATTCGGGTTCCAAAAGGTAAACAGTCAGGTGAATTAAAATATATATTTACAAAGTCACCCATTCCACACTTAAATACTTAATTCATGCCAATCTCTAGTTAGGTATTGTTGTAAAAAATACGTAGCTAAATTGTAACAAGCTAGCTAGCTAGATATATGTACCCTCAGACAACTTTGGTTTGGTGCAGCTAAGCACAAATTATTGTAACTCTAAAATAAAATATAAAATAAACCATATACCTTCAGTTTTAAAACGATTTCTTTCGACTAAGACTTTTATTTGACATGCTGTTAAATCAACGAAATTTCTTCGATCCCACATTTCATATTAATTTTAAAAAAAATACTGCTTTTTGAAGTATGGCCAAACTGGTTGTTGTTGTTGTTTATACTTCGCTTCTCAGCTGTCCTGTTCGATTACGATAGACCATCTTTGTTTACAAATGTTATGATCTTTTGACCAATCATATTCATTTGCATAATTAACTATTTGATCAGCAGACCAATCAAAACAATGAAATTAGTTTGGTCACGGCTATTGAGCAGATCTAAAGAAACAAACACCCGAGCACATTGACAACAAAATATATCGCAAGTACTTTTATTATGACGACACACGCTGTTGTAATAATTTCAATCGACCACGCGCGCACCTGAAGTGGGCTATCTAATTTGCAAAATAATAATTCTATGCCCTGTCCACGCGCCGATTTTTTTCCTTTAATTGTCATAAAATCTCACCAGGTTACGGTACCTGTCTATTAGGAATTGGAAACAAACCAGACACGTTGTTTTTGAATTGAAAATATAACGAAGACCAGCATACTTGACACCATATTCACAAGAAAGAAATAATAAGACTCTTTTTTCAGCCTCAGACTCGCGTTTTATTTTGGTTATTTACAATGAGACGAACAAATGATCTGAGACGAAAAGAATGGCGGCAGGAGGGTCAAAAAACAATCCGTGTCACTTCGAATCCGTCGCAAAACTTTTGCCCCGAGCTCGGATTTTTAGTCGTAAATATGTGAAGTCCACCCTCTAAAGATCGGCCCTGTAATTGCAGTCACTCTCTCCAGAGATGGGCACCTAAATTAATATTTCGCCTCAATTAGGGAAACGAGGGCTTGAATTATTTGACACCATGGGTTCCATATTTAGGGCACGTATAATTGTATTTTTCTTCATATTTCACAAAATAGAGGCGACAAATTTGTATTTGTGTCCGTGAAAATTTCTTGCCCTTCTTTTCGAGACCGGCACTGTGATTTCAGCTCTAGACCTTGGTGGTGTAAAGTGGTATGAATGGTAGATAGCTATTAATGCAAACAGTCCTAGATTGTGCCGTGTTCCACGTTTAAAAAACGATGGCAAAACATCGAACCAAAGTAATGAAGTTATTTTACGATTTAAAAATTTCATCGATTGTTGAAGGAATTTTGTTCCTGTCAACATAACTTTCCAATTCGATTCGTCACGGTGCACGAATAAGATGCGAAAAACAAGAAAATCTCGTAGACTGTGATGATTTTGTACTGTATCCGTACTGTTGGACAGAATTATTTGTTTTCAGACGAATTTTTTTTCTCATTTTTAGTCTAACTTGTATTCTTCTTTCTTTCTTATTTCATTTTTTCGTTCTCAACAACTTTAGAGTTCAAACTTCAATAGATGTTAATCTTAGCTTTCTGATATGGAGCGAAAACGCCAACGACAAATGAGAGAAAGCGAAAAAGAATCCCTGGAAACATTGGGATTCAGCCTCATTTTGTTTTTTCTAGTAGCTTTCTAAAATTTATGAGATACGAGTTGTTTTGTTGCGGCATTTTATTGCAGACGAGAAAAGAAATGAGAACACTAACAAACAAAAACCATGCTTGAGAAAAAATTGCAAGAGAAATCACTTCCTGGATTGTTCTTAATTTTAAAAAGAACTATTTTAAAAAGAAAGAACCACGAGTCTTCTCTTATGTTTTTCTAACGTTTCGGCAAAATCTGTTAGTGATGTTCTTTAAAAAAGATGCTGGTATGTCAAAATGCTGACTAATTTAGGATGAATCATTAGAATTTGCGCACGCATATTTGTACGTTTTTCGCTCCACGATTTCGTAGCTTTTCAAATGTTGGAAGTAGCAGAAGATAGAAGGCCATGGTGTATAGTTATTACTAAAAGAAATAACACTAAAGTATCCATGGTGAGGCTAAGCTCTTCCATATTTACCGCATTTTTGGTAACTTAACAAAGCATTATGTTCAAGCCTGATCTCAAACAGGACAGTTTGTGCATGTTTCCTATTCAATGTTTTTAATAAAAGAGTTTTGACCGCTTTAAGGGGCCCTAACAAGTTCTTTTAAATTTCTTTTTAAAATTGAAAAAATGTTTTCTATCTGTAATTAAAGATAAGATGATTATTAAACTTCAAAACTTTGCTTATTATGTTGAGTTGTGTATTTTTGCAAGATTAAAAAAGTAAATTTATGCTGACCAGTTTCGCACAAATTTTGGCGCGGAAGATTTGACGAAATTAGCGATTTTGGTCTAAAATCGTCAAATTAGGTCCATGCAAATTATTCATTTCTCTTTGCCACAGCTAAATTAAATACAGGACAAATTTAATTTTCTTTCCTCCATCGCAAAATTAAATTCACACCAAAAAAATTATTTTTCCCTTTCGCCAAATTACATCTGCGCCAAAAATTGTACGAATAAGCCTGAGGTACATCATCAATTATGATTTTTATAAGATCAGATGAAAATCTTTCGAACTAAATATCTTAAAAATTTTAAAAAAAAATTTAAAAAAAATTATCAACTTTTTATCCTCTGTAACATAAAAAATCATTTTTCGTTGTCAAAGCAAAGTCAGTGCATCTTTTCAAAAAAATAAATAAATAAATAAACAGCGTAACGTACGGAAAAACAAGTTATTGTTACCAAAATTTATTTTACCCAATAAGTTACAAGTGGTCTAATAAAAATATTTTTATATACATTTTCCAGGTATTAATAAAAATTCACTAAAAAAAAAAGAATGTTCGTTTTGTTTTTTGGTACACGGCTATAAGCAACTTTTTTTTATCTCACCGCAGTCTGAGGGTAGAAATTATCCAGGAGAAAAAACATTTCGTAATGTGCACAAGTTAACTAAAGGCACCAACTATTATGGTCAGCTTATTCATCGAGTGAAAAAACAACTTTTGTTTACCTGATTTTTTTGTTTACACGATGTCGTTGCAGCAACGGAGCAAAATCATTCCACTACTTGTATCAAAACGAAACCTTTCCGTTTTGTAAAACGGATGGGTTTGGCTTGGTATCTAGTACAAAAATCATTTTGGAACGATCCCTATCCGCAACAAGTAAACGTGGTCGAAAAAATGTTGCCTATAGTCAAATGTTAAGATATACATTACATTACAATACAATGTTTTCTTTTTCTTTTCTGTTGACAAGTATTCCCAATGCGTTATTAGAAATTACCCCCGTCTTCATGCACATCATAAGCTAAAAAAAGTAAGCGATTTTCAACACGTACGGGTGTTATAATTTACACGGGCATTATTGTTTAAATGTTCACGATCTGATAGTGACATTTCTATATAAGCTGTGTTCTGAAGAGTAGGGGAATGACGCTGTGTTCTTAACAATAGAGGAATCTGAGACAGGGGGTATAAAAAATAGACCATGCTATTTTGGCAGGTATTTAGGTATAATTCGCCGTCCCGATTTCTGATTTGCGGAAGTTCAGAAATTTGCTTTTGGAAGGAGATTAGGTTTGTTAGCCATGAATTAAAAACATACGTGTAAAAATTCATTAAATTCTATCGTTGAGCTTGCATCTAGATCAATTTCTTTTAAAATTCTTTCTACTTCCGTGTCTGATACTTCCGTTTTACCAAGACGTTTGAGTATGTTAGACAATTCCGATCGTGTAATATGTCCTATGTATAATATATAAAAAGAATTTCAAGTCAACGTTGCACACAGACAAATCAGAACAAGGGACAATTTAAGTAACTTGGTTTCAACTTTCACAAACACCTACTATGTATAGAAATTGTATCGGATAGATACTTTGGTGAGAAGGTTTTTTGTCAAATTCGAAGAGTATAATTTCGCGAAAGATTGCTCAAGCCAGGCCAAGAATGGCCCATATAACAGTGCCATTGGCAAAGAGTTTCTGCATTTAATATTTATCCATCTGTGGACATACCGTTTAGCTTGAAGAACAAAAAAAAGAGAAGCAATTGTTAAAACAGCACCGACCAAATTTTGCTTAACATTGTTAAAGGAGTTGAAAAAGGTCTGGGCTTGTTGTGTACATATGACATTTGCCTCCAAGATATGTACACTACAAATTAAAAGTAGGTTATATGAAGAAAGTTTCACCTTTTTTCCTAGAATCTAAGTCCTGAAAAACTTCAGCATATTTCTCTATGTCTTCTTTATCTACGTCATAGACAGCAGTTTGAGCTGGATGGTGGTTAGAAGCCATGGTAAACAAAAATTCTTTCGCTTCTTCTATTTCTTTCTGAAAAAAATAAATAGCTAAAAACTTTTAAGGACTATTCATTTTTCGTTAACCTAATGGTCACTTCGGCTTATTTGATGCTTACGTTATTGCCGACTGTCATAACTTAAATCACTAACAAAATCCGTTCCACAGGAAGGAGAGGGCGGGTGCCACCCCCTCCCCCTCCTTCTCCTACTTTTCACCAAATAAATACTTTTTGATGAGAGAAAAATAATTTTTTTCAGGATTTAACACTAACAGGCGTACCTTTCTTCTTTTGTTATCCCACTTGAGTTCATCGCCCATTGTCTGTACAATAGTGGGAAGGATGCTCTCAGCTGCTTTAGTGTCCAAGAAAGCAACGCGTAAACGTCTAGCAATCATATCAGTCGCGGTACAAGCGTATTCCTAGAAAATGAATTAAAACAAGTAAAAAAAACTGTATATACAGCGGTCGAATGCGGACATTAACACAACTTAGTATTGTCTCCATCTCTTAGTGGATTTTAAATTCCATAAGAAATGTGGAAATTCCCTAAAGAATCTTTCCAACTCGTTAATATCATAAATTAAAGTAGCTGAGCTAGCTTTGGTTGACTAGCGCTGGTAAACACACAATCCATTTAGCTAATTTCTAAAAAGGTTAGGAGTTTAAATAACCTAAAGGGAACCCTAGGTATAAAATAATGTCTTGGTTTGCAATCAAATTTTCTGGGTAAACATACATGCCCTATATGTTTACTCACAAACCGACATGCTATGGGATCGTCAGCAAAAAGTTAAGAGGCCTGGGACGAGCAAGCGAGTGTCGTTTTGGCAAAAAAAATTATGTTAATCAAATGACCTCTACAATATCTATGCATTGATGAAGTTTGAATGCCCATCCCTTATCAGGTCTAAAATTACTGATGACAGAAAAGGTCAAAATTTGCTATTACTTAAATATGACATAATAATTTATGCAGCATAATTAAATCTGAAATTCTTTAATGTTAATATCTTGAGAACGAAAAGAGTATTTTAAAAATTTTAAAAAGACTTGTAAGACTTGCAAAATATTATAAACATTCAAATACATACCCGTCGAACACTATGCAGAACTTCCGCTTCTATGAAAGGATGATCGTCGCATAATTTCCTACCAATCACAGGCCAGCGTTTTCCAGTTAAGGCAGCGAGTCTTGCCACTTGTGGCGCATTGACTCCATATGCATGCGACAAATGAATCGCAACCTAGAAAGAGAATCTAGATGAGTTGGAGTTATGTTTTTCATGGTCTACATACTGTATGATCTTAATAGCATTATTTGCAGCCTTTGAAATTTCAAACGTTGGTCGTCCTAAATGAAACATAATGCACACAATCTGCTTTTAACTGGTTAGTTATTTTAAATGATGACCACCACTTTATATATTGTTAACATACTAATTGGATGTGAGCAGGATTCAATCCATCACTGATACTTTTAAAGATAATACACTACAAAACCCTAACTGTTTGATGGCTCTTGTGGTAATCAGATAACTCAGATAAAAATTTAGAAGATTTGGCATTTCCAATTGGTTTTACCTCAGGATCGAATCCATAATCTTGGACCAGTCGCAAATAATACGTCGGTGTCCAGCCTTCGGCACCCTCCAGTAACGCACCATCAGTAGCGCTTTCTCCACTTGGATTTAAATTACAAGCTTTCACTGCGGTGTCAACCGTGTCTTGGGCCATTGATCGGTAAGTTGTCCATTTACCACCGGCAATTGTCACTAATTTACTGTCACTCACGTTGATCATATGATTACGAGATATTGACTGTGTATCAGCAGATGATGGGTCCACAACTAAAGGTCGGATACCACTCCAAGCTGACAAAACGTCACCACGACGGACTGAAGTAAATAAAAGAAACGCTGCCAAAACACGGTGGACGGAAGTAAAGAAACGCTACTTTCAAATTTATTTCACACTTACGGCGCGAAAATAAAAAATGACTGAATGAAAAGTTTTCATGACATCTGAAAGTAACTAACAATAAGGTTATCGAGTTTTACGAATGTGGAGTTTTACCATTATCGAGTTTTTAAGTTTATCACGATTTAAAAGGTTATTGAGATCTAAGTTTATCGAGTTTTAAGTATCGAATTTAAGGTTGTCACGTTTTAAGTTTATCGACTTTTAAGTTTATCGAGTATTTAAGTTTATCGAGTATTTAGGTTTATCGAGATTTTAAGGTTTATCGAGATTTATGGTCATCACGATTTAAGGTTATCGACTTTTAAGTTTATCGAGTTTTAAGTATCGAATTTTTAGGTTTATCGAGTTTTTAAGATCGTCGAATTTTTAAGTCTATCGAATTTTCAAGGTTATCGAGATTTAAGGTTTTCGAGTTTTTAAGTTCATCGAGTTTATCGCGATCCAAGTTTTTCGAAATTTAAGGTGATCCAGTTTTCGCACAAGCCTACGAAGCAACAACAATTTTATACCTTGTATATCAGGATTGACATATCGTTTGACTTCATTCAAAATGAACTGTATTTCTTCTTCAGACGGTTCAGGATTATACGTGACGTCACACTTTTTGTCTGTGGTTCCAACGATGGTTTTACCTTCCCATGGCAAAAAAAATATAACACGCCCATCGCTTGTTGATGGGTCGAGCAATCCCATGTCTTTTGGGCTAAATAAATATGAAATATATTTGCAATATACATAAATTAATTCTGCAGCGATTTCAAAAAATTTATTATGTACCATAAATTATCGGTTAAGTGCTTAGGAATAAACACCAAGTTTGTATAAGCACCCACCCTTTTATTTTTTCATGAGCACCCAGTAATCAGTCAGGAAGTCGATCTGAGCGCTTATTGAAAAGTGGCAAACAAACACACGTTATTTTGAAATGCTTAAGTCACAACTTTGAATTTTGTTAGTGTCTGATAATGACTCATTAACTGTTAGCCTAACTGATAACGATGACGTTTTCTCAGCTACACCGGGCCTCATGGCATTATATGACGATGTCAAGGGTGTTCGTACGTCTTTTGTTCTATTATTATAGTCGGTGGCCCATGGAAAAATCCACGGCTCCGCCCGTCCTTTTTATACCGCATTGCGTGCGTCTCGCTACTTGAGGTAACACTTTGCGTGACAAATAGACGTACGGGTATTATAATATAGATTCTTACGTTATAACTTTTGGTAATTTGTTAACATTTTTGTTACTTCTATTCTCGTTGTTATTAAGCACACAAAGACAAAATAAGGAGCCAATCAGAGCAAGTCCCTAGTACATTAGTTCAGAAATTTAATAAGTACACAGGGCGATTAATCAAACATTTACTGTTACGCTATATTTTACTTTTTATTCTTTGCTTAATTGTGATGTTAAAAATATTGTTCTCTCAATGACATCCTCTTGTTATCCCCTTTCGGAATTTACACTTTTATTAGGTTAAAAAAAAGAAGTACTAGCTAACAAAAACTTCCACCACTCAAACGATGACTGACCAAGACTTACCAATAGTAATCTGGTAACACAACATGCACACCAGAAGCAGGCTGACAAATATTCATCGATTCCTTATTATCTAATTTTCTGATAGCGTCGGTGAAAGGTCCAGTAGCATTCACAACACATTTCGATTTCACATCCCATTTCTCACCAGTAAGCGTATCCCGTATATGCGCACCACACACTGTTTCTGTATGATCTATATAAGCAAAAGGTAAAACAGACTAGCAATTTGTAAAGAGCTAGGTAGTTATTCATTTTTTGGAACGATATTAAAACCAACAATGTCTAGCTCTTCTTTGGGTTGTGTCAATTGTGACATTTGAAATAACTGATTAACACCGATGGTCTTTATTAGCAAAAAATAATAATAATAATAATAAAATCTCAAATTTTACCCCTTATTTCCTCAACCATACATTGACTAAATATTTAAGATTCATTCAAAATTAACTACAGTAAAGTCATACTGTCATCATCTTTCTTGAATAGTAATCTTGTTACTTCAACATGATTGACGCAAGTTGCACCTTTTCGGATTGCACTCATTGCAATCGCTAAGTTCATCCTCGAATCATCTTGTTGACCTAAAATAACACACAAACATTGGGTGCTTTTTGTAACAGCTGCAACAGTATATAATGTATGTATTAAATTTTAAAGCCTTTGTTTGTTCTTAAACTATTCTTTCGCCGAAACACAACAGATTTGAAGTTTGTTGTTTATTAAATTCACATGGGATGAAATTATATCAATTTGTTAATTTCATTTAAAAAGCGGTAATAAAACAGACAACAGTAGACAAAAAAAGATTAGAAAAAGAAGCACAAGTTATTGTCTACTGAAATTTGACTTTTATGTTTTTGTTTTTACTTGTTATAAAAAAAAGAACGCTTTTTGTGAAATTTACCATTCAAATTATTTTTTAATGTAACTTTTTTCTAGCAAAAACTTTTTAATCAAAATATTATTTGTGGAATTAGTGCTTCAAAGCATACAGTGATAGCTTTTATCACTTACCGTCATAATAAATTATAGCCCCACACAGATTTTCTGATTTTAACATTGGAAAACTTTCAAGAGCTTTTCTTTTCCCCATAAAGTAACTGCTTTTGACAAGTTGTCTTCCTGCTACAAGATCATACATTTTTATACCAGCCCAAAAGTACGGAACTTGCCACCACCTACAAAGAAGTTAAATAACAAACAAATATCAAAATACCACAAATAACAAATGGGCTTGTTGCTTGTTGTTCCAAAAAGACGTCTTCAAAAAATGCTGACCTCTACATTTTTTTATGGCAGCAAAAAACTGTTGGCACGAAATCGTGAGGTCTGAATACACATTGCCAAAGTAATACATTCACAGAAACAATTTTTGTTTTTGCAACTTATTAACGTTCCCTGTAATGATTTATTTAGCATACACCACATAAAGAAAATCAATGAACAAAAAAAGAATTTTCGTGGATGTAGAAAAGCTTTAAAAAAACATAGCTTGTTGATAGCTTGTTGATCACAATTTGCTATTGTTATGGTTTCAGTTAATAAATTCATCTCTTCTATTTAAACACAGTTAAACCAACACAGAAATAACTACCTACTTGTATACTGGTAACATGATTGGAAGAGGGGTTGCTATGTGTGGTGCGATAGCCAGTAGATTCGCTCTCTCGTGTAAAGCTTCTTTCACCATACGGTACTAAATGAAAGTTATATATGATAAAACAATAGAACAATTCTTACAATGATAAAGATTCTTGTTTTTTGACCAACTTTTGCAGGAAGTAATATTAGGACATAATTTTTCCCCCCAAATTTTCAGCAACAACAAAAGAAAATGCATTTTGACATAATACACTTTTTATAAAAAGAAAATGTTCAGAACATAGTAAGGATATAGTAACATTCCATAGCCGGTGTTTAGTATAACTAAAATATCTTCTGTTTTTCTAAAGGCCAGAAAAATTATCCACCCTGATATAAATTTTATTTTTATTTTTCATATTCAACTAAATCTTTTTGTGATGAGATAAGCATATTTATGTAATAACTTTTTTTAAAAATGACTGAGATTTGTATTATGAATAGTTATCGTGAATAGTTAACATGGCACATTACTACTGATCAACTTAAATGTTAAAGCTTACTTGTTCTCTGTCTAGTTTCATGATTGCTTTTTGCAAGTATCTTACTCCGCCATGAATGAGTTTAGTGCTTCTGCTACTTGTGCCTGCTGAGTAGTCATATTTCTCAACTAACGCTGTTTTTAAACCTATGGAATAAATTATCTCAAAAATAATAATAACTTGTCAAGTTGCTTTAACTCAACCAGGTGTGAAAACGTTTACGGCAGTGTGAGTTTAAATATTTTTTATGGAGGGTCAGATCTCAAACTGCCTGGTTGAAATTAATGACCATGTACTCTAAATATGTAGTTATGCGAGTTCCTCAAAATTTTAATTATTCATGAAAACAATTTTTTTTGTCAATTATTACTAACGAAAGAATTGTTTCTGCCACCACAACGAACAAAATAGGTTCGATACACTTAGTAACTTGTTACCATTATCTCTACAGATATCACAAGTAATAAAACAGTGTAACCACCAGTGTTCACAAAATGACCAGAGAACCACCAGTTAACCAGCAGTCTATCCAGAGTGACTAGAGGATAATCATGGAACCGACAGTATAGCAGCAGAACAGGCAGCCCCATTTATCACTATTAGAAAAAAAGCAATGGGGGGAAATAAAAATCATTTCCAAAAGACTCACATTCTAACACCTTGTGACCAAGAGCACAGTTTCTAAATGTAAATTAAAGGGAAATAAAAAGTAAGAAAGCCAATTTTTCACAGGAGCTAAAAGACGCAAAATAGGTTTAATTATGAATAATATCTTGGAGTTCTTCAGCAAAATTTAAATCCCATGAATTATGTTATATTTAAAACCTAAACCCTACAAATCTGCTATATGCAAAATTTTCTTTGTGTCAAATCTATGATTCTATAGGGTTGACTATTATATAAAAAATTATATTTTATTTTCCTTTGTAGAGCTTTCAGAACAACAATGCATTTGAAGGCTAATGCTACACTCTTCTGCACAGAGTTATTCTGTGTTGGTTCTCTGTTAATACTGCTGGTTTTCTGGTCGTTCAATATACACTGCTGGTTCTCTAGTCGTTTTGTCTTCTGTTGTCCTCTTAGATGGGTTGATAAAAGAAGTGAATGAAAGTTTTATTCCTTATTTGCAGTGATAATAATCAGGGTAAAAAAAAACGATACAGCAAGGGAGGCCTAACTATACTTAGAACCAACTTTATGTCATCCAATATACACATTGTGAAAATAGCACAAAAACTACTGTCTGATAGAAGAAAATATAATTATAGGAAATCATGCTTATAAAGATCAACAAAAGCTACTTGGGGTTAAAGTAAAATAATAAAAAAAACAAAATATTTTTAAAAGAACTAAGAGCGTTACTAATAAAGAACAACATGCCTCGTGAACATGCATCCAGAGCTACACCACACCCGGTAGCGCCACCACCAATGACAAGGACATCATACTCTGTTTCTGTATCTTTTAATGATGTTAACAGATCTGACCTAAATTTAAAGACCTAAAATAACTGCAACATAAAATAAACATAAAAATATATTTTTATGATGTTTGTCACAATACCTTGATGGAAGTGGAGTTTGATATGGGTTTATTGATACATCAGGAGATGCTCTGACATGTTGTAGTTGACCCTGAAAAATTTGATTGCGCAGTGCACCAATATACACATGTAAAACATTGTGCAAGAGAAAGTTCAAAAACAATTCATTAATTGAAAAATCTACCTGGTCTAATAAATACGATTTGACTGTCCAAGCACTGATTGCACAAATTCCCAAACCAATACCTTTAGCAGCAACTCGATACATTGTTCAATTGTTTTTACACTAACAAAAATCAGGAGAGAATAACTGAGTGCTAGACAATAAGATAAAATTTATTTGCTAACATTGGAGGGATTTTATATATATGCATTAGACACAATTGAATTCAAAATAAAACCAAAGCAAAGATATTAAGGTAAGTTCTTTGAAAGAATTGACTTAAAAATACTTAAGAAAACAGGCGCAAATACTAATTTTTAACTACACCAATTAAAACCCAGGGGTTTTGTAACAAAAAACCCATTAAAATTGCACCTAACATCATAGCAATAACACCTGTCCATATATATTTCATTACTTCATGTCAACAGGCAAGCAAGGATGCACAAAATAACAATGTGTATGTAAGACATGGCCACATGGAATTTTCCACAGGCTTATGAGTAGTACAAAATTCAGATGTACAAAAAAATTATTTTTCAAGGAATTTCCGGAAAAATAATATGGTAAATGGTATGGCATTGATATGTAGGACTTTGGGCTATCTAGTTTACATAAAAAAAAAGCAATTTGGTAACCTCGCTATTTCTCAAGTATTTACTATCACAATGAAGACCTATATTATTGATGGTAACCTCAAAATTACCACGTTTTTTGGAAATCAAAATGTCATTTGGGGATGGTAACCACCATAAGACCAACATACTAAAATTTCAAGTAAATAGGGCACACATCTTGCCCTATTTCCATTTGATGCCAAAACTCTAAAAATGCTCATTTTGGCACTTTCAAAAAATGTCACACTATTTTTGAAACTGATCTCAGGCATTGCTTCTATTGTGCAGAGATTAAAACACTGGTGAAAAGAATCATGTGTATTGACAAACAGTTCAGGATATATTCAGGTTTAAAAGATTTTTATGACATCATCAATCCATCCATTACAAAACAGATGGGTTACCCCATCTTGAGTAAACTAACACAATCTGGGTCCCAGGTGGTTTCTAAATATAGCACTAAGTGAAGAATTTGCATCGTGACAAACACGCTATTATTTTTTATATCATTGTGACACGATAGATTGTGTCTCCCATGATGGCATTACCTCGGGAACTTCCGTCAGGACTAAGGTACTCTTGACATATCCTATTCACAATACAAGAGGGTATGACACGATGTACACCTGTTCCGAATCATTAAAACTGGGCTGGGTTTCCCAGCCACTCGCTCTAAAGGGTTCATATTGAAAGTCAATAACATTAATTTTATTGCTTTTAGTCGCCATTTTCATTGAAAAATTGTTTTGAAAAAAGTTTGAAGAATGTATCGAACGACTAGAATGCAATCTACATATGTATCCCACAAGGAATAAAATGATAAAGACATCTCAGCGTTACTTCAGGGGGTTTATGCTTTTTCTTGTTCTCAGTCCCGAAAGTAGTATATGACCACTGACGTCAAACGCACAATTACGCATATTAAATTTTTTACCCAGTCTCTAACCGCGCAAACATTCAGAATGAACAAAGCTGTGCTTCGACATGGCCACATGAAATAAAGTTTTGTTTATGTTTGTTTTTATCAAAGATTGATGGGAACGGTAGCAGTTTTCTTTGTCAGTGTACGAATATGAGTTAGTACAGCCATTATAATTTTCAAGCAGTCACTACCTTTAAAGACACATACATGAATTATGTTTTTTTTTAGATGATTGTTCGCATTTGCAAGAAAAGTTGATGACTTTTACAGGTGAAGGTGGTAATTTGGTTGATTGAGGCAGTGTCGCATTAGATGGAATTATTGAAGGGATAGAGTTAATAAAAGGTGAAGGTGGTAATTTGGTTGATTGAGGCAGTGTCACATTAGATGGAATTATTGAAGGGGTAAAAGGTGAAGGTGGTAATTTGGTTGATTGAGGCAGTGTCGCATTAGATGGAATTATTGAAGGGGTAGAGTTAATAAAAGGTGAAGGTAGTAATTTGGTTGATCGAGGCAGTGTCGCATTAGATGGAGTTGTTGAAGGGATAGAGTTAATAAAAGGTGAAGGTGGTAATTTGGTTGATTGAGGCAGTGTTGGATTAGATGGAGTTGCTGAAGGGATAGAGTTGGCAAATTATCAAGTCGAGGAAGGTATTCATAGTGTGTTAATTGCTGAAGAAAACATAACAAAGAATGAGGGGTTAGGCCAGTATATTCCCACCTTTGATAAGTAAGCAGGGATGTAAACAAACCCATTCTTATTCAAAAACGTGAGTTATCAAAATCCAGCTCAATCAATATTCAAGACCAGAATTGGGTCTGAGATTTTTTGATTTAATGGAACACTTTGGAATAAAAAAAAGAATATAGAATAGAATATTTTTATTTCACACAATACCTAGTTAAACAAAAGAGAATTGTTTCAAACAGAAGAGAAAAATTCGGAAGAAAAAAGAGAAGTGTTTTGACAAAGAAGAGAAGTGCTTTTAAGAAGAGCAGTGAGCCATATGGACCATATTGCCAGAGAGGAGTTCAGGAGGGGCCAGGGCAGACTTCAGGGTTTTGCGAGTTGACTTATTTTGCACCTAACCTTTTTCTCCTCCATGAAAGTGTTTATCATTAGTGAACGAAGTAGAAGAGAAACAATTAACACCGTAGCTTACTAGTTATAATTCTTGCACTTTGATATGTCATAATTTACATTTGAAAAGTGATTGAAAACATAGTACCAAACTTTGGTCAGGAAACTGTGAAAGGAGGCATCACATGGTACACTAATGATCGTTTGGGTCGAGAATTTGTTGTTCCTGTAGTAGAGAAAGGGCCATTTCATAAGATTCGTTGCGCAAGCTTGGCTGTTCAAGGAGTACGATTGTTTAATGGTCTACCAAAGGCAATACGCAACCTGTCCGATTGCAGCATAGACTGTTTCAAATCGAAGTTGGATTGCTTTCTTTCTACTGTTCCTGATGAGCCACTGATACCAAATTATGTTCAGTTTCGAAAGGCCAACACAAACAGCATCACTGACATGATGAGCATTGGACTCGCCGAGTTGGATGCGTGAAGATCTCACAAAATCTACTTCAAAGTATTCAAAGTAAGTTGTGCGTGGGACCAGAGCTCGATTCCCCTTGACAGCGATTCAATATGGGCGAGTGAATGTTATATACCATACTCACACTCAACTGCCTTTGGTAAAAAATCCATTAAATTTCTTGCAATTAATTCTTGGAACAATCTTCAAAATTCTTTACCCTTTAAAATCTCTAATAAAAATACCATTGAAATGAAAACAATCCTTCATAAACATTTCATAAACTCATATAAAAGCTAATTACATTTTCAAATTGCACCTGCTTTCTTTTCTCTCCATTGTTGCTTTATGCTAACAGTTTTTGACAGTCCCTCTAAATTAAAATTTATCCCTGTGATTACTTCGCCTAAATGTTTGTCTTGACCCTGTGTTGTTTTGTGGTTTGTCCCATGTGATGTTTATCCAGGTAGCCATCACACTTTTTAAGCTTTTGCTTTGTGGTGGTTATCCCTCCATTAGGTAATTTTGATAAGTTTGCATGAATAAATCTTATTATTATTATTGTATTCATACTATCTTATGGAAAATAAATAAATAACATAGCCCCAGAGTTTACCAACACCATGTGAGAAAAATTGGGGAAATGGCACAGTGTGCAGGAGGGTAGTTGTCTAGTAGACCACAGACCCTTATTTTTGCAGACAGGTTTCTACGTGATACTGTGTTTAAGCCAATCACGACTCAGCATGCAGATTATTTGTTATTACAGCCATCATTATAAACAAGGGTAAGCATGCTGCAAGTGTGCCGTTTATATAGTAAAACCTTTATAAATTCAAGACTGGATCATTCAAGGATATCTTTCTCTTCTGGCTTCAAAATTTTAATCTGTTTTAAATATATACTGCTTAACCTTCACCAATTGGCTACATTTTAAAATGGATTTTCCTGTAAGTTTCTTTTTGATTGAGGTTTAAACTTGTGAAGGTTTGACCGTCAAAATCCATGATTTACCCCTTTCAAATGTGAGCGACGTGTCTGGAGAATACACTGTTATGAATTAAGAAGGCTCTGACCATAAAAAAAGAACGTGGCTAGTGCACCGGTACCGGTTCTTTAAGCTCAAAATCGCTTAAAGAACCGGTAAATTTAAAAATGGCATGTGCGCAACGATATTTAAGAAATTGACATGATATTTGTTAACTGAATGAAGTATTACACCTTCTGGATCCCAACAATGCAGTTTTTTTGCTAAATAATCAACGTGAATGGCGTATAAGAGCTACCGGTGCTTTAAGCTGAAAGCGTTCTGAAGCTTAAAGTGCCGGTTTTTTTC
Source organism: Hydractinia echinata (assembly GCA_030067915.1). NCBI lineage: Eukaryota > Metazoa > Cnidaria > Hydrozoa > Anthoathecata > Hydractiniidae > Hydractinia > Hydractinia echinata. Next base: position 580,545 of record JASGCC010000078.1, on the reverse strand, counting down.
GTAAAAGACAGTAGACTTAGAGTGCCGGTTTTTTTACAGTGATACTTAAAGTGCCGGGTTTTTTCGTAAAAGACAGTAGACTTAGAGTACCGGTTTTTTTGCAGTGATACTTAAAGTGCCGGGTTTTTTCGTAAAAGACAGTAGACTTAGAGTACCGGTTTTTTTGCAGTGATACTTAAAGTGCCGGTTTTTTTCGTAAAAGACAGTAGACTTAGAGTGCCGGTTTTTTTACAGTGATACTTAAAGTGCCGGGTTTTTTCGTAAAAGACAGTAGACTTAGAGTACCGGTTTTTTTGCAGTGATACTTAAAGTGCCGGTTTTTTTCGTAAAAGACAGTAGACTTAGAGTGCCGGGTTTTTTCGTGTGATTCAATAGACTTAAAGCACCGGGTTTTTTCAGAGATACTTTGAGTGCTGGTTAAAAGTTTCTTTAAAGAAGACAAGTAATCAGTAACTTTATGAAATAAAAGTGGATATTGGAGTAATATTTGATCAAAAAATGCAATGGGAAGAGAACATTCTAAAATTAGAATTACAAAAACTTAAATATAGATATATTTATTCACTTGCCATGCCATATTTCCAAATACTGCTTTTGCACACTGTATCTGCAAAAAACAAAGTAGCATGACCAAAGAGAGGCATTACTTTGGCCCTATTAACTCCTGCCAGGATTTGAACCTGGATCTCTTATGAAATTCTCCACAAGAATCTTACCTTTAGACCACAGGAGTTTCACACAATTCCTAACGAACTGTGAGAATTGCATTACTGTAAAAACTTATTCAAAAACATTTGGCGTAACAGCCCTAATTATTAAATTCTGTGGTGCGTTATTTGTCATGGTCATAAACCCCACCTAAAACATCCAACGTTATGTAATGGGAGCATGAGTACGAAAGAAACCCTCTTAGCTCACTACCAGACTGACTAAAAACAGGGAAATATGCCTCTTGTACTTTTTATTTAAACTTGAGGAAATTATACAAAAGACCTTTTACTGCAGATGGACATAATTGTTAAAGGCAAAGGTTAACCAAGAAAAATTTAACAATTTGAATAGGTAGATGTGCATTGAATAAGGCATATTTACCTCACTGACAGGATGGTTGTGATCCTCTATAAATGAATTTACTTGTAAGTGTTTTCCATCCTTAGACACTCTTACAGCTATGGTAAAGGGACATCCTTGTTGCATAGTTCTATGGAAAACATTACAAAATAAAAGAGCTGACAATTTAGGATAAGCATAAATAAAAAATTACTCACGATGACGTTCGCAATCCTGACCCACGAGAATTGAACGACCTTCCTCCTCCGTAAACACATGCATACTCGTAATATTTCAAATCAGGATTTAATTCTTTTTTAAACCTTCCCTGTGCTGCTTTTATGGTTCTACAATCCCTTATCCACAATTCAGTAAAATTTATCTGCTTATACAAGCTAATTTTTTGTTGTAGAACGAAGAGCAGAACTGACCTTCCGTAATGAGAGCCATTTTGGAAAGAGCGCGCATAGGGAATGCACGCCGTATAGCATGGTGGTCCAGATGAATCACGTGACCTAAAAAAATTAACCGGTTCTTTAGTTAAAGAGCCGGCTAAAAATTTACCGGTTCTTTAGTTAAAGAGCCGGTACCGGTTCTTTAGCCACGCCGTAAAAAAAAGTGAAATAATTTTAGAGGAAGTTGAGTTTAGATCTAACACAGTCTAGATCAGATTGGAAGAGGGTCATTAATATACCCCGTCCAACCCATGCTAGCATGGAAAACGGACGTTAAGCCGAAAATGATGAATGATGATGATTTTGAAAAGAAAAGTGTATAAATTCCTTCACATATGTTTTAAGTGGCAATAACATACCAAATTTTCATGCCGTGAGACTAATTATTTCTTCTTTCAATACAGAAAATGAGCGAACAACTTAAACTGTGAAGAGGTGTTGGGTCTGCTTCTCCTGGAAATAATAGACAGGGTATATCCTGGTGAGCCTAGCCATCATATCATGTAATATATTATGCACATCATCTATCTATCTACTAAGTAGTCAGGTAGGCTTACCAACCTTCTACTACTCTACCTCCCTTTTAGGCCGTCCTTAAAATCACTTGATTTAATATCACTTTAGTAGGTGCTTAAGAAGATAGCTATACTTCTTAAAACTCTACGAAAAGAAGGCCGTGCTAAAAATTGTTGCCCCACTGCTGAAACGCGCATCAAACCTACCATATTGTTTATTGGTCCGTGTTTTGTTTTTTATTTTTTTAACTTGAACATTATTTTATTAACATTAACTGTGTTATACATAAATTAGGTTGTTATCTCACATATATAAAATACTAGATGTTTTTTTTTTGTTTTTTTCTTAGTCCATCACTCTTGATGAATTGTCGCGTTGTTAGCGAGTTCAAATTCTTCTATGTTATTGTCCGCATTTCTCGGTGATCTTGATCCTCGAATGCATGATCTTATGAGCGAAAAGCTGATTTTCGTTCTTATGACATTGGTTGCGACCGAATTTGAAATGCTGCGTTTTTCTGCAATCATATCAGCTAACCGCTTGTAGAAGGCTTTGCATTCTTTTGCCATTGTACCATTCGCAGCAAACACCAGTGGTGTGAACGTACCATTCTCGATTTGCAACACCCGTTCGTTGTACTGTCGCTTCTTCTCTCTTTCGTTCATCTGAAAGCATCTCTTAATTTCTGAACGCCTGTACCTCTGAGCGTGTAGGTTAAAAACCCTTACGTCAAAGAATACTCTTTGGCAAGGCGTCCAGAAACCGAGAGCACTGATGTCAAGACGTGCTTCCTTCTGGATGTTTGCTGTTCTCTCTCGAAGACCCTCTCCGTTGACCTCAATCAGCATTGGCTCCGTCTTTACGTCATGACAGACTTCTTTTAAGAGTGAGGCGGTGATGTCACGCAGTTCGTTGTGTCGCAGGGTGACCATGCCCCCTTTTTTACAAGACAAGGCATGGCAAAGGTCGAATTTTTCACCACATACGCATTCTGTCGGGAGTCGCTCGAGGTTCCAGTTATACCTTATTCTGATTGCATCCCAAAACTGCTGTTTATTCAGATCGTAGCCCCACTCTTTCAGGGGTAGTGTTGTCAGCCAGTTCGAAACGCCACTTTCAAGGTTGGTGTCGTTCAAACGTTTTTCGGCATCCACCATTTCTTCTCGTAGGCTGTCGAGCTTAGCTTGTTGCTTTTTTCTCCGTTCTGCCTTGATCGCTGATTTCGTCTTGCCACCTTCTACCTGTGTGTCTAGGATCATGTTCTTTAGATGGAGCGTGACCTGGCAGGAATTTTCATATTCTTCATTTGCTGTTCGAGTAACATCTTTCAAACCAAGGCCTCCAAGACGTGGCGGAAGGGACAGGAGTGATCTCTCTCTATCATTAACGATATGTCCACCAGTAATGGCTGGGATGAACTGATGTCTAAGGACCTCTTCGAACGGTTGTAAGTAGTTTTCAATCCCTGGGATTGTTCGGAGGAAGTACGTCAGCTTATGTTGATATCCAGCAATATAACAGCCGTATGCTGCTTGCGGCTGTGTTGTCGCAATCCGAGAAAGCAGAGACATTTCATTCACCCATTTTTCGACCAATTCATTAACGTATTTTCGCTTGTACTGTTCGCATCCTACCACCGACCCGAGATGTCTTTCTCCTTCAGTGGTTATTTTCACCCCAGTTCCTTCAAAAATCCCTCTTGCCTCCTCGAACTTCTCTGGCCTCACGATAAGCCACGACTTTGTTGGTTGGGGATGATATCCATATTTTGGCCCACATTGGATGAGATTTGACCACCATCTACGAAGTGCGACGAGGCTTCCAGATCCGCTTAAATCATCCGCGAACGCCACCATCTTGTTGCTTTGATACTCAGTTGTTGCAATTAGTATGTCAAGTAGAGGGGATATAGCCATCGCGTAAATAGCTATTCCGAGTGGATCACCTTGTGTTGTGCCCTCTCTTGACAATATTTCTTGCTCCCTGATGACAAACAGACGTGCTGGCGTTTGGTAGCAGTTCTTTACACATGTAGCAATCGGTGGACATGTGATGGAGATGTTGTGAAGCAGCACTTTTCTGTTCACACTGTTAAAAGCGTTTGCAGCGTCAACGAGGAGGACTGCTTCAGACTGCTCTCTTCCAAACAGCTCTTTCATTGCGTGTATCGCCGCTTCACTACCTGCTTCTCGGCCGCACATTTGTGATTTTGAGGAAGCTTCGACCACATCTTTCTTTGTGACACTCATCACGATTTTTCCTGCTATTCTCCTGAGTACTTCACCTACTCCAATAGGCCGTAGTCCTGGTTGTTTGTCCAGTGGGACTAGTCGGGATGGCATTATTGCTTCAAGGGAGTTGTCGTTGATGTTATCGACGCACATCCTTTTGATAACGTTTGCTAGCGCTCTTCTAAGATCTTGTCCAGTGTCTCCATACATCTTCGAGGAAAGTATCTTCCTCCAACCGTCCGCATCCATACCAGATGGACCGGAACCCCCTTTCGTCATCTGGGCTGCTTTGAGAACCATTTGATCGTCTATGGATTCAAAAATGATTGGTTCCACTGTGGGAATTTCTCCTGGCAGTAGGGCTTCTTCATTTGCCTCTTTTCCATCGGGATGTTTGATTCGCAAAAGCTCCATTGTTTCGTTGTTTAAGGGTAATATCCCTCCTTTCATGTTGTTCGTAAGAAGCTTGATTGCACCATTCACGTTACCCTTTTGCACAAGCTCTTTAAATTGTCCTGAAAGAGCTGCCATATCTCTCTTCCCGTTGTTGGTAGGTAGTCTTGACTGAATCGCTTCCGCTTCTCTGTAAAGTTTTGCAAAGTCTCCCTTTCGCCATGTTTCCAGGCGTCGTTCGAGAGCTTCGACGTGGTCTTTACTCTTTGATCTTTTGGATGGTTTCTGTAATAGCAAGGCGGGCATAATGTGTATCAGCCTCAGCGCACAGTTCTTGAGTGGAGAATTCTCTGTCCACGAATTCAGCAAGCGTGTCGTTTCACGAATGTATGCCTTTCCGAAAGCGCCGTTTGGTAGCATGAATAGATTGCGTTTCCAGAAAACGATTTTTTCGTAAATCTCTTTAGCACTTTTCTCCATCTCACTACCTTTCGTTTCGGACCACCAGAAAGTTTCCGCAATTTGTTCTTCTTGTGGCGGTGGCAAGTGCTGCTCGGGTGCAGGGGGCGGCTGGCCAACTTCCTCATTGATTTAATTTCTCGTGCAGTGTCTTAGATGTTGGATAATTCCACGTTCAGATTTGCATTTCTTACCACAACGTTCGCAATTAAGTAGACGTTCACTCGCTTGTTCCATCTCTTCTCGGTTAATATTTGGTAAAACTCTTTCTGTATGAAGAATATTTTCCAATAGTGCTATTTTACGCTGAAAAATGTTTCTCCGTGGGTAGAATTTTGTTTAATTTTACCGGAGAGACGGTTGCAATAAAATTCCGTTACGGAAAAGCGTCCGCCATCTTGGGAAGCTAGTTTTGTTTTTTATTGAGTAAACACGGTAACCCTGCCACTCCGCGCCCCTTCCTAGATTTTGAAAATGTGTAATCGCCGATTCTTTACATTATCCCCCAGGGCTCTTTTGTCAGAAAGAGAAAAAGAGCCCTGGGGACGAGGTTGATTCTCCCCCAAGTCACGTTGTTGTGGATTTTGTTTAATTAAATCTCCTGCTATATTTATTTATCATATATGCATGTTGAATTATTATCTTATTACACATGACGTATCGGAAAAAATACATTCCAGGAGATTTAACCCCACTTCCTTTTTTATTTTACCATCTGAAAACGTTGATGGTGTTGAGTGAGCTGGCAAAAAGAAATTTTAATTCTTAAAAAAGCATATCCTTCAGTCTTTTCTGGTTGATGGAAGAGGGCATAGCAAAGCAAATTTGTTTGTCTGTAGGCCGTAGAGAACCACTACCAACTAAGACCTAAATTCTTCTTTTATTTCTCGATACATTAACATGACTGAAAGTTGAACAAACTAACTGGATTAATCATAACCTTATATGTGATAGAAAAAACGCCTTATAAAATTTCTTTCTTTTATGCATAATAATCATTATATGTTTAAACATAATAAAAATAGAAAACAAATAGAGATGCAATATATAGCCGCAATCAACTAATTAATTGTGGTGAAATACTCTATATTCATTTAATAGCTCGTTTTATGTATAATGACATTAACAAAACATTAGCAGCTTTTGTGTAAAAGATGTTCAAAAGATTAAGATAAACGTTCTCACAATCAATAAAACATAATATTTGAAATATTTTGGTCGTACTTGGGGTTTCCCTTTCATGTTATTATGAGAAGAGAGATGTTTTTATTTTTTTAAATACGTTTTCAAGCACGAACGTTATTCATTGCGAAGGATGAAATTTATACAGGATTCAGTTAAAGTGTTTATACGTAATGACAAGAATAAAGAAAGAAGCGAGCAAAAAACAAGATAGAATTCGTCGTATTCCCGATCAAAAGAGAATTGTCAACAATAAAAATATCAAAATAAATGATATCAATTTAAAGAAGTTTTTAGATACTGTAAAAGAAGATTTACAGCCAGATTGTACACTACAAAATGACTGCAACGATACTGTAAGTATGAACACTACTAAAAACATTGTAGTAATTTATATTCAAGCACTCGATTTTGGTCTATAAATTTATGTAATAAAGTTTTCTCTCAATATTTACATAAAAATATACATGCGGAAAATAACATATACAGCGTCATGTTACATGACAATGTGATTGCTAAAAAAAACAAATACGGCGTGTTGACTTGACAGTTCGTTTTAATGATTTAAAGGAAACCCCCTTAATATATAAATATATACTACGAAACAGATATTTGCTTTTGGATTTTGTGACTTACATAAAAATAAGTACCGTAGGCGGAGGCAATACGTTTGCAAACAACTTATATAATTGTTTACAAACGCTTACAAAACGTAAACAAAATATCTCATTTTTATACCTACATAGTACAGTATATAAAACGGATTGTACTTTAAAAGCTTTCTTATCCAATGTTTGGGGAAGAGTTCCATTCTTATTAGCTGTGGAACACACAGCTTCTAGTTTCGGCTGAAAGCTCGAACAAAATCCTGATCTTCTGAGATTTAAGTGAAGATATGTGTATCTCGGACGCGGTTAGTAAAATTGACGTTTAATCTGCGATTTTAAAAGTTGCATAGCTCGGGTTTGGAAAAGATCTCTTTTTGTCTTGTAAATACTTTGTATGTTTTCTATGCTTCTATATGCTAATAAAGATACCATCACATCCATGTAAATCTTAGTAAAATCATTTTTATTATCTTGGCTATAACTGGCGTATATATATAGCAGGCCAGCTAACGTGGTCAGTGTCAGTAGATAGCAATAGACGGACAGCTAGCTAGCTATTTTGTGCTTTTCTCCAAAGTCTTTCATTTAGTTTGGTATAAGTGCATTTTGTGCTATCAATCGTTATTACTTCTTGTGTTATCTTTTACCAACCTGAAGCTAGCCACAAAAGTAAGGAGGCATATAGCTATAAATCTTGTAATAATAACCATGCAAATTTTAGCTGTAATACTCTGCTTAACAAAGTATCTTTCCATACATCATAGTTTATAGTGTTAGCTTCACAGCAACAGAATAAAATATTTTATCCCAGTGGTATAAAGTTTAAATGGAGTTTCAATGTTTACGTTTTGACAGGATTTCCACGCTCGTGTATAAAATCTGAAAAATCGACAGATAATAAAATGCAGACTATATAGAAGAAGAAAATTAACAGTCGGTGAGAACTGATAATTAGCCTGTAACAGGATAGTTAGTCGATGCTTATACGGCTATAATACGGTGGAGATCTTTTTTGCCTAAATTTCCACAATTTCTTCAATATGTCGATATTGTAGGTATGCCTTCCTCATATTTTTCATGCCTGACTACGTTTTTTCAATGTTTTTCCATAAACTCAGCGTTGTTGTTTCAAGAGCATTCATAAATTGAATCAGCTAGTTATATAATATACACTATAAATATGGAACTGAGGCCATACAGTACCAGGAAAGTCCGTATTTATATGGTTAATTAGCCGGTATTAGTTTGAAAATGAATATCTTTCATGCACAGTCGTTTCTTGTTCTTATTTTGTTTTTTATTGGAGCATAACATGCTATGAAACTAGGTAGATGACTATTGTAAGATCGATATCGAAGAAAAGTGTAGAAATTGAAGAAATAAGATCTCTACCGTATAATTAGCCACATAAGCAGCTAATTTTACTGTGTACCGTATAATTTCCTGTAATGACTAACTGTCCTTTACAGGCTAATTATCAGTTCTTCCCGATTGGTTAAGTTATGATTAGAAAAATTGTTAGGCTAGTAGCATTTTTTCACTGATGTATGTTGTAAATTAATCTGCATGCAAAAATTGTAATAGGCTGGTTGGTCTACGGCTTATTGCATGTTTATTTTGCCTGTCGATTTGCACAAAAGATCTTGGGAATATATGAAACTAGTCTGAAATTGCTCAGATTTGTAGAAATTTTCTGCAGACCAGGTCTGAAAGGGCGTTCTATTGGACTAGCCTTCAACCCATGAAACAAGGGATGGCTCAGATATTTTTAGACTTGCCATCCCTTTTTCGGGCGTCCTCAGCACAAAATGACAATTCGGCTACCAGTTTGAATAAAATACGTATATTATTGAGCTTGCTGCTCAGTGACTAAACAGGAGGGGTTCTACAATTTTGCCAGCCTGTTTAATTTTTCCTCTGTAAAACAAGCACCAAAAGCTCATTTTTTATTAGTTATGCTATGAATAAAGTATTTTCAATGTAAGCTCAAATGAGCCTGTTTTTTTGTGATACACACTTTTTTTTTATAAGAAACACGCTTATAAGAAACCCGAGGCTCAAAATTTGAAAATATTAAGTACCTCAAGCTCCTCCAGACCATAAACTATTACAGAAAATATTAGTGAGCTCTTAGCACTTTTTTTAATTGATCAAATAGTAGACAAAACTAGAACTATATATTAAGAAAGAAACAACCCTTCATTTCCAAAAGCGAAATGAATTATCAGAAAGCAATACTCATACTACTAACACAGCACTAGTATATATCACTTATGTACAAACAAAATCATTTGAACTTTAAAGAAATAGGTCAAAAATGTTTCCATCGTTGGTAAGCTCATCTACTTCCATGTCGTCAAAATTAAGAAACAGTTAAGAAACTTTTAGCCTCAAAATCAGAAAAAAATAAGAAACTTGAGGCTCAGTAGTCAAAACTGGTTTCTTATAAAAAAAAACAGCGTGTACAGTATATATATTCAATCTTGTCTGTGAGAGGTAATTAATTGGCATGGTATACGACAGACTGTAGCCTGTTTATTATTTTATTTGATCTGAAGTTACATGGGTGTTTTTTTTTTGAAACAGCATTTCAAGTAACACATATACCTGTATCCTGATGGTCAATGTGGTTTATTGTATTGACTGCTTGACCGGTCATTGTTTAACATTATACCTTTATAGGGAAACAGATTAAGTGAAATAAAATATGTCGTCTGACAGTTTTTGCTATAGCAGACCTCCGTAAGAGTTTTACTGGAAGCACTCCACACCGGTTGTGCGAAATGGTTTAACTGGACTATATGGTCAACCTAAATTGCAATGCTAACCTTTTGTTGCTTTAATGAATTTCTTATCTTCCATGCCTTAAAGTGTTTTCTTGATGCTGCATATACTTTATTGACATAAACTAGCTCCTATGCAGGGATTTTGTTTTATTAAAACATGCTTTTACTGGTACAACTTTTATTAGAAACCTTATTTACTCAAAAAATGATGTAACTTTATTTCATTATATTTCAGTCTTGCGTTTGTGAAAAGGTTTAAAAAAACGATATTTAGTAATTAGTCTAGCATCACCTGTTGCAAATGCTAGGCAAGCGGGCTTAAGTTTTTTATTGGCTTGCGATACGTCGATGATTAGAAATAGGCTTTGTGTATCCTAGAGTAACAAAAAAACCAGCTCCGTTTTAACATTGGTTCCACAGCTTCATAGCTGTACAGCTTTCTTGTTTCTTCTGTTTCTTCTGTTAATTCATAAAGAGGTGCGCTAGATTTTCGGGCATACACAAAGTGAGGATCACGACCTCGTTAAAACACGACTGTGTTCAGATATGAAAGAAGCATTTATTGAACATTCAAAGAATTCCTGTGTTATATGCTTTCGGTAAAAAAATTTCAATTCAACAGTATCGCACCGTATTTTCTGTTGGACAATAAACTCGTGATATATATCCAAGTTAAACCGTACATGTTCCTGTCAATGCTAACAGCTTCTTTGGATCCTAGTGCGTTTTTTCAGTATTCTAATGAAAATTGGAGAATCATGAAAGCACAGGAACCGTTTAATTAGAGAGCCTCCTAAGGCATCCCACTATTCTCATGCCGAGTAGTACCAATCTATATTGTTTTATCCATACAACCTCGTCCACAGGACTTGTTAGGCTTTTTATATTTGTCAGGCTGTTTAAATATAAAAAGCCTAACAAGTCCTGGAGACGAGGTTAATGTCTGTAGTATATCTCGGTCTTCTACTAATTCACCAGTAGCCAGATAATTCATGTCGTAGTAAATATATTCTCCAAAACATTAAACCAGTAGAAAGCAACATAGTTAAGAATCCTAAACATGAATCGAGAATTCCAATTTAAGGAAGACCTTAAGGGGGGGGGGGTTTTTGCGGGAAATTTTTTGAAAATAAAATTTTATTATCGTATGAAAATTAATTTTCGCGAAGTTGGCAAGTACAAATATTTGACAAGATATAAAAGAATTTGATGAAATTTTATTTTTCAATTTATGTCGTGATGAGCTTTTATGCAGGAGACGACATTAAATAAAACTGCTAAAGTTCACACTTATATTATATGTATAAGTTCTAGGTAAATCAGAAGAATAAAATTGGTGCAATTTTGGCTCCAAAAGAAGAAGAATCAAAGAAGAAAACTAATTCCGGAAAGGTGTTTTCCGGAATTAGTTTTCTTCTTTGATGTACCGCTGCTATTTCTAAACTTTTTCAAACAAAATGAATGTGGTTTTTGAAATCCTCACCTAAAACTTGATAGAATGTGAAATCTTCACATTCATGAAACAAACAAACAATCTGTTACAACAGGTTTTTTAATTTTAATTTTATTGAACTCTGCTTGAAACCGAGGCTTATTAGTGCAAGTGGAAAATTAAGAAGATTTTGACCGTGACATTAATACCATCAAAACAACATTTTCACATGTCGAAATAAGTTAAAAAATTATACACACGCCAATTCAATAATGTTGAATATGACTCTAAAGTCAAAACATCAAAATTCTAAAGTTTTAAAAAAACATGTAATTCGGGAAACGTGTATTAGGTATCTTCAAATCTTTACAATTTTGGAACGAAAAATATTCGAGAGTTAAGTGACCCCTCGTTGGAAATTCACAGATTAACTAATTGACAGATTAACTAAGCCAGTAACTACCCCGTTAAAAATAGCCTAAACAGTCTGGTGTAAATCATTTTTCGCAAATAGCGCGTTCCAATAATTTTTGCGAAACTTACTTACATTAAGGTATGTCTACAAAAACATATGTTTCATATTTACATTTTCACAGCAGCGGATTTCTGAAGTTCTAATAGAAGTTGTGTGTTCTCTGATTTACATTACACATTTACCTTTGGGCACGAGGAGCAAACGGAGTTTTTGATTCAATTGATCCGTATATTACGCCTTATGTTTCTCTGGTTAATTTGTTGCACATGAAAAGCAGGAGAGAGCAAGGCGAACTTTTCCTTCGTTTCTGTCCTATAAATGCTAGAAATCTTTATGTATATGCTCGGCGGAATGGCAACCCGCGCAATGTCCCAGTTTAAAATAATAAGGGGTTTATAATGCAGGTATAAATGCTCTAACGAATGGAAAGTTGCATTCCAAAAATGTTTTTATTAGAAAACGAAATATAAAGTATTGGTCTGATCGAGTTCAAAGTACGTCAAAGTTCCTTAATCTAGTGAATCTAGATGAAAGGTCTTTTCACCCTCGTGTCCCCAGGATTTTTTGCCTTGTTGATATGAGAGATGACGTCGAGAAATATTTATCTGTTTTTTTATTTTTTATGCCCTTAAACTCTCTACTAACAACGTCCTCACCGGGGCATCCGCAGGTTTACACATATGAGCGGAACACGAAGAAGGCCCTGGACCGCAGATGTCACGTGACAAACAAAATACTTTCTTTTGCAACTAGAGTAATGTAAAACAACCTAAGATAAAAAGAAGCCCCAGGGGCAAGCTTGTGCTCATTTTTAATCCATGTGGCATATAAAATGTTTTCTACAAAGGTATTTAGAGGGAGCATTTGAGTGTGTGAATTCCGGTATAAGGGACGCGTGTAATAGTTTTTTACGCACTTCGCAAAGCTTTGAAACAATTTTGTTCTCAGAGATTTTTTGCGCGTTTTATGTGACTAGCGCACAGAAAGTGATAAAAAATCAGCTGCGTTTTTATTAAATGATTCGCTTATCGAGTTTAAGTTTACCTTAAAAGATTTCTTTTAAAAAATTAATTATCAAAGAGGCGCAAATAATTCCTTCCTGGGGCCCTACTTCTTTGAATTCCTGTTATACGGGTCGGGGTCGGTTATCTACATCCTATTCTATAATGGCAGACAAGAACATGATGCAGCGAACGAATGCGATTTACTGACCCCAAATGCAGCGCGCTGTTGAACAGTTGAACAACACAACAGAAGTGAAAATGGAAGTAAGTTATTGAACATTGAAACACTTTACTTTTGTTAAAAATTATGGGCAGTTTTTAATACACCTTTACGATAATTCAATTGTACGGCTCTCCATCGTTTTACAATATCGGAAGAAAGGAGGTAAAAAACATGTTTTTATAAGAGTGTGTTAGAGACGAAAGTGTGTTTTCTTCAGTTTTTTAACTTCCTTTGTATCAATTTCTTTCAAATTTTCAGGAAACGTTAATAATAATAAGATACAACTTATTTGTACTTTTCATTAAAAACAAAATGCGGCAAGACAAGTTATCACGAAAAAGAACGTGTTATCTCCTTAAACAGTCAGGGAAATCCTCTTAATTAAGCTGTATAGCTTAATTTGGAGATCTCCTAAATAAGCTGTATCATACAGCTTAATTAGGTGACATACATCTAAATTAGGAGGTAGAAAAAGTTTTTCCCCGATTTCTCGAAAAATGTAAATTTTAGCAGAATCACCGCTGCAGCTCTTTCATCGTCAGTTTGACCACTATATTATAAAAGAAGAACGGTATTTCCAGCACCCCGGGTTCAAAAGATATGGACTATAAACAACTATAAACAATGGTTCATTGTTAGCGATAGTCTATTTAAGCTGTACTGCATCCTAGTTAGGATGCCACGTCACGTGATACATCCTATTTAAGCGGATATTTTTAAAACTTCAAATTTAGCGGATCTCCGGGGTGCTACGAAAAAACTAATGTATTGGAGATGTTTATATGCATGTAAATATTGGATTTATTCAGTTAGATAGATGCTAAAATTCAGTTAAATGTGTGTTTTAGACGATCAAAGTTTTGTACATCTTAACTAAGCTGTAAAACGCCTAATTAGACTGTATCATACATCCTAATTAAGCTGACATCTAAATTAAGCTGTACAGCTTAATTAAGAGGATTTCCCTGACTGTTAAAGCTTACCTCCCACTTTAAAAAAAGTAATCGAAAATCAACTCAAAATATTGTACTAATTACGAAAAAAAAATTATTTTATACTTATTTTGATTTGTTCGCAAGATATTCGTCGTTAAAGTTGTAAAATATTAGCTGGAGAAGAAGCTTCGTGCCAGTCGCCATCTTGTGTCCCGATTGTAAATAAATGCCTTCGCTGGAGGGCTTGTGACGTCAACTCCCGGATGATAATTTCGCTGACTCTGCCATGGCCCAGGTTTTTATATATACAAAGCGGTTTTATATATACAAAGTGGTTGTTGTTTTGTTTTTCAACATTTGTAACGGGTACTGAAGGTGAGTTTTTAACAGGTATATACTGAAGATAAGTAAGGCTTTTTTAAAACTGAGTTCCCGTGAAAAAGTTGTGGGCTTTCTTAGTTTTGAAGTTTCGGCCAGTAAAAAGTCTACAACACACAGAGCAGTGAATCAGATTCTAGCTGGGAAAGCTGTTATGAGGATGAGAATGGAAGTGGAAGCAATAGCTTAGTAGTGAACCGTGGCCTTTTTCGCTATTCCGATGCCCTGAGAACGAGATTGGCTCTTTCCGACTTGTGTAGAGACTTACAGAAATGCCCACAAAGACGGGTCGCGGCGCCGGGAAGTATATTTTAAAGTAAAAAAGAAGCTATTTAGGGTTATCAGAGCAAACCATGGCGGGCGACATTTCATTTTACTCTTTTGTAGCCTATCTTACCCCCTCCCCCAAAAAAATTAAATGCTGCGCCGCGATCCCTAAGAGTTTTTGTTGGAAGAAAAGATTAGTAGAAAACTTCATTCTATGGCTAGACTATTGGCAACGTTAATAATCATGACGATGGCGGAAGTAAACATAGACAGGACGGGTGCAAGCTAAAACACAACCCTGGGCTTATTATAATAACAATTCAAGCAACCTCAATCCCAGGGCCTATAGCGTCCTTTGATATGAGAATGAAACACGACACGAAAAATAAATTAAAATAAATTATTATAAGAAAGAAAGAGAGAAAGAAAGAAAGAAAAAAGGAAAGAAAGAAAGAAGAAACAGCAACGCGCACAGAACAAAATAAAATCCCGTAAATCCCTGCCTAGTGTACCACAATATAATAGAAAAGTCTTAGACGCAACGTAGAAGAAGAGCGAGCACCTATACCAGAATTTGTACATGGCCTAATGCAAAGACAAGTGGACAGAGATTTAGAATTGCCAAAGCCTTTTTTGCCAGCGTTGATCAAAACATTCTAGTGATTAAAACTCGACTTTGAAAGCGTATCGACTCTGTTAATGAGTACACGCAGCAGGTTGTTTCTTGCCTGTTGGAAGACTGGCAAAGGAATGCTTTCCAGCGCTACTTCTATTATTCTTATTGCAAAAAGGCATAGCACAAAAACACATTTTATAATTATTAACAAAATTAATCTTAGTTGCAATAATTTACTCTTCTTCTTTTTCTCTAAGTTATTGTTTTACGGCAACATGTTCAGGGGGCCTTTTTTGCCATCGGGGAGATGACGTCAAACTGGGTTTAATCCGAAAAAAAATTTATCACAAAATGGCGGCTTTCGAGAAGGAAGCATGCTGTAAACACAAGAAAATGTGGCTTTATATTAGCTTTATTATTTCGAATTTTACTTAATAAATGTTAAATTACAAATTCTCAACATAGTATAAACAGAATAAGATGAACTTTTTTTGAAGTGGGAGGTAAGCTTTAATAAACTCTTATAAAAGTGTGATGTTTACCTCCTCCGATCGCAAAATGAGCTGTGATGGAGTGTTAGTTTTCCCGAATTATCGTAAAGGTGTATTGGTATGTTTATTGTTCATTGTTCAAGAAACAACACTCTTGATGACAGGCACAACCGCAAATTGGCCTATCACGAAAAAAAAAATTATTAGGACAGTAGGAGAACTTTATGAATCCACGACAATACACCTTTACGATAATTCAATTGTACATGCGTTCCTACGGCTCTCCATCGTTTTACAATATCGAAAAAAAGGAGGTAAAAATCGTGTTTTTATGAGAGTTTGTTAGAGACGAAAGTGTGTTTTCTCCAGTTTTTTAACTTCTGTTGTTTCAATTTCTTTCAAATTTTCAGGAAACGTTAATAATAATAAGATACAACTTATGTGTACTTTTCATTAAAAACAAAACGCGGCAAGAAAAGTTATCACGAAAAAACGTGTTTTCTCCTTAATAAACTCTTATAAAAGTGTGATGTTTACCTCCTCCGATCACATAATAAGCTGCGATGGAGTGTTAGTTTTCCTGAATTATCGTAAAGGTGTATTGATGCTCGGCAGGATAACCGGTTTGATGAATTTCATTGTTTATATTTTCAGCAGTAGCTAAACTCTTTCAGCATTTGCATTTTCGGCATTAATGTGTCCGTACCTTTCTTGGGAAAGAGAGGGAATATTCAATGAATAATTTACTCATCAAAAACGATGCCATATTAGTTTTCAAAGCCATGAATCACATTGCTCCTGATTACATGCGCTCAAAATTCCTTTTGACAAAAAACTGTCATAATCATCAAACAAGAGGAGCTTCAAAAAACAGGTTCACACTTCCCTTGGTCAACACGGAATTTGGCAAAAAAGCCTTCCCATTTAGAGCTGCAAAAGTGTGGAATAATCTTCCAGACCAAGTGACCTGTGATGGAAGTCTGCTTTCGTTTAAGACTTCCATCTCTAATGTATTTGGCAAATTCTAATGGAGATCACTTTTTAACTTTTTAATTTTTGTTTTTTATTCTTTTTCTTTTCAAATTTTCACAGATTATAAATGTTACTATGTTTGATTGAGCTGAGGCAGTCTAAGGTTTATCATTTTTTGTTTCTTTTTTGTTCTAGTGGCCCCCAGTGGAAACAATCCACTAACTATAGGTTTTTGTGATTTTCTGGGCTAGCCACTTTAAATATTTATTATTATTATTATTATTATTTTATGGCAGGAAAAAAGATCTACTAGCAGTTAGAAAAAAGATCCCGAGTTCCAGGGACTTTAGTTCTGCCATATTTGTTTACCCCAATCGAGTGATCTTGTATTTCGTATTCGAAATTCACGGCTAGCATTGGTTACAATAAATAATCGGCGTATAACTCGTAAAACAACGAATTCCACGTGTGTCATAATGTTTGTCCAGCTTAATGGTTAACAAGAAAACCTGTCGGTTTAAACACACATTCCAACCTTTTCTCGGCTAGGAGGACCTTCTCGAATGGGTCGAGCACCACGATGTAAATTGCTAGCAGTCTGGGTTTCTATGACTAATAGATCAACCAAAATATGATCATGAAAATCTGTCGATGCAAGAAAAAGAACTTGTACAATAATATGAAATATACTTCATAAGATAAACAATAATAATACACTATCATAAATACAACATTTTTTTCTCATTAGAACTGTATGTTATAATAAAAATAAATGAGCAATGGATTTATAGGTATATAAGAAAATATAAACAACAGATCACCAGATTAATAAAATCCAGTTAAAAAAGTTAAAAAGAAATCTACATTGGCGAAACTTGCATTTGAAAACAAGAGAATAGTTAAAATCAATTTCAGTGTTAATAATAAAAAAAATAATCTATAAGAATTTACACTACATGATCCTGCTTTTACAAAATAATTTTACAAGTGGGATTGTCATGTGGTACAAATCTCGGTTAAGAGAAAACATGGACGTTTCACTCTCACAAAGAAAGCTTTGATTAAACAAGAACTACAAGTATCTGAATTAAAGTAAAGTTAAACTAGCAAAAACTCACCTAAAACTACACAATATGACAGGTTTGAAGTTAGAAAACAAAGATTCTGTGAAAAATTCAGCCCCTGTTTATGAAGAGGTGACCGGGTGACCGGCGTGTTTTCCCTCAAATCATATTAGCTACCCTGAAAAATACGGACTTGTAATTGGTTTAAAAAGTATCACATGACATTTTCCGACCCGGAGAATGCCCGAGCAAGCGCAAAAAAGCAGATGTAAACCAAAACTTGTTTATAGCTATATACAATGTAAAAATATAGCTATATATACACATGTATGGTTCCAATACTTTCAAAATTTCAAAGTTGACTAGAAGCTATAAAGCAGCTAGCTAGCTAGCTATAATAAACCCTTAGGAAGAAATATTGGAGTCTGCGAAAATAATTTTATAATGTTTGCCATGCAATTATTGGTCCATTTCGTCACACAAAGGCATTCTTCAGAAGTCTGAGGTTAAAAGGGGAAAACTAAGATTTTTTATGGTCAACTCTTACTCAAAAGAAGCTGTATTAAGGTGGCAGTAACCCTTTTAAAAATCAGAATTTTTTTTTACATAATTAGTTACAAAAGGTTATTTTCAGACCATATATGTATATTTTTTCTGTTATGACACACTTGTCACGATTTTATAGCTAAAATACTATTATCTTTCACCAAAAATATTCAGCCTCAACAATCCTCTTTAAAATAAAATTCATGAATAATTAATTAGTTCTGCCGAATATAGTTTAAGTCTATGCGCTTGCGAAATTGTACAGAAAGAAATGACGTAATTATTAAAGAGAAATGTTAGTAACAACAAATATGGCGCATTATGTAAAAATTTAAGACGGTCTTCATTGTATGCTACACTGCACAAGCTTTAACTTTCGATAGCATTTTCGTTTTACTTTAAATTTTCAGACATGATACGGTGTGCGGAAATCTTTTTATTGCTGGGGATGCTAACAAAGAATCTTTTGAAAAAAAAAGGGTTATTGTTAAAAAAATATGAATGAACAAAAAAACTCCGCACACCATTCAAGCCTTTTCAGAAGAGGGGTGCAATAGCAAGCGCACACCTCCACACACACACAAAATGGCTTAGGCGTGCCATTGATAGCACCTGCAAAATGACAAATTTTATAAGAAGTTAACCAGTGCAGCACACCCAAAAGCACACCCAAAATACTTGAGGCGTGCTTTTTGCCACACACGTGTCAAAATTTTCCTGAAAAGGCCTGACCGTTTTAACAGGGTTAACCCAAGGTTCATTTAAAAACAGAAGCTGATGAAAAATATCGAGATTGTAAAAAGTTGGAGCTCGTAGAAGCCGATTTTTTTCTTGTTTATGATACATTTTTAAATAGAAATTTCTGCTGACTCAGCAATTTTGGTGTTAAGTCAAAATCATATTATTATGTATTAAAGGGAATATGGCGTGAAAAATTATTTTTACATATATAAACCACTTTCCAAAGTCATAAAAGAATATCTAGTTCTTATGTTTTGAAGATAAACAAAAAAAACAAACAACATAAAAAAGTTTCACATGTTTACATTACAGTCGCCTTCTTCAACGAGGTCGTTTTAACGCGGTCAGAGATCTGGACAATCACATTAGTATGCGTAATTATGCGACTTACGTAAGCAATTGTATAGAAAAAAAAGTGAGCCCCCGTAAAAGCAGAAGGTTCTTTTTAGAAAAAATATGTAATGTTTTGAGAAAGTAAATAACAAACATTCATATTAAATTTTATCATGGATCAACCAACGGTACTTGGTTTTCAGTTTGAACCAGAATTTCAGGATGATGAAGAACATTCTGAACCTGAAGAATATTCTGATATTTCTTTGGATGATGCGAACTTGCGAGCTATTACAGCGGAGGGAGATAGGAAAGCTGGGGTCGATGGTTGGTGTACTTGTGGGCACTGCGTCGTAATGGATACGGAAAGAGAGTGCATATGCTGCCACGAGATAGACGAAATAAAATATTTCAAATTAGACGGTTTGCTTCAGTTTATTTCTATTTACAAAATAAACAGTGAAACAATTACACATACAATCTAGTACCCAAACCTTTTTTAGATTGCAGATGTATCACTGAGCACGATAGCTTTTCAAACGTGATGCTGGACAGGGGTGTTCTGTGGACTGCTTTGGTATCGTTATATGACAGGGAAAATGCATCGTTACCATGTGATAGGGATAACGTACCTAGCCAGTAAGTAGAGTTATATAAGAACATGTAATATATTATATTATCCATAAATGAAATATATAACCTATTTTAGATCATATCGCTACGCATCGTACAGACAGTTTAGTTGGTTCATCCATACTAGGTTGGGACGAGGTGTGCGGAGAGTCATTCCTGCTTGTGTCGTTGCTAAAATAAGAACAGCCTTCCCTTCTGAAAGTGGTAATTACACTGGGTTTAGAGAGGGAGGAACGAATGTTCCCGAGATTGAAATGGTGTGGCAATTTGTAGCTCACGAAGACGAAAGCGACTAAACCGTTCATTAGTATACGTGTAAAATATCAATGTAAATAATATATGTATGAAAATAGTATGTAAATAATTATATAAGCTAAAAAAATAAAAAGTCACTACAGTTTTAATCTGCTATACTTAGTTGATTGCTCAATGATAACTTCACGGACTTCACGGTCGGTCGTGTGATTATATTACCGAGTATGTCAACAAGGTAATTATAATCTTTTGCGACTTTCTCCTTTTTGGCGACAAAACGTTTTGTTGGTTTGCTATAGGCAATGCGAAAAATTGGTTCACATTGCCCTTGTTGGGAAGGCATTTTTTAACAGCATTCTCGGGATTTTTCGCGGGAATATCTGGTGTTGCATGTCCCAACTTGGATCAAAGCATTTTTCTTCAAAATGTTTTGAACAAACAAAGACCTTTTTAGGTAAATTTTTTCTCCGCAAAGCATGTATCCACTTTTTGCGCGTATCTTCATTTGACGGCAATTTAAAAAACTGAACTTTCTCGGGATTATTAGCCGTATGATTAGTACAACCTACAGCAGCACACCACGCCATTTTAAGAAATATCGAAAAAAAGTTTTTGAGCATAAATGTTTATATCGACGGGGGTTAAATTGTATAAAATAAATCTAAATTTCTATTATAAATTATTAATAGGTTTAAGAACAAACTTCGCGTGCGGTGTGTGTGAAGAGGAAGGCTTCTGTATTTTCTATAAAATTGCTTACGTCACAGTAAATCGATTATGCTATATCGCACTTGATCGTGTTTTCATCAGAAACTATCATGGCGGTCGAAGAAGGCCACTCTCGTGGCGAAGGTTAAACTTTAAAGAACAATATTGTGCGTAAGAATTACTTTTTAAGATATATTAATGCTGAATTATTGTTTCGTGCTATATGAAGTTTTTATATGCAAATATTTATAAAACATGCTATATTCCCTTTAAGGCCTATATTTTTAGGAAATAGTAAAAAAAAATGGTATAAATAAAACACTGAGTAAATAATTCAGCTATTTGGACAGCTAGAAAAGGGTTACTGCCACCTTAAGGATACTTCAAGGGGAATTGAGCATGATTTTTTATATCCTGATCTCCTCTTTATATTAATTAAATATTCTTGCATCCGGGTTAACATCATCAAATTTTAAAAAAGGAAACAAGAAACTTTTAATAAAAATGAGTGACATCTATATGTCAAAGTATATGTCATATGTAAAACGGGACATTTGGGAGACCTTACTATTACTGGACGAGGATTTATTATATAATTTGAAGAATATAAATTTTATAAGAAATTTACCATAATATTCAACTGGTTTACTTGTTTTATGTGGTCATTTCTTTATAGAACATGCAGGCCATTTCGTGAGAGGCGTGCGATCGCACGCGCACGCCCCCACACGCGCAGATTTGTTTAGGCGTGCGATTCATCGCACGCGCAAAACGTTGTTGTAATTAAAAATTATTGTATTTATAACAAAGAAAATTTATTAAATAAACCTTAAAAATAAACGATCATTCTTTTACTGAACTCTAAAAATAAACGATCATTCTTTTACTGAACTCACAATAGATCGCACGTGAGCAGTCTTTACCAAATGTTGATAATGTGAATTTAATTGCTACCATTTGCTTTCTTTCTTTCTTTTTGCCGACCAAGGGGTATTATGCAGAACAGATATAGGTCGCTAATGACCTAGTGTGTGGCCGCTATCTTTTGAAGAATTTGTTTCTTTTTCCTTTCAAATTTTGCGAACCAATGAAAACATTGAGTTAATGATGGGATCGTCGATATTTTATTTTGTTTGTTCAGTTTGGGTTAATGTGGAGATTATATCAGCGCTATAAATTTTTTTTAAAAATGTCTGAAAAAAGAACGAAAGGAAATAAAGTTGAATTAAAAACTTTTGAAAGTTGGGGTAAATCAGATATTCTTGGTTGGAAGACAGAGGAAAAAGATGGAAAGGTTATTGGTGAACTATGTTTGGTGTAAAGTTTGTGCGAGGTATAAAACGGAAATTACTTCTCGATTAAAAGGAAATGCGAAGACAGCTGCGTTAGCGTTTATAAACGGTACAAATGTGGTAACAAAATACCAGGTGAGAGATTTTAAAAGAAATACAGCGTTATTTAAGCTTAAATAACTAAAAGATAATATAACTAATAAGAAAAAAAAACTTCTTTAATAACGAAATATTCTTTTAGGTAATAATTTTTATGATTCATCGAACATAAGGTTTATTAAATATTATTATTAGCGGCCGTTCGACTTTCCGTAATTTAATTTAATTTAAATATCTGTTTGCCCCACAAGTAATAACAAAGTTTAATTAACGAGTCTGCTTACGACTTCTTCGTATATGGGTTGAAATTCCTTGCCGTACATTGTTGGAACTTGCACTTTGTTTGTTCCTTACGCCAAAACAGCAGCCCCTGTGCGGTGTACAGGGGTAAAGGAAATGTATTTGTAAAAAAAAATTTATTTTTTGATTGCACGCGCAGAATTTTTTGAGGCGTGTGATTTACCGCACGCCTGCCTAAAATCTTACGAAATGGCCTGAACATGAGGAAGGGTGCGAACTCACCGGAATATGGCGTAATCCCAAATTACAGGGACTTTTCAGGCATCAATTTCAATAAATTAATACAGAGTTTTTTATACTTTTAAATTATATAAAATTATATATCAAAGAAGATTCTTTATTGCTAAAATAACATGTTTTTGACATAAATTAGTTTAAACTTAATACTTGAAATTATTGGGCATTATGCAATTTTATAACTTAACAGGAAATATCATACTGAAAAGGTTTTATCCTGATTGTAATTATATTTCTTTTATTAATTTTTAGGTTGAAGAAGAAAAGCAAGGTAAATATATGTACAAACTAATATGTGTATGATATATTATTTGAAAGTCACCCAGGCATCCGCAAAATCTATTTTTAGATATTTCCATTAGCATAGATTTTGTTGTTGTTGTCGTTTCAGCTAAAATTTTACGTATTTTAAAAAGGAAGACACTAGTTGGTTTCCTTCATGTTTTATGTTCTTAAATGTTATCTGGTGTAAAAAAGTACATGTTAGAATCATAAAGTTTATTCTGCAGTTTAATGGTGTTTTATTCCTTGTTTGATAAAAGATTTTTTTTCTTTTCAATTAATCATTATATAGATATAAAAAAACAAGGTTAACTTTTTCATGTCTGCATTGGAGAAAAAAGTTTTCACCTGGCTGGTACGCAGGAAACGTTGTATTTTTTTATGTTAGCGTCATAGTGTCTTTAATAGTTCAGTGCACAAGCTAATATTTGAGATTTGACATGGGGAAAATTTACATATTACGTTCAAAATTTAAAATCAAAAGATCTCTGCAAGCATACTAAATTTATGGGAAGAATTGGCAAAATTAAAAAATTAAAAAAAAAGTTAAAACAAACCTATATAGAAAAATACATTATCTACATAGTTTGTATTGTAATTTTTAGAAGCATTGGCAGTAGAGAAATCTACAACTGATGATAATAATGCGAAGGATGAGGAAGAAAAAGCCGAGACAAAGGTGTCGTTAGATGAGGATGCTGCTCAACAAACATCTGAGGATGCTACAAAAGAGACATCTGAGGATGCAACAAAAGAAACATCTGAGGATGCAACAAAAGAAACATCTGAGGATGCAACAAAAGAAACATCTGAAGACAATGTTTCAACTCAGCAGAGTGAATCAGATGAAAAAAGTGTAAAAGACATTGCCGATGGCTCTGAAACAAAAGATGAGGAAGTGTGGAAAGGTATTGAACTTGTTGGACTGTCTCCTGAAAGCCAAAAAGTCAAAGAGCAAGAAGGAAATGCTATTAAGGTGAATGATTCAAAAACTGAAAACGATAATGTATCAGAGGAGGCTCCTGAGACTGACTCAGCAAAGAACGACGATGTGAAAGTGAAATGTGTTGATATAAAAGATAAAATCATCAGTGATGTTATTAAGGATTTAAAAAATGCTGATGAAGCTGGCGAAACTACTGAAGATGGGTATAAATCTGGTGATGAAAGGGAATCGTTATCTGAATCTGACCGTGAGGATTCTGATGCTGTGGAGGGAAGGCTACGAAGACAAGAACCTAAGGTTTATAAATCTTTTGAATTGTTTTTAATGTCATACTGCTCTACTGAAAAACTGGTGGAATTAATTTCAAAATTAACATAAATTTTGGCTAAATACAAATCCTATATAAATTTATTTTAAGTATATATCTAGCTGCCAGGCCACTAAATTTAGAATTGTATCTTTATGGAATGTAAAATTTCCATCCCATGAATAGCAATATTACCAGTATTTGGTAATTACCATATTGGTATTGCACATTATGTGTTATGACAGGGTGCAAATGGTCATTTTAGTCTTCACTCTACCCTACTTACTTACTCTAAAACCAAAATGAATTCAAGGTAGCTGAACATCATAGATTGAAAAAAATAGAAATGTAATGAATTTTTGTTAGGCTTAAACAAAACCAGTTCTTCTGGTTCCCTCAGCTACAGGTTGCTAAGAATCTCAAAATAAATAGTTTAATTTTGTAAAATATGTTTGTAGACAAATAATGTATAAAGTTCCAAGTTTAATTATATATTGAGAGTATAAGAATAAAAAAAAAGTCAAACTAACTTTAAAAAGGCTTATCAAAGAGTTTTTTGGTACCCTAGTGTTATTGTTCTTCTCAGCCTTTCTAAATAAAATATTTTTGCGTTGGCGAAAATTGCCGACGTGAATTACTGTTTCGCGTCGGCATTTACCCATTTCACTTTTATGATCTTTATTAATTCTTGCATGTAAGGAATACTTTCTATTGCTTTTCTATCTATACTTTCTATATTTACAATAGATTCAATTCAACTGAAGGATTCTATAAATTGCAAAGAAAAAATTAGCCTTGACAAAATTTTGTTGACGTGAACTTTTTTTAAATCACCGTGGCATTCACCTCTGCATTTGCGGTGTCAATGTGAATTAGAAAGGCTGTCTTCTTTTATGCCATTTTTTGGGTGTGCCTGTGGTCGTGCATGCATCGCTTTTGAAAAAGCTAGATCGGTTTATTCAGTTGGCAACACTTTACCAACTGTAGAGTAGATGAGCTCTCTGCAGCTTTGGTCTGAAAGCACTGTAGGCCATTTACCATTGATCCCTTGTTGATAGATTATTGAACAACAATTATAGAAATAGGTGAACACACAATTTATGAAAAAATAGAATTTAAAATTTTAAAATTTCCTTCGTAGAATTATTGACAAAAGTGGCATTTTAGTTTGTAACTTGCGAATTGGGACCTGCTAGTTTGAGCCACACTAATTGTTATAATGGAATTTTTGGTTTTTGCCATAAATCTTTTACTGCATCAGTACCATAGGTGGTTTTTATTTTAATAATATAATGTTCAAGTTACCCCTATTATTCATGGTGAATGGCCATATAAAATTTTGCAACACAATTACAAAACATTAGGATGAAAGAAAATTCATTGCACAAGTCAACTGACTTCTTCCATTATCTGGTTGTAAAACTTTCTAAGTGCTGATTTCTATCTATAACAATCAACAATGGCAATGAAACTGCTATCCAAATAATTCTGTTGGCTTAGACCAGCCAGACAATAGAATGTCAGCATAAATTTGTTGTAGGCACTAATGTGATTGATTAGTGGTTCTTTTAAGGATCTTTCTTTTCAGGATAATGCTGAAAGTGAAGGGGAAGGTGGTGATGCACCTGGAGCTGAGGACAATATTGATCGAAATTTTAGTCAAGAATCAGGTGAGTAATGTTCTGTCTAAAAAAACTGCACTTTAACTTTACACTTATTTGTTCATTGGCAATGCTGCCATATCATTTTTAACATCCGTTTCCCAACCTAGGGTAATTCAGTTTTTAAATGCTTTGAAGAAATTAATGATTAGTTAGTTTACACTTCATACTGGAAAATGTCTTATTACTTTACTAATCACATAAACATACAGAGATCTCTATAACTGCAATTGTTTGTAAATTCTGGGGCAAACGTATTTTTCAAATTGTAAAGTAATATAGTAAAGGATGCAGTCTTTCAGTCTTTATCAGAATAGCAAAGAGGTGGTCTAGGATAAAATGGCAATTCCCAGACCACATGGCCCTCAATTTTCAGAAATATACTAGAGTTCGCATCAATAATTTCTTTTTCACGATACTTACAGATTTTTCAGGAGATCCACAGATTTGTCCCACAAATTAGCACCTGCTTTATTGTGGAGGATCTTGTTTTAAATTCCTACTTAAGAACTGATGAAATAAAAAGAAACACACTCCTAACGCTACTTTTCATTAAGATGTTCTTCGCAACATGTATTTTGGCAGCTTTGGAAGTTAAGACGAGTCAACTTCCAAGTGTTTACTTTTTAAACATCCAATAAAAACTTAATATAATGTAAATTGATCATATTGAGTGCTGACGTTTAATTGCTGGGAGCTGAGGTCATAAATGTTTAATTTGTGAGTTTCCCATTGTTAGCTAACTGACGTTGAATGAATCCATCAAGAGAAGCTTTCGTTTTCAAGCTAAATGCTAATAATCCTTACATGTTCCTTATCTAGCTAGCCACGAAATTTACACAGTTGTGTGGTTATAATGCTTTACTTGAACTGTAGCTAGCTAGAGCTACAAACAACCCTGGACATAATATATATAGCAGAAAGTTGTTGGAAGCGATTGTTCAGTGGTAGTTCAAATGTTATTTGTTATCTAAAACCGCAGAACGAAAAACAGAAAATGTTCTCAAATTTAAGAAATATGTTTCTGTTGTGTTCTATTTTGCTAATAAATGTCCTGTTCAGTTAAAAAATGGTAAAAATATACTTCTTTACTTTCAATTTTACTTTAATGATTTGATTTATTTAAATTATAAATCAATTTTCTTATACTTTTAAGAGATAATTGCAGCTGCTATAAAGTAAAACTAATTTGTCTGCCGCAACACATAAAGTTTGTGCATGGTAGACGAAAAATATTGTGTAGTTATCATTTAAGTATGCACAGACTTTTGCGTTGTGTACAAACATACACATAAAGGTCAGCCTTGAAGCCTAATGATTTAGCTGGGAAGCAAGTTACAAGTCTTCATAGGTTTTTTTTCCTTTTTTAAAGTGATGCTGAAGTTTGTAAACAGTTTCTGTCGCTTCTATTCTTCCCCAAAAATTTTAGAGCCCCAGGGACATCTTGTTTTACCATTCCCAAAATTTATTTTCAAATAAATACATCATAATCATATTCACTCTTTCGTGTTTTACTGTGTGTTTTATCCTGACAAAATGTCTCTGCTTATATATCCACAAGATAACAGCTACTCATCATAATATTTGTATTTAGGAGGGTATTCAGATGACGAACACGAAAGTGGATCTGATATAATCATTGAAAGTGAAGAAGATGAAGCAGAAGAAGATGTAAGACCTATTTTATTTATTTATTTGTTTGTTTTTTTATTCATTTATTCATTCACAATATGTCCAGTCTTAGGAGAAATCTGTGAATTAAAATTTATCTATTAGAATGAAAGCTACTGATTTATCTGTAAATGTGTCTGTGTGAGCTAAAAACGTCTCAAAGTCAGTAAAAAGTTAGATTTATGACCTTTAGAAAGAGGAGGCAGTTAAAAGTCCTGCCTTTGTTCCAAGAAGAACTGGATTTTGGGACCATGATGATAGATTTGCAGACATGTCAGTTGAAGAAACAAGGTCAGTAAAAACCTATAGTTGTATATTATGGTTTTATATTTATATATAAAAAGTTTTGTTAACCTACAAATTGCTTGTACTTTTTAGCTGTTATATTATCTTTTTAGTCCTTTTGCGCATCGCCATAAAGCACCAAAGCGGGGTAGTAGGAGGACGGAAAGGGTTTCCCCGCTGTGTTCCTACATGGGGAAAAGGACGCGGTTAAATACCCTAAATGAAAGGGCAAAGGAATAGCTTTTCAACAGTAGTTAAATAACTCCATGCAAAGCAATCCTGAAATCGAAGCAAAAATTTGCCATGTTTGTGAAGTTTTCCTTGAGAAAAAAATTCTTAGGCATTGAAGGGTTAATAATATCAATAAATTAAAATGTTAGTATTATCGTATTTAAGTATGTGTTGAATCATTGGGTCTTTATATATTTTAACCATTCCTATAAATGATCAACCATAGAGAACCACAAGGCGGCCGCAAGTTGTGGGACAAAAGTGAAGTTGATAGATGGCAGCATGATAAATACGTGGAGTCTGAACAGGGACCAAAAGAAGAATGGGAAGTGAGTGTATGATTGACATTTCATTTTTCTTCTTTGTTGATCATTAATTTTTGTGACTTTACGAAAACCTCTTCTTTTATTTTATTTTTCTTTGTTAAATAGACTTTTAATTAGAACCTAGTTCATATGAACATGGCCAACATTTAGCCAAAAATTAAGAACATCGTAAGAATATTCTGGGCGTTAAAATAACTTCAAAGCAACTAATTATATAGAGATATTGTTTTCAAGTTAACGTTCAAATTAGGTTGTCTTTTTATGGCTTGCATTTGATTCACAGTAATAGATTGTAAAATAAAGAGGAATATAAACATGCCAGACATTAATATTTCTGGACCAATCACTGTGTAGTTTGGTTTTTCATTTTCAACTCTTTTTAGCAGGTTCGTCAAGACGAAGAAAGAGAACGAAGACGATCTGGCGATCGCGGGAGACGCGGAAGAAATTTCAATGATTTTTTACAGGATGCGAGTCGTTCAGATAATCAAGACAGGGGAGGACGTGGTAATAGAGGTCGAGGAAATCGAGGGCGCAGCGATCGAGGTCGTAGCGATCGGGGGCGACGGCAATATCAAGATGACAGATATGAAAATAGAAGAGATGCATCTCCTGGGGAAGACTGGGTATCACCAGAGAAAAGCGAAGCAAGATCTGATAATCCAAAGCGCAATCACAGCGAAAAGTCAATGAATTGGCAGGAGAAACAAAGTTATCGAAACGAACGACGAGAACAGAATCAGAATAGACAATCGGACAAGAACAGGTATGAAGAAAGTTATCAGCAAGGCTATCCCTACAGAGATAATCAAGACAGGAGTAGGACTGATGATAGACAATATAGAGAAGAAGGAAGGAGTAGAGCTAACAGAGAAGTGGAAGAAAACGGCAGAAGAGGAGGAGAAAAAGAGGAGTATGATGAAGCCAGTAGGGAACGGATGTTAAGGGAGGAAAGACGTAACATAAAAAATCGAGATTCGGAACGCAGGGATGAAAGGCAAAGTAGTAAAAAAGAGCGTGACTGGGATGAAAGATCCCCAAAAGAGAAGAAGCAAATAGAGGATACTAGGAATAACAGAAGAGTCGACAGAAAAGACCATGAACAGGAAAATGTGTAAGTTTTAGTTTTTCATAGTGTGGTCGATATTCTTCTAATGGTACCAAGTCTATGTATGCTTTTTATTTTTAAGTGATGAGGGAGGTAAAAGAAGGACAGGTAAAGGACGTGGTCGTGGTCGAGGCGTGGTTGATGACAAATTCAAAGACAAAAGGTCTGATAACGTTGGACGAGATAAGAGCAATAGGGAAAAAAGGATTGAAAACCTTCCACCAAGACTTCGTGATAAGGAAAGAGAAAAAATGGAACATCATGAGAAGTCTAAAGATAAACATCGTCATGATAAAGATGATCACGATAAAGATGTGTACCAAGGTTTGTGTTGCTTGCGTGTTCGTTTGTTTGTCTGGGTATCCACTCTGTCATAAATGTCAGAAATTGTCAGGAATTTTGAAAATATAGGCGAAATGTCAGGAAAAAAATACAGAAAATTTAAACTTTCCACTAAGTCGCTGTAATGCATATGCTTTTTATTTTAATATGTTTTTCAATGCCAGTTTTTACCATGAGCTTGTATTTGTTTCATCCTTTTTACTTATTTTATCAAATTTTATTGCGGTGGCTTCGAATATCTATAATTATAATCAACTATTTTTTTTTAATTTAATTAAAATAACGCTCTCAAAAAAGTTCTTTAACTTGCTTTTAGATACATTCCATTCTTCTCATTTAGTGTAGTATTTATTTACATAGCTTGTTATATTTTAGTATATAGTACCTCCTGAATGAGCTAGAAACCTGAACATAAGAAGTAAAAAAAGAAAATAAGTTACTATTTAATTCCTTGAAATTAGCTAAAATCTTGATGTCTGTTTGGATTGATAAGAATGTCACGAAAATGTCAGGAAAGTCAATGTCAACTTTTGAGTGGACACCTTGTTTGTTCGTACAGTCGACGCTCGTTATCTCGAACTCCCAAGGGACCGAAAGAAAAGTTCGAGATAGCGAAAGTTCGAGATAACGAGCGTATTTCATGAAAAGTTCGAACTCAAGGGACCGAAGAAAAAGTTCGAGATAGAGAAAGTTCGAGATAACGGAGGTTCGAGATAATGAGCGTCGACTGTATGTTGTTCGCTCGCTTGTTTGTACTTATTATTGTTTTGTTATTTTCAGACGCTGAAGAACCTCAGTCGCCAGATGATGGAGGTAAGAGCCATAGATTTTGTCAAACTTAAAGTTACCTGAAGCGTTGTAATACGATAAACTGCCACAATAGTATAAAGGAAAAATCTGTTGTGATTCTACTCGGATGGGCTGTATATACCATGGCATAATTTTTGGCAGAGGTACACTTTGGGCGTAAATAGAGGAAGTTATAGCAAAACGTTCTGAACTTTTAACCAATGGATAGTTGACAGAGAAAATAATAATAATGGTTTGAACATATTTCAATTCCAAAAGTTTCCAATCCTTTGTACACCATTACAAAGAAATCCAGCCCAAGGGTGGAGTTCTTTGAGAAATTGATAGAGATCCCATGTTGTTTTTCTTACGAATCAATAAAAAGAAAGAGCTAAGTTGTATGAGTTAGTAAAGCTGCAAAAGAGAATGAACAAAAGTTTTGTTTTTTGTCTACACTAGCTCCACGAGTTTGCACTCGGGTGTGCTTATAAATTCCCTGAAGTTTGCATCAGTGACATGGGTGACATGGGTGAACTTATACTTATGTGAACTTGTGTGGACATTTACGGTATAGAATTCTACGTAAGATGGAAGGAAGGATAGTGAAAATTTTTGCAGCGCAGACCCAAATTAAAATCGTTTATGTACGAGAATTTGATTTGGTATTAATAACCAACCATGATGTTTTTAGCTCCACGAGATAAACCGAAGCGATATTCTTCGCAACGACAGAAAACAGGAGCATCACTGTTGGACATTCCAGGTCAAATACCGGAAGATGAAGAAAGTAGAACACAATATTACAACCAACTAGGTAGAAATTTTGTTTCAACAATTCCAACTGAGATATACTACTTTGCGATTATTTATTTTTTTCATTTCATAGAGTTGTATTCTAGTTTTTATT
The DNA here is from genome assembly GCA_030067915.1 of Hydractinia echinata. Taxonomy (NCBI): domain Eukaryota; kingdom Metazoa; phylum Cnidaria; class Hydrozoa; order Anthoathecata; family Hydractiniidae; genus Hydractinia; species Hydractinia echinata. Next base: position 549,009 of record JASGCC010000078.1, on the reverse strand, counting down.
TCGAGTAAAACGTATATTAATTTTGTTTACAGGTCTTATCCAACAAACGATGTATAACACACAGCTCGCTGCACTACAATCGCAACAACAGGGTAGGTGTCATTTTAGGGGTGCGGGTTAATGTGTTTCAAAGTTATTGGATGTGATTCTTGTCTTTTGAATTCTCTTTGCAATTTTTTGCAGTTAATTTTTATTTTTATCTCTATTTGATATCTCAGTCGCGAATTAATTTGCTGGAACAGCAAACCACAAAGGAATATTTCGTGTAAGTCTGCATTAAATGTTGCAACAAAAATTCGCAATTTTTGATTTTCGAAAGGCGGAAGCGCGTAGGACCAGTGTTAGAGCCGTGTGGATTTAAGTAGAAAAAAGTTCCGTAACGATACAAGAGATTAGTAAGTTTAGACTAATAAATAGAAAAATATATTTTTTCAAGTGTATATAATAAAATTTATTCAGAGGAAAGGGATATATTTTTCTCCCCTCTAGCAGAGAATCTTAAAAATAAAACGAATGCTCTCGATGTTCTGGACATTTCATCTGTTGACTGAATAAGATATTTTCAAAACAACGTTTTTTGGCATAGCGACCGTAAAGCCTAAAAGTGAAAGTTATCCTGAACGTGTTTTTAAATTAACATCATACAGTTTGAAGTTCCTTTAGAAAATCAATTTTCGCGTGGAGAACTCGTTTTCTCAAAGTTGCAAGTCCTGAAAATGTTAGCGAACTTTGCGAAAAACTCTAATATAATTTACTTAAGGTAATGAATGTAAAGCATCAGATGTGTGCAGTAGTTCCAAAGTTCTTGATTTTTTAACTTTTCCATTTCAGGACTAATGTCCAACAAAGATATCGCGTCGCTGGAACAACAAATCTTACACCTGCAAGGTCAACTACAACAACAACTCAACTTGCGCTCTCAACCACAAGCTGTTCCAAACATGATGCAGGCGCATCCCAACATTCAAATGCAAATGGTTCAACCCATTGTACAAGGCGTGGATCAACAGGGCCAAGGTAAGCTTGATTTGTTACCAACAAAATTAGATTAAAACATGGATGGCCCAGTATGTGTACCCGCGTAGTAGTATTTGTATTTTCTTTCATTACGCCTGATTAAATAGTGTTTGCTAAAACCTTAGTGTACAGCGGAGACTCGATGTACAACAACATGAATCAACCTATGATGGCCAACACTTCAGCGGAAGGAATGCCGATGCCGAATCCGCAAATTAATCCGTTAATTCTCAATCAAATAATGGCCGCTGCAGGAGTCCAGCAACATCCTGTTCCAGGCGGCGGTCTGTTTGTCGCTCCTCCGCAGACGTCGCACCAGCAGCATCATCAGCAAACACAAATTAGCGACGCAGAACAGCAACAACAACTTCGGAAGTCCCGACCAGCAGCTATTCCAATTAAACCTCCACCTGGTAGGTTTTGTTGTCGTTTAGTTTTATTAAAAGCGTAAAAACTGCCCAGAGCAAATTTGCACTGTAATTTAATATTATTTGTAAACATTGTGATTTACTGTACTTCTCTTTTTTAGGTCTTTGATTCAGCAACATTAATACCGACAATACACGAAAAAGAAACTGAGTGAAAGTAACCACAACAATCAAAAGTGCATTTGATGGGTTAAATTAACTAACCGAAAGGTTTTCTTCAATGCTCCAGTAGTACCTCGCATAAGAGTTATTATGAACTGATAGTTGCTATCTATGGGCACGCCTTAACGTAATGTAGCAAAGTTTGTGGTGAAAATTGTGTTCAGAACATTTGGAAGGCATCTTCAGCTGAATACAACTTGTGCAAAGGTCTCTTTTAAGGATTCGCATAGGACCTTGAAAATTAGCTAGTTTTGGCTAAAGTCAGGGAATTGTATCTTGCTTGAATAGAACACACAAATAATCAGCGAAAAAAGGGGAAATAAGGAATTTTTTGTTGGGAGAATTTTGTATGAAATTTGTTTTGTTAGAACTGGAAAACTAATTATATTGCGGAGAGGTATTTTTTTGGTGTAACGTCTTGTTATGCTTTTTTTGTAGGATACTTCGTTATGAGCAAAGTTAGTTGTTTTTCTTGCGTATCTGCATTTGCATAAAAAAAAAGAAACTTCGAGTACGTTTAGTTGCATTTTGTGTTTTTTAAAACGAGAGTACGCACATCACGAATGACACTTATTTTGCGTTTTTTGCAACAGAGAACGCCTCTCATATAAATTACACTTAGAAAAGAATATTACAAAAATAAATAGAGATATCATCTGTCACACTTTGGTTGTAGTTTAATTTTAATTTTTATTGAGACTTTTCAACGGAAAATTTCTTCATTTATTGTATTAAGTTTTGTAATCATTTAAAAGTGGTACCGAATTATAACAGCTATTTTCACGATTTTTATTCTTAACAAAAAAAATAACCACTGGATAAACCTTCCCGCTTTTGGCATTTGGAAACTTGCACAAATCCATGAAGAATTCGAAACAAGAGCGGTTAAAGATAAGATGCGCTGATAGATGGTGAAGAGGGGCTCAGCGCGCTGATGTCAGCAGCGGGGATACTCGGTTAACCCTATTCGGTCCAGGATTTTTGGAACATATTGTGTCCAAAAACCTTTGATATGCTTTCCTAAATTGAATCAGACTTAGCACAAAAAATATTGGTGGCAATAAATTTTTGCTTATGTTAGCACTTTTTCTGTGACTTCATCAAAAATTAATTTTTTTTTTTTTTTTTTTGGTTATAAGGATTTCATAAAATTTTATCAGGGTAGTTTCCAGGGCATTTTCTCATTTCGATGAATTTAAGGCCGCTCCGTAATAACGGCTCAGGGACCACAAGACCCTGGGGACTAGGTTCGGGGTAGTTTCGAATAATATCTCTGGGCATGCAGTATGTGACGTAAAAGATTGGCGGGCAGTGTCACTAATAGATAAATATAAGAAGAAGGGAAAAAGAAAGAGGGTACATAGTCATGTGATCTGATGGCGGCATGTTGTCAACAATAAAAAGAGACGGAGCGAAGAGATAAAACTTGATACAAAGAGTTAACGATTACACGGTTTTTTTTATAAGAAACATACATTTTGAATTTAGCATTGATGTTTCTTAACTTAGGAGGTCGTGCGGCATATAACTGGTTTTAATTTCCTTATGAATGAAGTTATCTGCCGCTTGATCAGACCCCGTCCCACCAAGGGGAAAATTCCATGTGGTTGTTCTCGTGCCAATTATGAATACGGTGTAATGATTTTCAGATCAGAAGGCAACCTATATTTGAAGTTTGTGTCATTCTGAAGATTTAAGGCGGCAGTGACCCTTTTAAAAAACAATTTTTTTTATATAATTAGTTACTTAATGTTATTTTCAGACAATATATCCATATTTTTTCTGTTAGACCACACTTGTCACGATCTTAAAGCTGTAATCTAATATCTTTCACCAAAGATATTCAGCTTTAACAATTCCTCTTTAAACTAAAACTCGTGAATAAGTAATGAATTCTGCCGAATATAGCTTCGGTATCACGAGCTTGTGAAGAGGTTGGAGTGCGGTGGATACATAAATAGTTTGCAAAAATTTGATTCTTTTTACTTACACCGCATCGAAACATATCTTATTTTCTCTGATAGTGGTTCTTGACCTGATTTCCTCACATATAATAGTTTTCCTTGTTAAAAAAACACGGGTTTTAAGGAGACAAGGAAAAAAAACTATTGCGAATTTCCATGTGGTTGTTCTCGTGGCAACACACGCATTAAACGTCATTCTTTGAGGTTAGCCTCTCCATCGGACAAAAAGTGTCGAAGAAAATTAACGAAGTTTTCGAGCGATGACGGTCTCATTGACGGAAGAGCCTACCAATATTTCGCATTTTATCTTCTGGTCGGAGGCAGGATGAGTAAAGAAATCAAGATACAATTTACACACATATAAAACTACTCCAACGATACGAATAACAAAAAAATGAATTATTATTTGATGTTTTACACCTCTGATGAGACTTTGAGGCAATGCGGTAAAACTCGTACCAAAATATGCAAACAATCAACTTCATCCCCAGGACTCATCTAATTACGACTGTGGGGGACGGCTCTAGCACGTTTCCGCTATTACGTTAGTTCCGCAAACACTCACCCTCGTTCCCGAGAATTTTGTGTTTTGAATAGAGGATAGGAAAATACATTTTCCTGGGAACGAAAAGATGTGAAACACTTTCTTTTTCCCCTTTGGGTGCGGCCCTGTTGCTTTTTTTAAAAAACATTGCGTCATTAAAAATCGACCACGGGAAATTGTAAAAAATTTGAAAACACCACGACTATATAATATGATGTTATTTTCGTAGCCAGGCTTGATTGGCTCTTTTCTCTTTCATTTCTTCCACTATTGATAATTACTTTCGTGGAAGAGAAAAGTTTTTGTCTGTTGACTTTCTTATGTTTTTATCTCCCCTTCTCAAGCTTGCTGTAATAAGCTGATTTTATTATAGCAGATTTAGAGGTTTTATCAGATCAGTAAATTGGCTGTTTTATGAACCTAAAAACATCATGTCCAGCCATGTTATTTCAGACAGTCTAGGAAAGTTTGAAGAATGTATTTAATCCAATATTTAAGAATGCTTAAACTTTTTTATTGGTTAGCTAATGGTGCCGTAGTAGCTTATGGTTATAACTCCTCGTACTTTGTGCAGCAGATTGGGGTTCGATTGCCCTTGGCGGCGATTCAATATGGGCGAGTGAATCTTACCATAGCCCCGGGTTAACCCAAGCTATGTGAGGGAAATTGGGGAGATGCATATATATCATATTTACTTTATTAGTGGTTTTTGACATAATTTCCTCATAGTTAAACACAGGCTTTAAAATTATTTCACATGCAACTTTAAAGGAAGAAACTTTTGTGGAAAAGTAAAATAAATTTTATATATTGTTTTAATGATTTCTTGCAAGAATTAACGTTCATAATAGTCATGTGTTGATTATTATATGTTTACGAAGGACATAAAATAGCATGTAAAGTTACCATAAAATGCTATCAATGATAAAAAATCACATGATTTTAAGGATTAAAGTGAATTATTTTTTATCTTAAATTAGAATTAAAAAGGTTGTGAAAATTAACTTTTGCAAATATAATTCTTAGGGAATAAACTTTCGCGATTAAGCCTTTTTAATTTTTTTGGAGGAGCCTAACTTTAACAATTTAGACAAGAAATCCTGAAAGCTTCTTTTGCACAAATTTTTCTTCTTTTGAAGTAGACTAAACCAAAAATAAATTGTATATACCTAAAGTGTATACTGTTGCGTTGTCCTTACTGACTTTTTTAATGGAAAGTTGTTGAATATTGTATATATATATATATATATACATAACATTTTATACTTCTTAGAAAAAGAGCTTCATTATTAACACTAAATTGTTGATTAGATTTTACATTGTTAAGAAATGGAAAAACAAGGTATGTACGTTTAATTAACTTTTGTGAATCATGTTTTAAGAAATGCAACAAATGGTTTACTTTTGTGTCTGACGAGCTTACAACAATGCTTGAGCAAAACATAAATTATAGCTGGTAATTTTTTAATGTGTTACCATTGAAAAATAGATATACTAAATAAAAAATGATAGATTCTTCAAAAAGACTGATGGACGTCCAAAAGTATAAGCCAAGAACGAAATGTCTGCAAATTTAACACCTTTTGCTACCAGTTATGGAAATTAAGACCATCTTTAAAACATACCAAGCCACGTCTGAGGTTAGAACCAGACATGTCCAGGGTTTGAATTAGCATGCCACAATTCACAATTTGCAAATCGAAATACCGCCTTTGCAAATCATTCTAAAAAGAAAATGTTAAAATTGCAAATCTCATTTATCATCAATCATTTGTATCATCTATTTTATTAATGGTTGTTGCAACAAAAAATATTCAAGGGATTCCTGCATTAAGAATGTTATTTTTATATGTTGTTTATCAAGAACTTTGGAATTTTTTTCGTTCTCAAGTTATTCCAGATTTAAATATTTAAATTCTGAGAGCTTATGATGTCATAAGTACTTGTCTGAAAAATGCTGACGTTACATTTCTACCTTTATTTAAAAATGAGATCACTTTTAAACTTCAAGATATATATCATCAAGAGCATAAAGCTTAGGTCAAACGTGTCCAATATTTCATCTAAAATTTTATCATTGTGTTGGATGTTTGTTGGATGAACGTTGGATGGATGTTGGATGAAAATTTTGCACCGGTAAAACGATCATACAACATTCATTCATTCATTCTTTCTTTCTATAAAAACAAAACATGTCCATTCATTCTTTCTTTCGAAAAAAATTCAAGATGGTGACGGGCATGCAGATGATCTTCCCTGCTGTTCTATCAGAACTTTTAGATTGTGACAACGAAAGGCCATGTCGGGGGAAAACCAGAGAATGGATGAAAAGAAGGAGCGACTTGGGAGCATATGCGACCATTGTTAAAGAACTAATTATTGAAGATCGATTTGGCTTCAAATCAATGTTTCGGATGTCTTTGGAGGACTTTGAAATTGTACTTGGTCACATTCAAGACTTAATAACTCCACAGGAAATTATAGGTGGTGCACGGCCAATATTGGCAGATGAACGGTTGGTATTAACCATACGAATTTTAGCGACTGGAGAAACGTTTTGTTCTCTTTCCTTCCAATTCCGTATATCTAAAGCAGCTGTCTCTTACATTGTGGCTGGTTGTTGTGATGCTATCGTGGAAAGAATGGTGCCGATATTTTACCTTCTTCGACCGATGAGTGGCTTAAAATTGCTGATCGTTTTAAAAGTAGATGGGATTTTCTGCATGCATTGGGGGCTATTGATGGCAAGCATGTTACGATTAGGAAGCCAGCACATTTTTTTCTTCTTTTTCAAATTTCGCTTTTTGTCAAATGTGTCCAACATTTCATCCAACACCGAAAAATTTTTTATGTTGGATGAAATGTTCGACACGTTTGACCTAAGCAGCTTAAGTCCACACTGCTAAAAAGTTTTGATATATTGTAAGTTTGTAAGATATTTATATTATTAATTTATGCTTACTACCTTATTACATTATCAAGGATGATGTAAGGTCAGATGGAAATCTTTAAAGTTAAATCTCTCAAGAACGAAAAAAGATTTTTAAAACATTCCAAAAGACTTGATAAACAACCTTTTATCCTCTTTAATGTATATACATACTTTAAGGGATCAATGGCAAGTGGCCTACAGTGCTTTCAGACAACAAAGCAGTTTTCTCCTCTACTGTCAGCGAATATCTTTGCAAACAGAATATATACTGAATTTATATTTTTAATTCAAACCCTGATATGTAAACTAGATTTAGATAAATAGGTATCATGCATTATACTCTTGATTTTTTGGTGGGGACAACACATTTTAAAAAATTTACCTCACATTCTGATTTACTAACTGCCTTCACTATTTAAAAAATGTGGAAAATCCACCTCAGCCTGAAATTAGACACCCCTCCCCTTAGTCTGCTCTAATTATGTTAAATTTAAATATAAAAGAAAATAAAAAGTGTAATTTTCAATGAGTCAAACATAATACCATAATGAACAGAGCGAAAATCCACCCACTTTAATTTATACACATCCTCCCCAACTATAGATTTGAGAAAAGTGATCTCCCCCCACCTTCTTATTAACCCCACCTTCTTAAAATCCCAGCAATTAAGTTATCATGAGTAATATTTTTAAAATAACGCAAATTTAAACTATCTTAAATGAATGTGAATCACAAAGCCAAAGTTTGGAGTGTAGGTAGACAACCAATAGTGAACTAATTTGCCAAAAATTTAATTTGTATTGTATTTGTATTGACATTTTGTTATGAAATGCCCTCTTTAAAATAAGTTTTTATTGACAAAATACGGACAGTAAGGAAGGGGAAATGAATGTAGTACGAAAATTTATGTTTTTTATATGCAAAAATTTGTGTTTCTTACCATGTGTGATAAGTTGTCATAAGTATGTGTAATATACATGTTGTTTCAACAATTTATTTTTATTTAGGACCACCTCCTGAGTATCAGCCACAATGGACTGCAGGCCCAGAACCACAACCTACAGATCCAATAAAAGGTCAGCCTGTGAACCCACAGTTCCAAGCCGGTCAACCAATTCAACAACAACCACCAGGCTATCCCCCAAACCAGGGTTATCCCCTGCAACAACAAGGTTATGCCCCACAACAAGGATATCAACAGGCTGGTGGTTATCAGCAAGGATACCAACAACAAGCCTATGGATATGTAAGAGTTTTTATTATTTTCTAGCTGTGTGCTAAACATAATGTATTTATGCAAAACTATAAAGCGGTTCAAAAAGCTGTAAAATTTGCAAGAAAAAAATGGAATCGACATTTGTGTAGTGTAAGTTTGATACCTCCTTCTACTTGGTATTCGAGGATAATTCGTGAAAGTCTCGAAATCTTCTTCCCGCAAAAAATTTCTTCCCTTAAAATTGCTGGAAGCATATATAATAGTGTAGCGTCTGTAAAACTCCTATAACTTGTTAATTAGGGTACATAAAAATGGCCCACCTTAAGTAACGTAATGACGTTAAATAGGGATTAAATCCAAAATAAGTTAAATAATTGACTAATTATTCTCTAATTGACTAATTTGTTTTTCTAAAATACGCAAAAAAAATAAATTCCTTTAAAAAAACTATTTTTTTGATGTTAGATTTCAGTAGCAAAAGTAATCCCTTCCCTGTACTGTTATTCATACTTGGTTATAATGGGAAATTTCTGAAATTACTTTACTCAAAAAGTTAGATTTCTCCGAGATCTCGCAACATAGAGACATCCAAATAACTTTGCCAAGCACATTAAGAAACATGTTAAACAAAAAGGAGAAATCCAAGGCTAAAGTTATTGCCCAATGTTGCAAGAATACACGTTTTTTTGTTATCGCACATTAGCTTATACAAACTATCGTCATTTGAAGATCATCCAAAGTTTGGCTTGTTTTCACATTATTTCATCTTATTTCTCAACATCGCTATTTTTGTATGAAATGCTATTTGTAGTATTTCTGAACATCGAAAAAATGGCTTCTTCAAATGTCTGACATATTTCTAATACATTCCTCAAAATGCTTTTTTTACTAACGAAAATTTAGCTGCATGCAGTATAGTGTTAAACTCTTTTACTGCTTTTATAAACATATTTTATATAGTCGCGAAAAAGTGATGTTTATTTGAACTATATGTTTTAGACTGCGAATACTGTTGTGATGCCGGCACCGACTCCATACGTTGGTACTGTCCCTGATAACCACAGTACACTTGCGTGGCTCACATGCTTGTGTTGTTGCTGGCCTTTAGGACTTATCTCAATCGTTAAATCTATGGAGGTATGTGATAGCCATATTTTAAACGTTGTGATAGCTATATTTTTAATGGTAATCGCATTTAAGTCAAATCTATATTTCACCACCCCTGTATCTCAAATTAGCAAGATATAAATCATTTTTGTTGTTTTCGTTCTGAAATTGATTATTTTCGCGTAATGCGTTTGTTTGTTTTTATAACAGATAAGGACATTTGTAAAAATTAGAATGTGTGTTTATTCGTTTGTGCAGTGACTCTCGGTTTAAGTCACATGAGGTTGTTCTCTAATAGCCTATAAAGTCTTTGAAAAAAGAATGTAAAGTTTGCTTCGTCCCTGTGGCTAGCCACCCACTTTTTTCAGAATGTAAGACTATGACCCTTAGTTTATCTGTGCGTTTAGTCTCGTATACCAAAAATCGTACGGTGTAGTACGCTAAAGATACTTTATTCGTTTCAATTTTCGCGCGTATTAATTTTCGCATAAGTTTAAAACTTCCCCGACGACAATATAGATAAAAAAATTAGGGCGTATTACTTCTTTGCGAAAAGTGTTGCACGTAATTTCTGTACTAAATTTGGCGAATTGATGCGCGCAAGGAAACTGGTATGGACAGTGTTGATATTGATTGTTGTTGTTTTAGGTAAATAACGCGGTTGCGCAGGGAGATCTGTTTCGCGCAAGAAGCGCTTCAGATATGGCGAAAAAGTTCGGATATGCTGCACTTGGTTTCGGCATCTTCGGTTACATCTGTACGGCCATCTACTTGGTGATTTACTTTGCTGTGATATTTCCGAATATAAATAAGAACTATTACGATTGAAGTGTAAAATATTGAAGTGTAATGTTGAAGTAATATGAAACGGTTACTTTTGTAAGACGAAGATTTAATTCTATACTAAATGACACGATAATAATTTTTGTAGACGCCTGATAATTCGATTAAGCGAGAGGTCTAGTATAAAACATCGGTTATTTTTCAAAGATATACTCAATAAGTCAATAAGAAGGCTAGATATAATCCGCCTCACAATATTTTTTCACAAACAATAACAAACCGTATTGCTTTTTTCTGTTCTGTTATTTACAAAATCGAATCCTCGTGTAATGAGAAGAAAGATTGATCATATGTGAAATTTATTCGGCGCGAAAACTACTTCAAACAGCTCTGCACCAATACGTTGTTGTAAAAGTAAGTACTGTAAAGCTTGATCGAATAATTACGGTATTATTAATTTAGAAAATTGATGTAAATAAAAAAAACATTCACTGTATATAAAGTATAAGCAATTTCTTTTTTTTTATTTTAACCTTAGTTGTTTACGGCAAAATTTTCATCCTCAGAATTGCTCAGGTGACAACCTCGTCCCCAGGGTCCTGTGACCCCTGAGCTGAGTTATTACGGAGTGGCCAACAATGGCCTTTTCGCCGCTATCAACTTCATCAACAAGACAAAATGCCCTGGAAACGAGGTTGCTCAGATGATACTTGTAAAAGGTTTCAGCTTTACACTTGCTTTTTGTGCTTTAATGTTGTTATTAATTAGAAAAAAAGACTTTATTTTGAACTGTATTTGCAGTGTTTCCACTCTTTAAGGGGCGGAGGGGGCAGGGAGGGGGGCTATCACATGAGAAAAAACCAGTCCGGCAAAACGGGCTGGCTTGATTTACCGAGATCTCATCCTCATAAACAAACACTCACAAAACACAACTTGATATCACATAAGAGACGAGCTGGCCGGCTAAACGGGAAAGCGAGATTCCGACAAAGCGGACTGAAAAAAATACATGTGATAGCTCCAACCCGGCACACCAGGTTGACTTTTCTATTTTTGTACATGATAAAGTTATTTTAAGTGGAGGAATCACATGTTTTCTGTACATTAATAACAAAAATATTAAATAAAAAACTTTTTCCAACATATTTATTTTCTCATATAAACGTTAGGAACAATCAAAAGTTATTGAAAAGTACACACTTTTCATGTAACTCTTTTTCAGCCGGGGCTGGGAAAACTTCATGTGATAGCGAGCTGATTCTAGTCTCAGAAGATTTGAGAACGTTTTAATGACGAACTTTTACTGTATTTTCATAAAATGAAGGAGAAAATTGAACAACATTTTTAAAGGTAACACCACAAGTGAAGAACAAATTATATCTATACCCATGTAGTGTTTTGTAAAAGAAATATTAATATTTGAGGGTAAAGTTGTTAAAAAGTCTACTTTTGGAGGAGATTTGAGGACTTTTGAGTAGATTGATGGCGAAAAAATGTGTTTTTACAATTCTCTTTCAAATCTGAGACTAAAAAATGCTTATAAACACAATAGGTACAGCATATGTATTGAGAAAATACTATCAATTATTGCCTGTGAATTACCTGAAATTTAGTTTTTGGCTTGCCAAAAATTTAACTTTCAAACCAACATAATACCGATCCTCCAAAGCAAAGACAAGAACGGGGAATTCCTGTGATTTTCCTCCGTGACGTTTTTTTAGAAAATTTCATATTTGTTGGTGTATTAATTTTTTTATGTATTTACCTCAACCATGAATGAGATACATCTTTTAGAACAATAGAACAATTGAAATCATGCCTGATGCGTAAACAGGTGCCTCAACCCAAACTAATCTCGTCCCCAGGGGTTCTTGCCTTTTTGACATCAGGCAACAAACTTGGGAACGAGGGTGAACCCAACCTATTTTTTTTTGAAAATGCTAGTGTTATTATCAATCAGTCTTGCCGTTCAGTTAACAAGAGTTGAGCCATTTTTCCAAACTTGATAATGGCTATTCTATTCTAGAATGACAGCAGAAGACAGATAAGCAGCAGAAGACTACGCAGCCACCTTACACCTCTCACTTAGCTGTCAAATATATATTCAGAGAAAGTAAATCAGACCAGAAAAGTTGTTCTTTTATAAAAATCTATGCAAAAAGAAAAAGACGTATATTTTTTAAATCCGAAAATTTTTCCAACCAACCAACAGCTTCGTTTGCAGGGCCTTTTTTCAATTTTTTGATTTCCCGTCGTCTTTAGTTAAAAAGGCCCTGGGAACAGATTGAGCACAATCCTACTTTTGTTTTAGCAACTTACAGTGTTGTTACAGCGCCGAAAATCATAAGAAAGAGCCATGCTTATCTACTACAACACATTTTAACCGCGATCCCAAGGCCTTAAAAAATGCTACAGACACTGGGACCGAGGTTGCAACACATCTTTTTTTATCCATCATACTATAATTCGTCCACTCATGTAAACAGCGTGGTATTGCCTACCATTTTAACCTTCTTGTAGGGGGTAGAAGAGGGGTTAACACTTTTTTTCTGAAGATTTTATCACCCATTTCAATTTATTAACCCCCCTTCTATATTAAAAAGTCGAAAAGTCTACACCTCACCCCTTTTACTAGATTCCCCCGTTCCCCTCAACTATCTAGATTGAGAATCTTCAGTACGATTGAGAAATAAAAAAAAAGACATTTTCAACAAAAAAATCAGAATTTATTAAATTCACTACAATTCATTAACACCTTCCCCGAATGTGAAGACTCTCTCCTGCAGACCTGAAAACTAGAATGGCATCTTAAATATTTATTATGTTTTCTTTATTTCAATATTAAACGTAACGAAAGAAGAAACGAGACGGATTAAGAACTTTCATTTCGTCATTTTCGTAACTCGTTATACAGCATCAAGTAAAGTTTCTCCTCATTTCTTCTAAACATGTAATCGCTTGCTGGCTCAAATCTGGATGGGGATGTTCAAGAAGAGAGTTTTTCTAAAGTAAAAAGTACCACGTGGAAAAAACTCAAACAAATGAATGGCTAAAAATTGTTGCTATGAAATAGCACCACTGCTAAAACATAATTAAGAGAAGCACCCGTTCAGTCAACCTCGTCCCCAGGGCATCTTGTTTCTTTTCTGACTTCGGGACGGCGATACACGAACATGTTCCTCTCGCGGTCCCCAGATAAAAGAGACAACAGGCGCTGGGGACGAGGTTGCCGTTCAGTGCGTCATCTCCTTAGAAAGATGCATATGGCCGATTTTTCAGTGAAACAGTAGCGGAAAGGTAAAAGGGTTTGCTCGATCTATGCTCCCGAAGGTTTATCTTGAAAAGTCCTGAGTTAGAAGAAGCAACTCAGCTCTGACGTTGACAATTCTCATGATAATTAGTAAGGCCGATTAGAGGGTCCAATAATTAAAAATTCCTGACTGGTCAGATTATTTCACCATTTTTTCTTCTCATTTTACGCAGGTAAATTTTAAAAAAACAGGTTTTTAGCACAACAAAGTTTTACATATTATCAGAATATTACTTAGAAAACCTGGGGTTAACCCCGTTTCCAGAACTAGCTTGGGGCTATGCCCTACACGAAAAGCAGTATTTGTCACACTTTATAGTCAAGGTTATCACACATCGTTTATTCATAACCTACCAGGGTTTCAGCAAGGTGTTGTGTCGCTTTTCTTGTTGTTTGCCTCCATACCTAAAAAATATGAAAATTTGTTGTTGTTTTTATTTGTTGAAAACAGTTTTCTTTGAATGGAAATGTCTTCCTTGCTGTCAATTAGTGTTTCAGCAACTTTTAGTCATAGTTTAGCGTTACCCTAGTGCGTGTTAATTTTATTATCGTTGAGTATTTTTGCTATATCGTAGTTATAGAATGTCGTCGAAGCGATGTTAAAAAATAAAATCTTGTATTTAAAAGGATCTTCTAAACAGACCTTTTGTGGTTCCCTGCTCTCCATATTAATATCTTTCACCAATGTCCACTGGCCAGGATGCGGTTCTTTATGGGTGGTACTATCATTTCCAATCACAGTGGGTGCACCCAACGCCATTATTTCCGCACGAGTGGGTCGTCTTGTCATGTTTTGTAGTTCGTAATGCAACACAACAGGGCCCCTTGTTCCGCTTGATTGAGGTGAACAAGTTGAAATCCCAATATTATTTGTTTCATCGACACTCATTTTTACCGCGGTGGCACTACTTTGGATGTGCATAATCAATTATACGTCACCCAACACTTCTGTAGACGTCACTGTCATAAGACGTCACTACCATAAGACGGCATTACCATAACACGTCACTACCATAAGACGTCATTATCGTGTAACACGTCACTACCATAAGACGTCATTATCTTGTAACATGTCACTACTATAAGACGTCAATGTCATAACATGTCACTACCATAAGATGTCACTACCATAAGACGTCATTATCGTGTAACATGTCACTACTATAAGACGTCACTATGCTTTTTTATTTCATGGTAATTTTGTTTAGTTCAATATTTCTTACACAAAATATATTTTGAAAATCTTAGGAAAATGATAATTCCAAATTTTCGGTAATCCTCGGACAAACTAAGACTTTACAGTAACACTAACGCATCCCCACCAAGTCGTCGTTTCCAAGGGGAGCAAAGGCGACATTTCAGCTGTAGGGCTAAGTATGTTTAGAACTGAACTACCGATATCGGGCAACCTCCTGCGAGGCGGGATCTTTTAAAATCCTTAGGATATCTAGAGGCCACATTGAAGCCAGATTGGCGACGTAAGTATTATCCAGGCTAGCATTTGTTTATATAAATTTTGCCACATTTTAAGACTCAAAATAAATTTTACCGTGAACAATACGCAAAAAGAAGAAGCAATATAATTTTTCAATATCTTATGCCGTTCGATCGTCAATTAATATATCCATACAGAAAAGTTATTTACATATTTTACAGAGTAGCTACACAGCTGAATCTCCGGAATATTCCTGACAAAATAAGCATTTTAAATTTGCTGATCGTGTTAAATTGGCTCGTCAATGCAACAATACAACAATTAATTTCCGCACAAAAACCATGAGAGTTTCAATAAGACAAACTACTACAGTAACAGTGAATATTTAACAAAATGGTGACTAAGCTTCGAGGCGAAATCATTCTGAGCATTTAATTAACTGACAGAAGTGACTTCTTCTTACGATACATATGGAAATTTCACCAACCACAAGCAGAACTTTCGCTTATTTCGATCCTCGTGAAATATTTCGCCTAGCAGAGAAACCACCAAAATAGCTGCGAACGCTACAAGTGTACTAGGCTTTTTTTATTTATAAGAAACATATAGCTGAAACTTTACCAAGTTAACTTTATTGAATTTTAAAGTCATTAAAAAAAAGTTAATTTATAAATGAACAGAAATTTGCTGAAAATGGATCAAAGCTGAAGGTGTGGTCAAG
Organism: Hydractinia echinata; assembly: GCA_030067915.1. Classification (NCBI taxonomy): domain Eukaryota; kingdom Metazoa; phylum Cnidaria; class Hydrozoa; order Anthoathecata; family Hydractiniidae; genus Hydractinia; species Hydractinia echinata. Next base: position 533,390 of record JASGCC010000078.1, on the reverse strand, counting down.
TTATCACGTTTTTTGGATGTAAAAAAAATTAAGATCTTCATAAATATGGGACTAGAATTTAACTATAAAGTGTCGCTAAAAAGAATATTAACAAGTTCCAGCCAGCGAAAATCATTGATACATCTCTTGTGTAGAGGTTTCTTGTTCTCCTTGAACACTGTCAAGATTAATACGAACCACGTATTGTTCAAACAAAACTATTTAAGTGTATAATATATATAAATTCCATATTGCTTCTTTTAAAAACTGTATGTACAAATTTAGAATTTATTTTGATTACATATGAAATAACGGCACGGCTATTACAGCCGCTGCTTGGCTTCAAGCATTTCAATGACCAAATCCGACAAGTTCGATTCACTTGACTTGTTCATTTTCATTGTATATAAATATTCTATGACTTGATTAACCATGTATTTCAGTTGAGGGAGTATTAACACAAGCTTTGCAAATTTTTGTGGGTTTTCACGATGGCGACTGTTCGTGTAGTATTGAAGAGTGGATGAAAATGTTGTGATCAAATCGTTCACCTTTTCAGGCCCAGCTAAACTACTTGATTCTAAACAAATAACATATGGAATTATATGGAATTTTTCTGATATTTGCAGTTACTCACTTCATACACCGGTTAAATACACACTGAACCTTACTAGTGTTATTCTTTGAAATTTTCTTCCCCCTCCTCCCTTTGTGCGGACAAAAAAAATTTAGACAAGTAAGATCATTATAGAGAATAATAAAAACAGCAGACACTCACCGGCGTTCGTGAGACTAATAGCTTTTAGACAAGCAATCTCTTCTTCGTCCATATTGTATTTTTTGGCTCGATTAGCCAAGGAAAAAATTTGACAATATATATTCTCACAACCAAGTTCTCTGGCTTCGTTGTATGTTATGGAAAAGAATTTTGAAAATTTTATAGCCTCCTCAACATACAACGAATGATATACCCAATTTAATGCGAGCAAATCCACCCACGCTGCTTGTAATAATATAGCCTGGTCGCTTATGACCAGATTGCAGTAGCCTGGCAGCTGTTTTGCCCAGTCTATTATGTGAACCAGCTGTTGGTCGACCGTCCAACTAAATTTTTGAGTGAGAGTTCTCGTTTCAATGGTACAATCTTCAGGCTTTAAATACAACTCCGCATGAAGAGAGGTTAAACTTTGGATAGCATTTTCGATCTCAATTTCTTGAGCATTCGTAGAACTTTCAACAAAACCTTCCGGACTTGACTTATCAGATTTTCGACGCGGTTTTTGTTGCTTTTCTTGTTTTGGTCTTTTGATTTTGTTGCCAAGAACTAATGTGAAAAACAAAAATCGTCAAAACTAAGATTCAACTACATATCCCAACTTTCGTCAGCCATGTCATGTTAAACAAAAATACGTACATTCTTTCGACATGCCGACGTCATGGCATTTCTTTAACCGACACGCTTGACAACATTTTCGACTCATTCGATCGATCGTACAATTACTTGATGCTGGACATTTGTAGTTCAAGTCTTTCGACTGAAGGCTTCTTTTAAAGAACGCTTTACACCCTTCGCATGCAGGCACACCGTAGTGGTATCCAGACGCCCGATCCGTACACACTAAACACAAGAAGGCTTGGTCATGCTTGTTCGATTGTAAACGGCTTTGTAGGTTTGCACGTGGTTGAGGTGGGCGTTCACTTTCTACTTTCACTTGTTCCTCTATCTTCACTTCCATTTTCTCTAAGACGGGCATTGCAGTGTGCGACGCTTCTGAATCCATCATATATCACGATCTGAAATCAAGTCGAATTTGTTAGGTTATACTTACTTATCAAGACGAATCGTCTAGAGTTTTAATTGGAATACATTGATTAAACAAGGCAAAAAGCTTCATTTGCAGTAACATCCGAAGAAGCAGTAATAATTATTAGTTAGCATGGCCGGCACAATAACATTGATTAAATTTCGACGACGATATTCGAGTATTTTTGGAAAAAGACAGCGAAAAAAACTGGACCCACACATTAAGCTTAGAAATAAAACAACAACAACATCACCACTACCACCACAACCACAACCGCCACCGCCACCACAACCGCCACCGCCACCGCAGCAACAACAACAACAACAACACTATATATTGGTAAGATCATAACACAGAGAACTAGACAATACCATGCACTAGTGAAACACATATAATGAAGGACAACACCCACAATATAAAGCAAGAAGAAAATCTTGCTCTGAATTTCTTATTTCTTTGATTATTATTTAATAAGAAGACAAAGAACACAGATTAAACAAAAATGCATTTTCGTCATCGAGAAATAAATTCGTCATTTTTGTGTTATATCTTATCTATGAGACTTGTTCGTACATTTACCACGATGCATGGTAACGCTGTTAACAGAGTCATTTTATTGTTTTTGTTTTACAGACTTATAAAATAAAACTAGAATAAAGAAAATAAAAAATGAAAGATTACTCGAGCCTAAAAGTCGAAAAATTAAAGGCGATCTTTTTTATATTTTTATACTCTATAACACATTTATAACACAAAAAGAGAAAAACACAAACAAAACGAAAAACATGAGGAAGATTAAAGATCCAACATTTGATTCAGTGAAAATAAATATCGGAAAAACAAACAGAAGATTATAGGTCAGGAATAAAGACCAAAAAACAATTTTAGTACACTTCACACGAAGAAATATTAAAATTTCAAAAAAGGAAATCATTAACACACAGTCAAAAGTAAACGTGCCGAATTTGAGAAAAGAAATTAACACAACAAAAACAAAAAGTACATGGCTTCCATTTTAAAAAAAATTTGCATTTACGAACATTTATCAAAAAGTGAGACTACAATTTTATTTTGATAAGAAACCATCCAATAAGCAACTAGTACTCGGCTGGTAATTTCGAAGCAACTTTTAAAGTTCGATTTTGTACGTTAAGAAACAGTAAAATTTTGAAAGAATTGTAATAGTAATCTCCTTCATTACCCCTCACCTCACCGGTATTAAACAAAAATATTTTTTTTAATTTTTTAAGTATAACTGTTAAATAACTAGCTAGTGTTGAAAATATCGAAAATAAAAGCAAAGGAGTTTTCGAGTTATTACATGCTTATTAAAAACAGTGTATGGTCACTCATTACTTGTATTTCCAAAGAATGTCTCAATAACATTACAGCACAAACATAAGAACGTCTCATGACCTTCTCGATGTTCGCTGTCCTTAAAAACGCTCTAATCAAGTTAACATATGTTTAAAGGCACTATAATCCAAGTAATTTATTAGCACCCATAAAACATAACGTTCACATACCTTTTAACGCAAACAAAGTGTTCTCAATCTCCCACTTTCTGTGAAAAGCCAACAAAAAGTTAATACAGGCTACTGGCTTCTAAATATTCCCAACTGATTTTTGATTCAATGAAGAAGGCTAATGACATCGAGTTATAGGTCATTGTATAATTAATCAAAAGAAAAGTAATTAGAGTAACATGGCATCCTTAACTATGCGTGGGGTTCCTTACACGTTGCTAAGGTAACCAGAAATAACAAGATAATATGATCGGGTTTGCAGCAAAAAGTGGTTGCGGTAATACATCGAAGAAAACTAGGCGGTCATGTTGGGCGGACAATGGTATATGCGAAAGGGGGATTGGGCGGCGTGAATATAAGTTGCAGGCCGGGCGTATTCTGATGCTGTTTTGATAAAAATCATGAACAATTTTTTGCATTTCGCTGGTCAGGGGGTAGCATTGCAAATAGGGTGGGAAAAATATTTTTTTTAACGAGAAACTAAGCTCTCCTTGTGCTGACTGTGGCACATAGATTTTGAAAAGTTTTTATTTAAATGGGGCGCATCTCCATTGCGGTAATTCCTACAAAATGCTTACTACATATTATCATTTATCTGCATTTTGCGTCAAGTTTGACTCTCTAATTGCTATGGCTTAAAAGGAAGAAACTTTATCGAAAGAAATTTTCCAGCCCCATCTTTATTCTAATACAAACCCACTCAAATGTCTCGAGAATATTCTGTATCGTAGATGATTGATTTTTCAAGCTACGATGTAATTTTTATTTTCGGTATCCAGTATTATAATTCCAATATATGTTGCTTCAAATTCTTTAAAATTTAAAATTATTATGTGGGTCAGATCTTGCCTCATTTAACCAGGTCAAAAATGAGTAATACTAATTCAATTAATGCTTTTTTCAATTCAATATCATTACATTAAAAAAGAACTAATGAATCACCATGGCAACCCATCCCCAAACCATGGTAACACGCCTTTGTAGGATAACAACAAAAACTATGTGTAGGCATAATATAAATTAGCTGGTATTACATTAAATTATTTTTAATTCGATAAACCAGAAGTTATTTTTTCCACAATTTTGAAATATTTTAAAAAAAATTTATGTTAATAGTTTTTGACCTCGTGTGGTGTAAAACCTATATTTATGTACCAAATCAGGCTCTCAGACCAAATATGGTACGGCTGTGATATTACCATATAAGGGAATCAAACAAGAACCACAAAATAATCGAAAAGATCTGGGGGAGAGGGTCAAACGTTGACTTGCTATTCCAGATAGAAGACTCGAGAATCGTTTAAGTGGCTCTTAGTATCCTACCTGGAACCCACCAAATTCCAAAACGACCAGAAACAGCTCAAACAAGAGAAACCGGACTAACTTAATGATCACGGAAAATCTACGAAACATTTTGATCGTAGAGCGTGGTTTATAACACATATATCCATCTTAAAATATTTCATGCTTAATATGATTCATACATTCACAGTTTATCAGGCTATGTCTTCTTATACAGAGGATTTCTCTAAAAAAGAGTTAAAAATAAGGGGTAGCTAGTTCACATACCCAGTCTAAGGAATACTTTTTTGGCAGGGAAAGCGGCAAAGCAGAACGCATTCATATCTGCAGTTGTAACCACAATGGCTTAAGAGAAGGAAACAAAGGATAGGGCTCAATTTGATGTTATCTCCCCGAAATTGTTTATCCTCGAAATTAATAGCATATCAATTCAAATGCTACGGCTAATCGACTTCCAAATTTGTGCATTCAATTGTGATCCTAAGATTGGGATCTTGTAAACACACAAACTTCAATGGTGGTACAGCACCATCGCAACACAGCTATGTTAACATGCCGTAAATGAGCGGATACTTTATGCGTTCTAATTTTTACACAGTGAAAAAAAGTCTTTTTCGTGCGTATCAATTTTTGCGTATTAATTTGTTCGCTATTATTTTATTTTTTTTATTCTAATTTTCTTCGTGGTATGCGTAGCGAAATGTATGATATATCTGACTCGACTATGTCGATGAAAGATAAACTTTGAAATCACTTTGAGCAAAAAGAAGGAACTAAAACGAATAGATAAGAAAGACTGTACCAACATTAGGTTTCTCTTTAACAACTGTTGCTTAGTTACGGCAGCAAGAGGAATAGCATAAGGGCGGCAGCCGTCGTTTTAAAGTATGACCTTACGCAGAGATAAAGTGGTAGCGCGCGTAAACTTATGTCAAAAAACTTTTTATGTATATTACGAATGAAGTGATATGCTTTTTCCATGACAAGTAAAAGATGTTCGATTTCTTGCCCATGCAAACAACATGACTGTCGAGAAAGAATTTAACGTCATAAACAGATTAAAGAATTTAAATTTTCCTTACTCAATTAAATTCGAAAAAAAATATTTCTTAACACACCAATACAAGAAGCCCCAATTTAAGTGAACTCAAAGATATATATTTCTTCGAAATAAATATATTTGTTAACCTTTATTCTAAGAAATTAGAAAGCATGTATATTAAAAGTTAAAAAAATTCGCAAAGAAATCTTGAAATGTCAACCTTTAAATCATTAACAGCATGGTGTTCAAAATGGGTTTCCCTTGTAATACGCATGCGCAGTAAGTTAACATTGTCGTATTCTATCGCTGTGTCCTCTTCACATAAGGTTCCTATTCATTGTTGCCTACGTGATTGAGAATACCAAATTTCCATTCTCGCTAGATGCCCCAGTCGAAATACAACTTTAGTTTTAATAACCGCAGTTTTCGTATGTAAGAGGTCGTACAAAAGTTGCATAACTTACATAAAAAGGAGAAAAGTCTTGGAAACCGAATTGTTGCCTAGTAGTTGATTGTTGACTTAACTTTCTTTATAAGGAACTTAACTTTTAGTTAATATCTACACCTAAAGTTGCTTTATGGTTGCTGAATTTTAATCAAATAATTTTCGTAATTTATGTAAGGGAAAAGAAGTGATATTTTTAGTAAAAGAAAGTTCTTGAAAATAAACTGAAGTATGCAACAAAGAAGTTATTGTAGTTTTCCTTTTCTTGAAGTTTTATTTCGATTTTATTTCTTTTGTTTTGAAAGTGCGTCTTTTTCTATTTTTTTAACGAATAATTTTTTTGTGTTGCTTGTGTTTATATTTACCTAATAATTTTTTAAACCCAGATCGGTTTATTATAAGAAAAAAATCGTGTGCATTAAAAACTTAAATTTTGGGTGAAAAAGGCTGCCGACCAATTTGTTCCTAAAAATAAATTACAAAAATTTCTGGTTTTATTTTCAATGTCTAAATTTTTGGTCTTTTAAATAAATTTCATCGGAACTAATTTAGTTGCAATCACCTTTGTAACAGAAGCTACACGATATCAAAGTCATTCGAGAAGTGTCATTACAAATTCCTTTTACAGGTTTGCTATAATGTTAAAAGAGAAACTCGTTTTATCAAAAAATTATTATATTTTTTTTTACTCTTCTAAACACCCAACTTAAGTTTCCTTTTTAAAAATATATATATTCTCTATACTACATCGTGGATTGGTTCACCGAAATTTTGTGCCAAAATTGTTGGTCCTTAACGTATTTATTTGGTGAAACCGAATTCACATGTTTGGTAGCTAGCTATCTAGCTAGGTCCATCTATCTCTATTTTTATCCTTCTAGGGTTGATGCGCCAATAGTAACCAAACTTCTTTTTTAATCCAGTTTCTCATTGCATGAAACTTATCTGACTCTCTTAGTTTCAGAAACCATTGCTGTTTATATAATGTAGGTTACCAAATATTGCTACATATATATAGGTTGTTGTATCAAATCACTACAAAAATTTTTTAATGAAAGTGCTTTGCAAGTAAAAAGCAGATATATTTGATTTTTTAATTTTAAATTGCATTATAGTCTAGGAATATAAGAAAGGTTTAGTTCAACTTTTTGAGGTTAAAGTACCCAACATGCATGTTGATGGTGATTCGGCAACTATAGAAAGCAAAAGGACATGTTGAAGTCTAGAACATCAAACAAATCAACAAATGAATGAATGAAATCAACAAATAAATCAACAAATAAATCAAATAAATTAACCCCATGATTTGTATATTAAATTTTGAAAGTTACTCTACCAAAAAAAACTAATGGTTATTTATGTCTAATGTACAAGCTTTTTTATAAGCGATGCCTTTTTCCCACTCAGCCACACTGTTGTTAAAGATTTCGTTGACTCTAAGTCATAATTTTGATTAGGTGTTTACCATTTTAAAAAAAACAAGTCAGTTTAAATGGGACTTTACAGTAGCATCAGAGAGTTTGAAGTTGATTGTAGCGACTGACTGTAGCGACAACAAAATTGATACAAAAATAGTCGAGGTATTAGAGCAAGGAAAACATGAAGTACCCCATAAAAACATTCATCTTCCCGTGTTTAACTTTTGTTAAAGTTTTTTATAACTAACACAGAAAATACAAACATGCTACGTAAGAATATATATTTTGTTGTTGTTATTCTTTAGCGAATCTGCAATATTTGTTCAAAAAGACACTGCACCAGCTGACTGAGAAATTGATACTCTATTTGAATACAGTTTTACATATGCGACTTTCAACAAGCGCGATGCAGCTGAGTGTCTGAATGAATTACACAAAACTGGTTTGAAATAAAGCCCACAGAAGTCTTAAAGGGCAAAAAAAGTTTTGGCTACATAATATTACAAGCGTATACTTTTTTTTCTTTTTTTTCTTTTTTTTTGGGGGGGGGGGGATGAGTCGATAGAGCAGAACTTAAAAAGAAAATTTTTGAGTTATTTCTTAAAAGGGTTTACCGAGCAAAGTTTCATTCTTTCGCTCGATTGCTCACCAAATAATATTGTTTATTTCCATATTCAGTGAAGCGTAATATTCCCAACTAATTTTAACCAATCAGCGGTAATTATTATACTGATTTCCTGCGTAATACTATTGTTGACATTTGGTGCGTAAGGTTAACGTAAAAACTAACATGGCAGATAAGTTACGAGCAGCAGACCGCCAATCAATTGTCATTGCTACAGCCTAGTAAGGGGTTTCAGAATTCAGAATTTCATTTTATGCAATGTTTTTGCATGTAGAAATAAAAACATTCAAAATATCTGTTTAAAATCTGATGATTCCAGGCTGGAGTTGCTTAAAAAAGGTTTTCTAGCTGAGACAAAAAGCATGATTTTCTCTAAAAAAACGAGTTCTAAATTAACTATAAAATTGACTATATTGTTATAACAGTAAGATTATTCATCCGTTTATTTATTTATTCATTCATTCATTCATTCATTCATTCATTCATTCATTCATTCATTCATTCATTCATTCGTTTACTCATTCGCTGTCTCAGGAAGGTTTTAGTGTTTTAAATTTCATCAACTATTCTTAAAAAGACAATCTTCCTTACCTTGTACTTTTCAGTGCAATATTTCAACATATACAAAATAACTTTTCAGACATTATTTTCACACCCACAACTCCACTGACTACTCATTTCGAGGGTCACAGTAGATGTGCAATATCTACTATGTGAACATTCGAATCCCTTTTATGTGGTTGCTTGGCAACAATTGTTTATGGTAGCTAGGACTAATTCATTATGACTACGCTGCCCACACGAAATAAATTGCATTTTACGATAAAATTACATCCCGTCCTGAAATAGCTAACTTACAATTGACATGCAACAACACCCTTTTTAGAATATACAAGTAGCTAAACAAATTTTGTGTGTCATTAAAACTGACTAAGAAGTGATAAATAACCCCTTGCCTGTTGATATCCACTCGCCAGTTGAATCCTCTTGTTTCTCCCAAAATGGAGATCACGAAATTTGGAGACCTCTCTTTACATTTTCTAGTTCGTAATTATAAAACACGTTATAAGTTGTTACTGTTTTCTGCAAAACAAAATGTTTTTTTTTTGCTTCAACTTTATCGCATTTCGCGCGAACTTTAAATATTAGCCAATCAAATTGCTCAAAAAAGAATAGTTCACTAGATGTGCTTTTCCACATCAAACAACATTTATTCATTGACTTCTGTATTTGAAATGTGTTATCCGATTTGGAGAAGCAAATAAAAAAGCGATAGGCGTTTTTTTTTTCTTTCTTTTTTGTCACGAGAATTTTTGCATATAGTCATTTTGCTCATTTTTTTAACAAGGAAAACAATGTTGTTAACAAAATGACTTCTATCCTACGCCTTCTATTTATCCCCTCTTAATCTGACAAGAATAGCTTTAGTATGCATTTTTAGCTGCGTCCGAAATATTAAAAGTATCTTGATGACCGGCTTCGAGTTCTCTTATACAACTTAGTTAATTGCTATGACAACCAAATCAAGAAAAATTAAAATTAATTTTTACAGTTTTGTGATAAAACTTCATTGATTGCATTTTTAATGTCAAAAAAGTCTGTACGCTTCTTCTATCCATTTTACATCTGTTTTGAAGTTTATTTCAGTATATACTCCCGCTAACTCAATTATAGCGTGGACAACACCAATTTTCAAAAAATTCAATTTCCACTTATTAAACAAATAAGAAAATCCACGGCCGCCATTTTAGTAGAATCATGTATACAGAAAAAATGATAATAACTTTCTGAAAAATGGTCAGAACTTTTTTCGAAATAAGTTCTGATAACGTCATTAGAATAAATAAATTAAAAACCCATGCCCGAATTTCGTTGAAAAGATAATTCAGTGTTCTAAGGCCGAGGTTTTTTATAAGAACAATTTAAGACTAAATTAACAAAAAATAGGAACAAAATAAGAACAATGGTTGGAATTTTTACTGATTTTTTTCTCTTTTTTAGCCTAAAAAAATAAGAACACGAGTATTTCATGGTTCTTATAAAAAAGTGTAATAGAAAGGATGAAATGAGATGACATAGGTACGGAATGAAATAAAGTAAAAAAATCTGATATTAAAAAAACACCATGTTTACCAGTTCTTTACAGAACCAAAAGTTTATTCAAAAGCTGCTGTTAATAATAATAATAATAACAACAATAATATTGATAAAAATAAAGACAAAATGTTGGCAGGGGTTTTAACCTATAGCTTTTATGCAGTGGAAACAAACACTCCGCCGCAAGATATATGCGACGATAAAACTATTTCGTTGCACAGGCATGCAAGAGAATACCACTAACGAATTTTAAACGCTCTCTTTACCTGGACGACGTATGCGCAAAAATAGCGACTTTGTAGTTTGCCAAGTTAGTGATCGTTTGTCTGTGTTTAAAAGATGACAAAAAACTGTGTCCGTGATTGTAGATAACTTTTCGTATCCGACAATTTGCTTCTTAAAACTTCTTGTCAGTCATATAAAGTTTTCAAATAATACTTCAATCAATGTACAACACAAGAATTTTATACCTAAGCAACAGTAGATTTAAAAAAAAAAAAAAAAAAATATGAAGAGAGACTAGGATGTCATGTTTTCACAGCATAACCTTCAAACATAATTATTATACCTATTTTGATCTTTTGCGGTAGACCCAAGTTGCACACAATAAGTTTTCTAAAAAAATAGACTCGTTTTATAGACATTTTATTATATCAATAATTAATTCTTACATCAATAATTCTTCATTAAAATAAACTATCCAGTATAAACACGCGACCAAATATGAATGAGTACACCTCAATTGCTGGAGGTTGAAACTAAAAATAATTTAACATCGTGAGTAACCCTGCATCAAGCTTTTTCACCACATAATAAAGTATACAGTTCTTTTAACGCACGCTTTATAAAAATTCAGTAATGTTTAATATATCTTTCACTTAATTATTTTCTTTCGTGCACCGTAGCTTTTGATAACCTCCGAATAGAATGTTTCTCTGCATCCACCCAACCATGGTGGAGTTTTACTTAAATTATCGCTCTAGTGAGGCTTAAGTAATGTAAAAAAACTAATAAGCAATAGAACTGTTACCTGTTAGAATTTCTACATGTAATGTAAACTGAAAAAGACGTGTAACTGTAACTGTCATCTGTTTTTCCCTTATTTAATACAAAAAGCGTTTCAGAAACAATCGCAGAAATATACGAGATATACGATAAATAAATCAAATAAATAAATATACGATATTTTCTGTCCCAAAAATTGGGGATTACAAAGTGTGACAAGGTGGGATTACAAAGTGCGACGGGTCAGGGGGGAATACAAAGTGCGTCATGAAAGGATTACAAAGTGCGATAGGTTTGGAATTACAAAGTGCGATAAAATGGGTTACATATTGCGATGAGATTACAAAGTGCAACAAAATTGGATTACAAAGTGCGACGGGATTACAAAGTGATACACTACAGGGACATTATCGTTTGTTTCGGTTTTTTAGGCTCGCAACATTACTAGACCCGCAACAACCGCAAAGGCAGCAATTGCCCAATCACTGGGGTTAAGCATCGGGGTTAAGTAGCTGAAAACACCCCCATGCTGAAAAGCATAATCAGATATTCCATAGAAACTATATAAATCTATCCACAAGTTACGAAAATTATAAATAATAAAATCAAAACGTGTTCTCACAAACTTCTGCTCCTTTTTTGTTTTTGTCCCTACTGAGAGAAAAACTAGTGGGAGCAAAACAGCAATGCTTCGAAATTCCAAAACACGTAGGAACAACATTTAAAAAAGCCGCATTTAGAACGATTGAGAACAATCTAGGCTTCGAACATTGATCAGATCATCGTTTTCAACAACTTGTTAATAAAGCATCTTTAGGCTTCTTAGTCTTTCCTGAAGTCCAATGTTCTTCCAGAAAAAGCATACATTAAAGTCAAAATGGAGGATGAACTTATTCTTTTGGGGCTACAAAAGTAAAGGGATGCTACAAAAGATAAAAAAATACTACAAAGATAAAGAAATGCTACAAAAAAACAAGGAAAATACAAAGATAAAGGAATATTACAACAGTAAAGGATATTAAACCGAAGCTAAATTTACCTGATTCTAAAACTTCGTTACTAACTTTTTTAGAAATAGCATGGTCTCACATATTTCGTGCATATCGTGTCTATTAATCTCACCCTGTAATTAAAATTAATAATTAATCCCAAATTTGCGTCTGTAGCTAAAATAAGCCAGTTGATTTGACAGTGTGGCCAGCTAAATCACTGCACAAAAGAGAACGCCAGTAATGTGGGCCGTCTAAAAACTACGTTGAAACGAAATACGAATACAGTTAAAATTTGAAACAATAATCAAAATAATGAGTTGATAATTTAAATTATTGATAGACTGAAAGTGCACATAATTTATTAAACCCAAATCATATTATTAATTTATTCGCTTTGATCTGCGAAGGGTTGGAAATATATGAGTAAACGAGACATGCTGATGTCAGCAGAAATTAGTATGGTTTTAAATTTCCATGCTGGTCAAATAACCTAACATCGAAAAGTGAAGGTGACATATTATATTAATCAGTCAAAACATTGAACAAATAACTCTTTGCGATTAATCATTTTTTATAAGGCGACTTCAACTTAATTAGTTGTTCTACGGGCCCGACCGACCCTAATTTTCTAATATCAAGCAAAAAAATTTTAAAGAAAAAAATGAAGAAAAAAAACATTTTCTCATCCCATTTCTTGAAAATATAATGAGCACAGAAGATAATCAATGATGTTATTTTTTGTTGGTTGAATGTCAATCTACAATTATACTAAACAAGGTGAATCAATAACGTTACTTTAGGACCACCATTGGTAAGGCCACTTGAAATTGATTCTTTGTTCATGGTAATTTGTTGCGATAAAACTAAAATGCGCGATGCCCTAATTTTGAAATCACAAAAATAGTTACGTGGTTAAAACAGAAGTTTAATTTTTTATGCGATTTATAACAAAAATTAGCTACTTTCGCTAAAATAGTTATAATACAAGTGAAAAACAAGACAGATTATTATTGTCGTAACACCCTTCTTCGTTCTGATTATTATATATCTGTAAAATTACGCTAGCAAAACTATTATTTGAATTATCTTATCAAAAAAAAAAATGTCGGACAAGATTCGTCACGCGGACAAAAAATGTTACTTTTACACAGTACGTAGTAAAAACATGTAAAACAACCCTAGGCTAGTTTTCAAGTGAGTGTTCTAATACGTAATTCGTCAAACAAAATTTTTGTCAGAAAAAAGTTGGGTTTTTTTCGGAGAGTAAAGACTTTCAAAATTTTAATTGCACAGCGAGTAAAGACTTGTGTGGGGAGTGACTTTCAAAATTTTACTTATACAAAGGGGAAGGTGTACACAAGTTAATCTTCGTTACTTTAGTCTGTACAGAAAATGCTCTTCTTTCCATTAAACTGCAACTTTTGAAGCAAATATATCCTTCTTATTGCAATAAATACAAACATCAAATTATAATAATTCATCCCTTTCTACAAAAAAAATTCCCACTCAAGAAGCAGTGTTGCCACTGTTTTTCTACAGTCACATTTGAGGAGATTTGAGGACTTCCGAAGAGGATTATCAAGCTTTTTTGAGAAGACGAGGGTGTTTTCATGAAGAAAAAAACTGTAGCAAATTTCCTGCAAAATAAGAAAATTTTGCATATGCGCATGCGCAATTTTATTGCTGCTAAAAAAAAAGAAATAAGATATGGGTAAAGGATCCCGTTGTAAAAGATTTTTATCCTGCGTTTTCGTTGAAACGTAAACTATTCTTTTCTAATTATACGTTTTTACATTTATATAACTACGTTTTCACATTTATACGTTTTTATATTTATATAACTACGTCTTCACATTTACATGTTCTTACATTTCCACGTTTTTATATTTCACGTTTTTAGTTGTTATCAAAAATTAAAATGCAAATAGCTCAACTATTACGCCAATTGTATCTGTAACTTATAGTAACATCTTACTTGTATCTTTTTTTACGGCGAAATATATACCTTACCTTACCTAATCTATACAGTTCACAAAATTATCAGTGTTTTTGTTTTTAGAAGTTTCTTAACATTTGGGTGATTTAATGCAGGGTGGACTATTACAGGCATTTTCAAAACAATTTATTTGTACAATATGCTCCTCTTTTTCTTTCGTTCCCTCTTTTTTTCTTCCCATACCAGAAAAACACAAATCAAGGAGCTCAAAGAATTCGATATCACGTCACTAGATTTATTTATATAATTACAGTATTTACTTACTTTCCTGTTTGGGATTGAAAGTAATTCAAAGTCTAACCACACAAAAATATACAGCCACATACACAGCTAACCACACAAAAATACAGATATTAAAAAGCAATCAATCCTGTTATTGACTGGGACAATAAAAATATCATAGACCGAGAGTCTGGTTGGACAGCAAGAAAAGTAAAAGAAACAATAAATAATATATAAACAGAAATCCTCATATCAATAGTATTTCCTATCAACTTCCAGAAATATGATTACCCGCACTTCGGAAAGCGAACATTTAGGAAAAAGTGCAAAAAATGGTTCGGGACAAACGTAACAAAAAGCGAAATTTTAGAAAAAGAGCCGTAACATAAAGCGAACTTTTAAAAAAAGGAAAGATTTTAATCAATCTATTGCTTCCATCTGGGTCCGTGAAAAAGTTAATTACTTTAATTGCTGTGATCTGATTGGTTAATTTCGATCCTCTAATTATCTCTTCAAATAATAAATAGCCAAAGATGATTACGATCATTGCCCGTCGATGACAGCCGTAGCTGTCGAAACGTAGCCTAGAATAAACTCGCTTGTTCATGACATGATAATATTTATATTATTCAACAATCAATCCTTGTCTCCTACTGCCTAATCATTAGTACGATTGATACATTCACAGGAAGGTATTCCCATATCTCCTCCGCACAACAGTCTTTATATTATTACTTTTCAGCATTTCCTAGATTTGTTAATTTTGACGAATAAAGTTTGAAATATGACCATAACATTGCACAACTTACACTGGGTGGGTTAAAGTTTCTGTGATGTCTTGCATCTGAATTGATCAAATATCTCTGGCGTGAACAAACCGCCACAAAAGTATCTCTTCTATATTAATTTTGACAGAAAATTGAAACTGAGACTTTTACGATGTATGCAATGATTGGTTATCTTTTTTCAGGTAGATTAAAAAAATGGTCCTTATGAAACCAATAATGCTGAAAAACAACCCTAAAGGTACGATTTTTTCATGTTGAATTCGTTTCAGACAGTTTTTCATTCAACATTTTCAAATTTTTAAAAGATTTTAACGTCGTCGGTCGAAATAGTTTAAAAAACAAAACATTAAAAAAAGGCTTGATGTTGTGGCGAGAGGGGGGGATGAGTCGATAGAGCAGAACTTAAAAAGAAAATTTTTGAGTTATTTCTTAAAAGGGTTTACCGAGCAAAGTTTCATTCTTTCGCTCGATTGCTCACCAAATAATATTGTTTATTTCCATATTCAGTGAAGCGTAATATTCCCAACTAATTTTAACCAATCAGCGGTAATTATTATACTGATTTCCTGCGTAATACTATTGTTGACATTTGGTGCGTAAGGTTAACGTAAAAACTAACATGGCAGATAAGTTACGAGCAGCAGACCGCCAATCAATTGTCATTGCTACAGCCTAGTAAGGGGTTTCAGAATTCAGAATTTCATTTTATGCAATGTTTTTGCATGTAGAAATAAAAACATTCAAAATATCTGTTTAAAATCTGATGATTCCAGGCTGGAGTTGCTTAAAAAAGGTTTTCTAGCTGAGACAAAAAGCATGATTTTCTCTAAAAAAACGAGTTCTAAATTAACTATAAAATTGACTATATTGTTATAACAGTAAGATTATTCATCCGTTTATTTATTTATTCATTCATTCATTCATTCATTCATTCATTCATTCATTCATTCATTCATTCATTCATTCATTCATTCATTCATTCATTCATTCGTTTACTCATTCGCTGTCTCAGGAAGGTTTTAGTGTTTTAAATTTCATCAACTATTCTTAAAAAGACAATCTTCCTTACCTTGTACTTTTCAGTGCAATATTTCAACATATACAAAATAACTTTTCAGACATTATTTTCACACCCACAACTCCACTGACTACTCATTTCGAGGGTCACAGTAGATGTGCAATATCTACTATGTGAACATTCGAATCCCTTTTATGTGGTTGCTTGGCAACAATTGTTTATGGTAGCTAGGACTAATTCATTATGACTACGCTGCCCACACGAAATAAATTGCATTTTACGATAAAATTACATCCCGTCCTGAAATAGCTAACTTACAATTGACATGCAACAACACCCTTTTTAGAATATACAAGTAGCTAAACAAATTTTGTGTGTCATTAAAACTGACTAAGAAGTGATAAATAACCCCTTGCCTGTTGATATCCACTCGCCAGTTGAATCCTCTTGTTTCTCCCAAAATGGAGATCACGAAATTTGGAGACCTCTCTTTACATTTTCTAGTTCGTAATTATAAAACACGTTATAAGTTGTTACTGTTTTCTGCAAAACAAAATGTTTTTTTTTTGCTTCAACTTTATCGCATTTCGCGCGAACTTTAAATATTAGCCAATCAAATTGCTCAAAAAAGAATAGTTCACTAGATGTGCTTTTCCACATCAAACAACATTTATTCATTGACTTCTGTATTTGAAATGTGTTATCCGATTTGGAGAAGCAAATAAAAAAGCGATAGGCGTTTTTTTTTTCTTTCTTTTTTTGTCACGAGAATTTTTGCATATAGTCATTTTGCTCATTTTTTTAACAAGGAAAACAATGTTGTTAACAAAATGACTTCTATCCTACGCCTTCTATTTATCCCCTCTTAATCTGACAAGAATAGCTTTAGTATGCATTTTTAGCTGCGTCCGAAATATTAAAAGTATCTTGATGACCGGCTTCGAGTTCTCTTATACAACTTAGTTAATTGCTATGACAACCAAATCAAGAAAAATTAAAATTAATTTTTACAGTTTTGTGATAAAACTTCATTGATTGCATTTTTAATGTCAAAAAAGTCTGTACGCTTCTTCTATCCATTTTACATCTGTTTTGAAGTTTTATTTCAGTATATACTCCCGCTAACTCAATTATAGCGTGGACAACACCAATTTTCAAAAAATTCAATTTCCACTTATTAAACAAATAAGAAAATCCACGGCCGCCATTTTAGTAGAATCATGTATACAGAAAAAATGATAATAACTTTCTGAAAAATGGTCAGAACTTTTTTCGAAATAAGTTCTGATAACGTCATTAGAATAAATAAATTAAAAACCCATGCCCGAATTTCGTTGAAAAGATAATTCAGTGTTCTAAGGCCGAGGTTTTTTATAAGAACAATTTAAGACTAAATTAACAAAAAATAGGAACAAAATAAGAACAATGGTTGGAATTTTTACTGATTTTTTTCTCTTTTTTAGCCTAAAAAAATAAGAACACGAGTATTTCATGGTTCTTATAAAAAAGTGTAATAGAAAGGATGAAATGAGATGACATAGGTACGGAATGAAATAAAGTAAAAAAATCTGATATTAAAAAAACACCATGTTTACCAGTTCTTTACAGAACCAAAAGTTTATTCAAAAGCTGCTGTTAATAATAATAATAATAACAACAATAATATTGATAAAAATAAAGACAAAATGTTGGCAGGGGTTTTAACCTATAGCTTTTATGCAGTGGAAACAAACACTCCGCCGCAAGATATATGCGACGATAAAACTATTTCGTTGCACAGGCATGCAAGAGAATACCACTAACGAATTTTAAACGCTCTCTTTACCTGGACGACGTATGCGCAAAAATAGCGACTTTGTAGTTTGCCAAGTTAGTGATCGTTTGTCTGTGTTTAAAAGATGACAAAAAACTGTGTCCGTGATTGTAGATAACTTTTCGTATCCGACAATTTGCTTCTTAAAACTTCTTGTCAGTCATATAAAGTTTTCAAATAATACTTCAATCAATGTACAACACAAGAATTTTATACCTAAGCAACAGTAGATTTAAAAAAAAAAAAAAAAAAATATGAAGAGAGACTAGGATGTCATGTTTTCACAGCATAACCTTCAAACATAATTATTATACCTATTTTGATCTTTTGCGGTAGACCCAAGTTGCACACAATAAGTTTTCTAAAAAAATAGACTCGTTTTATAGACATTTTATTATATCAATAATTAATTCTTACATCAATAATTCTTCATTAAAATAAACTATCCAGTATAAACACGCGACCAAATATGAATGAGTACACCTCAATTGCTGGAGGTTGAAACTAAAAATAATTTAACATCGTGAGTAACCCTGCATCAAGCTTTTTCACCACATAATAAAGTATACAGTTCTTTTAACGCACGCTTTATAAAAATTCAGTAATGTTTAATATATCTTTCACTTAATTATTTTCTTTCGTGCACCGTAGCTTTTGATAACCTCCGAATAGAATGTTTCTCTGCATCCACCCAACCATGGTGGAGTTTTACTTAAATTATCGCTCTAGTGAGGCTTAAGTAATGTAAAAAAACTAATAAGCAATAGAACTGTTACCTGTTAGAATTTCTACATGTAATGTAAACTGAAAAAGACGTGTAACTGTAACTGTCATCTGTTTTTCCCTTATTTAATACAAAAAGCGTTTCAGAAACAATCGCAGAAATATACGAGATATACGATAAATAAATCAAATAAATAAATATACGATATTTTCTGTCCCAAAAATTGGGGATTACAAAGTGTGACAAGGTGGGATTACAAAGTGCGACGGGTCAGGGGGGAATACAAAGTGCGTCATGAAAGGATTACAAAGTGCGATAGGTTTGGAATTACAAAGTGCGATAAAATGGGTTACATATTGCGATGAGATTACAAAGTGCAACAAAATTGGATTACAAAGTGCGACGGGATTACAAAGTGATACACTACAGGGACATTATCGTTTGTTTCGGTTTTTTAGGCTCGCAACATTACTAGACCCGCAACAACCGCAAAGGCAGCAATTGCCCAATCACTGGGGTTAAGCATCGGGGTTAAGTAGCTGAAAACACCCCCATGCTGAAAAGCATAATCAGATATTCCATAGAAACTATATAAATCTATCCACAAGTTACGAAAATTATAAATAATAAAATCAAAACGTGTTCTCACAAACTTCTGCTCCTTTTTTGTTTTTGTCCCTACTGAGAGAAAAACTAGTGGGAGCAAAACAGCAATGCTTCGAAATTCCAAAACACGTAGGAACAACATTTAAAAAAGCCGCATTTAGAACGATTGAGAACAATCTAGGCTTCGAACATTGATCAGATCATCGTTTTCAACAACTTGTTAATAAAGCATCTTTAGGCTTCTTAGTCTTTCCTGAAGTCCAATGTTCTTCCAGAAAAAGCATACATTAAAGTCAAAATGGAGGATGAACTTATTCTTTTGGGGCTACAAAAGTAAAGGGATGCTACAAAAGATAAAAAAATACTACAAAGATAAAGAAATGCTACAAAAAAACAAGGAAAATACAAAGATAAAGGAATATTACAACAGTAAAGGATATTAAACCGAAGCTAAATTTACCTGATTCTAAAACTTCGTTACTAACTTTTTTAGAAATAGCATGGTCTCACATATTTCGTGCATATCGTGTCTATTAATCTCACCCTGTAATTAAAATTAATAATTAATCCCAAATTTGCGTCTGTAGCTAAAATAAGCCAGTTGATTTGACAGTGTGGCCAGCTAAATCACTGCACAAAAGAGAACGCCAGTAATGTGGGCCGTCTAAAAACTACGTTGAAACGAAATACGAATACAGTTAAAATTTGAAACAATAATCAAAATAATGAGTTGATAATTTAAATTATTGATAGACTGAAAGTGCACATAATTTATTAAACCCAAATCATATTATTAATTTATTCGCTTTGATCTGCGAAGGGTTGGAAATATATGAGTAAACGAGACATGCTGATGTCAGCAGAAATTAGTATGGTTTTAAATTTCCATGCTGGTCAAATAACCTAACATCGAAAAGTGAAGGTGACATATTATATTAATCAGTCAAAACATTGAACAAATAACTCTTTGCGATTAATCATTTTTTATAAGGCGACTTCAACTTAATTAGTTGTTCTACGGGCCCGACCGACCCTAATTTTCTAATATCAAGCAAAAAAATTTTAAAGAAAAAAATGAAGAAAAAAAACATTTTCTCATCCCATTTCTTGAAAATATAATGAGCACAGAAGATAATCAATGATGTTATTTTTTGTTGGTTGAATGTCAATCTACAATTATACTAAACAAGGTGAATCAATAACGTTACTTTAGGACCACCATTGGTAAGGCCACTTGAAATTGATTCTTTGTTCATGGTAATTTGTTGCGATAAAACTAAAATGCGCGATGCCCTAATTTTGAAATCACAAAAATAGTTACGTGGTTAAAACAGAAGTTTAATTTTTTATGCGATTTATAACAAAAATTAGCTACTTTCGCTAAAATAGTTATAATACAAGTGAAAAACAAGACAGATTATTATTGTCGTAACACCCTTCTTCGTTCTGATTATTATATATCTGTAAAATTACGCTAGCAAAACTATTATTTGAATTATCTTATCAAAAAAAAAAATGTCGGACAAGATTCGTCACGCGGACAAAAAATGTTACTTTTACACAGCACGTAGTAAAAACATGTAAAACAACCCTAGGCTAGTTTTCAAGTGAGTGTTCTAATACGTAATTCGTCAAACAAAATTTTTGTCAGAAAAAAGTTGGGTTTTTTTCGGAGAGTAAAGACTTTCAAAATTTTAATTGCACAGCGAGTAAAGACTTGTGTGGGGAGTGACTTTCAAAATTTTACTTATACAAAGGGGAAGGTGTACACAAGTTAATCTTCGTTACTTTAGTCTGTACAGAAAATGCTCTTCTTTCCATTAAACTGCAACTTTTGAAGCAAATATATCCTTCTTATTGCAATAAATAC
Organism: Hydractinia echinata; assembly: GCA_030067915.1. Classification (NCBI taxonomy): domain Eukaryota; kingdom Metazoa; phylum Cnidaria; class Hydrozoa; order Anthoathecata; family Hydractiniidae; genus Hydractinia; species Hydractinia echinata. The sequence goes on along the minus strand of JASGCC010000078.1, from coordinate 512,117 downwards.
AAACATCAAATTATAATAATTCATCCCTTTCTACAAAAAAAATTCCCACTCAAGAAGCAGTGTTGCCACTGTTTTTCTACAGTCACATTTGAGGAGATTTGAGGACTTCCGAAGAGGATTATCAAGCTTTTTTGAGAAGACGAGGGTGTTTTCATGAAGAAAAAAACTGTAGCAAATTTCCTGCAAAATAAGAAAATTTTGCATATGCGCATGCGCAATTTTATTGCTGCTAAAAAAAAAGAAATAAGATATGGGTAAAGGATCCCGTTGTAAAAGATTTTTATCCTGCGTTTTCGTTGAAACGTAAACTATTCTTTTCTAATTATACGTTTTTACATTTATATAACTACGTTTTCACATTTATACGTTTTTATATTTATATAACTACGTCTTCACATTTACATGTTCTTACATTTCCACGTTTTTATATTTCACGTTTTTAGTTGTTATCAAAAATTAAAATGCAAATAGCTCAACTATTACGCCAATTGTATCTGTAACTTATAGTAACATCTTACTTGTATCTTTTTTTACGGCGAAATATATACCTTACCTTACCTAATCTATACAGTTCACAAAATTATCAGTGTTTTTGTTTTTAGAAGTTTCTTAACATTTGGGTGATTTAATGCAGGGTGGACTATTACAGGCATTTTCAAAACAATTTATTTGTACAATATGCTCCTCTTTTTCTTTCGTTCCCTCTTTTTTTCTTCCCATACCAGAAAAACACAAATCAAGGAGCTCAAAGAATTCGATATCACGTCACTAGATTTATTTATATAATTACAGTATTTACTTACTTTCCTGTTTGGGATTGAAAGTAATTCAAAGTCTAACCACACAAAAATATACAGCCACATACACAGCTAACCACACAAAAATACAGATATTAAAAAGCAATCAATCCTGTTATTGACTGGGACAATAAAAATATCATAGACCGAGAGTCTGGTTGGACAGCAAGAAAAGTAAAAGAAACAATAAATAATATATAAACAGAAATCCTCATATCAATAGTATTTCCTATCAACTTCCAGAAATATGATTACCCGCACTTCGGAAAGCGAACATTTAGGAAAAAGTGCAAAAAATGGTTCGGGACAAACGTAACAAAAAGCGAAATTTTAGAAAAAGAGCCGTAACATAAAGCGAACTTTTAAAAAAAGGAAAGATTTTAATCAATCTATTGCTTCCATCTGGGTCCGTGAAAAAGTTAATTACTTTAATTGCTGTGATCTGATTGGTTAATTTCGATCCTCTAATTATCTCTTCAAATAATAAATAGCCAAAGATGATTACGATCATTGCCCGTCGATGACAGCCGTAGCTGTCGAAACGTAGCCTAGAATAAACTCGCTTGTTCATGACATGATAATATTTATATTATTCAACAATCAATCCTTGTCTCCTACTGCCTAATCATTAGTACGATTGATACATTCACAGGAAGGTATTCCCATATCTCCTCCGCACAACAGTCTTTATATTATTACTTTTCAGCATTTCCTAGATTTGTTAATTTTGACGAATAAAGTTTGAAATATGACCATAACATTGCACAACTTACACTGGGTGGGTTAAAGTTTCTGTGATGTCTTGCATCTGAATTGATCAAATATCTCTGGCGTGAACAAACCGCCACAAAAGTATCTCTTCTATATTAATTTTGACAGAAAATTGAAACTGAGACTTTTACGATGTATGCAATGATTGGTTATCTTTTTTCAGGTAGATTAAAAAAATGGTCCTTATGAAACCAATAATGCTGAAAAACAACCCTAAAGGTACGATTTTTTCATGTTGAATTCGTTTCAGACAGTTTTTCATTCAACATTTTCAAATTTTTAAAAGATTTTAACGTCGTCGGTCGAAATAGTTTAAAAAACAAAACATTAAAAAAAGGCTTGATGTTGTGGCGAGACACACGTACACTAAACAAAATACTGGCATAATGAGCAGTGAAAGTTAATCAAACAATGATGTACGGGGAGCTGCCCTCCAAGAGTTTATGAAAGGAAAGAACATCTGCTTAAATTCTTGTCGATCTTCCACCCAGAGGTTCTTAACAAAATTGTGGAAATAACCATTCTGACTCCAGCATTTCACCCAACAACAAGGCATTCCTTTGTCGGGATTCTCATCATCTGAATTAACCAATGAAATAAGAGATTCAAAGCAATTGCTTCAGTTGTTTTGACTGCCATTTTGTTGTTGACAAAAAAGTTTCGAATTCAGAATGAACATTTGAAAATTTGAATGTTGGATAAACAACTATAAATCTATGTTGGATGAAAAAAATCGATTTTATCCAACATTGAACTTTCATCCATCATCAAATTTTGTTGGACGAAATTTTAGATTCGTTTGCTCCCCGCCAAACTTTACATAAAACATATCAGAAATTTATTTTGCAAAATTCTCAGATTCAGCATGCACAGAAAGTCATTTGAAACAAATTGGCCAATTAAACTACCAGCATTTTTCTGTGATATTAAGTGCAGAGACCATTTACAAAGACTGGACAAGGGAAGTTTAACTACGGCGAGCACTTAAAGAGTTAAAAGCAGAAAACAAGGGTCTATCTTCATTGGGTTGAAAAAAAGGTAAAGAAGCAGACTGGGGTAAAAGTTGACAATGAACTGACAGATTGGACAATTATGACAGAATTTAGCACAAAAATACAAAAATAAAACTGCTTTGCAAGTCTTTTTTAATAAGAACCCCAGAAGTAAGGTTCTTATAAAAAAAAATGGATGTTTCTTGAAGATTTTCTGAAGATTTATGGAGTCAAACCCCTGTTTTATACCCTTAAAATTATTTTTACCAAAATTCTTGTCACTCTATCAATTAACTTTTTAAATTTTTACAATTTTGCAAGAAAATGGTTAAAAGTACCTATAATCTCAGCTTTAAGTTAGGAAACATTGAGTTTCTTATAAAAAGAGAAGTGTATCTGACTAAACCTTAAGAAAGTTCAAGCGACCATCTAGGATGAGTATATGAACAGCTATACCATCTAGTCCAATCACCAAGTTCATGGTATGAAACATTCTAATGTAGGTTAGCATACAGAGTCCTACACAGCGCAACATACTTATTATCAGACGACAAGGATGTTCACCAAACGAAAACCACAACAATCCCTTTGTCTGTACTGATCATTTAACATCCATGAACTATACAGTTTGAAGTAAATATGTGGCCCATAACCTGCTATGATGCTTGCATCACAAAGAGCATTCATAGCAGCAGAATCCTCTGACAGAATATGAAAAGCATTAAGGTATGATGCCCAGTTTTATAATGATGCACAAAATGTCACTGAAGAAAAAGTGTTTTATAAAATATGACAGTATAAAAAGGGCATAAACCAGGCACTCTTATTGGACAAGAAAATAAACAGGTACTTGTCAAGATGGTGGAAGTTATGTTAAAGTCCACATTTGTCGGTAGCAAAAGGGGGACCAAGTGTCACATTCACATTCACAAAAACCTTTCCAAAACACTGAAGTAACATTTACGTAGTTAGGGGCCATTCGATAATTACATAACACCCAAATTCGCCATTTTTTACCACCCCCACCCCTTGTAATGCATCGTAACAAATCTAGTACCACCTACTTACCCTCCCACCTTGTTACGTAATATTTTAAATCTTTGGACCTCATCTTTTCATACTAAAAACCTTCATGTAACAGATAATCAGGCAAACTAGTGCTCTAATATGAAAAAAACATGTATCAGGGCCATTTATTTAGCACACATTTTCGGTACTATTGCGAAAGTCGAGAAGCAAGAAACAAATTCAAGATGTGGATCATACACTAAAATAACTAAAAATATCCGTGAAACATAATAATTCTCTGTTACATAACAAAAGAGCTCTGCAAGATAAAGACTAGCAATAAATGGACTAGAGTAATCCACGGCAAAAAATTAAAAAATTAAGCATATATTGAAAAGAAGGCAGAACATATGGTAGCTGCATAAATATATGAGTTAAAATTCCTGACCATTTTATAAAAAGATGAAATTTTCCAGACAATTTCCTGAAAAATTTGCCTACATTTTTAAAATCCCTGTCAATGTGTGGACACCCTGATGACCAAAACAATACGTGGCAAGCATTGAACACAAGTCGGGATTCTAAGCAACAAAGAAAAACATAGACAACATCCACAGTAAACATCCAAAGAAAGTGAAGTTTGTAGTGATGGTCTGGCCAAGACTAGTATCGTAAAGGTAAAGTCATGAGTAAAAGTGATTATAAATTCCTTGAATATCTGAACATCATGCAGTAAGCAGAAAATAAAATGAAGAGAGATTGTTAATCTTCCATTCTAGACATCATCATCATCATTCTCGGCTTAACGTCCGTTTTCCATGCTAGCATGGGTTGGACGGGGTATATTAATGACCCTCTTCCAGTCTGATCTAGACTGTGTTAGATCTAAACTCAACTTCCTCTGTATCAAGTCTGTCCTTATAACCTCCTGCCAAGTCTTTCTCGGTCTGCCTCTGGGCTTTGCCCCAGGAACTATCAAGTCTCTACACTTTCCTACCCAATTATCCTCCTCCATTCTTTCCAAGTTCCCCAGCCAATTCAATCTTCTTATCTGGATAACATCTTTAATTCTACAGATACTTAGCCTGCTTCTTAGCTCATCTGAACTCTTTCTGTCTCTCAGACTGGCGTTACACATCCACCTAACCATTCTCATATCATTCCTTTCTAAACGGTCAAGATCTTCCTGCTTCACTGCCCATGTCTCACTACCGTACAACATAACACTTCTTACACAGGCCTCATACAACCTACCTTTTACCTCAATTGACAAGACTCTGCTAGTCAACAAAGGCAGTAACTCTCCGAACTTTTTCCAAGCAGAACCTATCCTGCAAGTAACACTTCTTCCAACACCCCCTTCACTGCCCAACATATCACCTAAGTAACAGAAGTTCTCAACTATCTCTAACGAGCCACTGTTGTACATCATTAAAGCTGGAAATACATCATTCTCTATAATCTCACCTTTGCAACGCTTGCATACAAACTGAATGTCAGCTCTTAACCTTCCACCAATACTACTGCACTTCTTATGTACCCAATGCTTGCAAGTCTGACAAAAAATTGAGTTACTACCAACCCCTTTCCTGCAAACTCCACAAGGCCACTTTCCAACTGCAAGGTCACACTTGGCTGCAATGCTACTAATCATGACTTTAGACTTTGCTGTGTTCACCCTTAGCCCTTTCTCTTCTAGTCCTTTCTTCCACTTCTCAAACTTTTCAACTAATTCTTCCATCGACTCTGCTATGAGAACCAAATCATCTGCATACAATAACTCCCATGGACAACCTGTTCTGAACTCCATCGACAGCGCTTCTGCCCTTGAAACAATTCACTATTACACTTGACTGCCACTCACTCGGAATAGCACCATCCTTTATAATCTGATTAGCAAGACTTGTAATAAGCTCAACTCCAATATATCCAGATGCTTTTACCATCTCTGCAAAAATACCTGATACTCCTGCAGCCTTGCCAATCTTCAATTTCCTAATAGCCTCCACTACCCATTCTGTCTTGATCTGCATAGCTGGCCCTTCTACAACATCATCATCAGACAAATTATCCTCATCCCAATCAAACTCAGTGTTAAGCAACCTCTGATAATAATTCTTCCAAGCTACCCTTTTCTCCTCCTCTGTGCTAGCCAAAACACCTTCATCATTACGTATACACTTCTCACCTACAACATCTTGATTAGTCTTCTTCATTTCCTTTGCTATCTTGAATACCTCATTGCGCTGGTCTTCCCTTCTTAACACATCTGCAAATCTATTTCTCTCTGCTTCTGATTTTGCCTTATACACTGCTGTACGAGCACGACGCTTAGCTTCTAAGTAAATATTTTTACTACCACCTGACTTCCACTCTTTCCAAAGTTTCCTCTTTTCCTTTATACACTGGTCAACCTCATTATTCCACCACCAGGTCTGTCTATGTCTAGCTGGTCCTTTCGTCCACCCACAGGTATCATCAGAAGCTTCTAGAAGACAATTCTTCAAAGTAGTCCAAGTACTTTCAACATTGTCACTATCACATTGACCATGTTAGTTTGATGTGTATTTCGAATTAACAGATATTAACTTTTGTCAGACTTGTAAGCATTGATATTTCAGGGGGGTTAAGAGCTGACATTCAGAATTTCACGTAGTTATTGCAAAAGTGAGCTTATAGACATCAATACGTTTTCAGCTTTAGTGATATCAACAGTGGCTAGATAGAGATAGTCGAGCACTTGTTTTGCTAGGAGATGTGTTGTATAATGAAGGTGGTGTTGGAAGTAGTGTTATTTGCAGGATAGGTTCTCCTTTGTTGACTAGCGAGTCTTGTCGATTGAGGTAAAAGGTAGGTTGCATAAGAAGCGTTATGTTGTACAGAAATGAGGTCTGGACATTGAAACAGGATCTTGACTGCTTAGAGTAAAGATATGAGAATGGTTAGGTGGATGTGTAACACCAGTTTGAAAAACAAAAAGAGTTCAGATGAGCTAAGAAGCAGACTAGGTTTTACAATTAGTAATGTTATAAAGATGAGAAGAACGAGTTGGTTTAGGCAGTTGGAAAGAATGAAGAAGGTGGTTAAGAAAGTGTAAAGACTTGATACTGGGTTAACAATCAATTTTTCAAAAACGGGACACTAAAGAAATATTAATGAAAACGTCACATTGCTGTGGGGATAAAAATGTGTGCATTGTCTAACATTGAAATAAATAGCAATGATGATATTAACCTTTCATGAGCATGCTTTGTTTTCTGAAATTTATAAATTACAGGCATGAAGAACAGTGATGATAAAGTTCAGAACATGGAAGTTAAAGTCTATATCGTTTTGTGGAATCGCAAGTTGAAATGCCCTACAAGTTCAATGCAGTTTAAAAGCTTCATCAATTTAAACACTTGGAATCTAGACGAGTATGGTAATCCAAAGTTTTTACAAAATTAAGTTTGTGACAGATCGAAGTTGATATGTTTTAGCTAGTGTGGTCTACTTTGTTGCTCTATATAAATGTTTAACAAATCTGTTGAAAGCAAGGTTAAATCTATGAAATAATTGAGATGGTAATTAGGACGATGTAATTATCAGCGTCTTTGCACTATACGTAACTAGTACATTTTTTCTAAAAATAAAACAACGCTAAAGATCTAACCTTCAGTTGAATCTTTAAAATCTTTAGGTTAGTTAGACTTCATTCAGCAATGCAATGTTTATGTTCTAAAAAAGTATAAAGGCAACATAATTACCATTGGAATAGCTGTCAAGCCCCCTTCCTTTCTCTTCTTGAAAATACATTCCTTAAAAATATACACTTAATAATCATGGCAAATAAGTTGCTGTTATATTATATATTTTATTTTTATAATAATTTTTGGCGTTTTATTCAATTCCATCCTACTTGTAGGATTTTAATTATCTAACTGCAAACCGACATGCAGATCCCACGTTTAGAGGTCATCAGTAAAAAATTAAGAGGCCTGGGACATGCAAATAAGTGTCATTTTGGCAAAGAAAATTATGTTAATCAATTCACTTTTATAATATCTATCTATCTTTCAAAATTTGTTATTACTTAAATATGACATCAAAATTTATGCAGCATAATTAAATTTGAAACTTTTTAAATGTGTAAGAACAAAAAGAGCTTTTTAAAAAATTTGAAAAGACTTTTTAAGCTCTATAATATAAGTCCAACATCATTTTATATACCTTGGGTTCCCTTTAATAAGGTATTATAATAGTTTTTTAATTTCGCTATTAAGAAATATAATTGCTCCGATATTTCTTCGCGACTGCATTGTTTTTAACCACGCAAATATAACAACTGTGGTCCTCCACGCAAAAGTGTGATATTAGCATGTACGTGGTAGATTACATTCAGACTGTACTGTAGCTTTCTGTTGAGTTCCAAGTTCAAGGTTGATCCGTTTTTATTCGAATTTTTGTGGGTGCCAAAGATCATAAATTCGGTTTTTCCATCCTTCAGATTTAATATAAGTTCATTTTCAATGAAGTACCAGTCTACGTTTTTTAATTCAGCATTAAAAGCAATCTCAAGTTGCTGACTTGTTTTTCGTCCAATGTATAACACGGTATCGTCTGCACAGTCTAGTACTCTAGAATGCTTCAAACAATTTTCGAAATCATTGAATTAAATTAAAAAGAGACAGGGTCCAAAAATCATCCGTTTTCCCACCCTTGTGGAGTGGGATTATTTTCGCTAACTTCCATTCAGTTGGTATGGTGGCTGTTTTTAGCGACAAGTTGATGAATGACAAGGAACTCGATAACGCGGTGGTGTCATCTTTCAAAAGTCCTGATGGTATTTGGTCATAACCTGTAGCTTTCTTGAGCTTTCTTCAGCTGACTTTCAACAAATACATTCGAAACGTAAGTGATCGCAAAAATAGAATTCGTATTTTCATTTACTTCACTTGGTTTACTCCACATGAATGCCTTTATTGGCAGTGCAACAAACTTCAGATTATTTGCACATGTGGAAAAATATGAACAAAAACTACCAGCTTTTGTTAAGTTTTCTGCAGCCGATGCACATGTTTCATTGTTTTCCGATTTTCCTTTTGTTGGTTTAACATTTTTTAATAATTTTCCAAAATTTTCTTGGGTTATTCTTGTTCTTGATAAGGAGGTTTTTGTGGAAACTGTTCTTTGTATTTTTTTAACATGTTATTGCAGCGGTTCTTCAGGTTTTTATAAGACGCCAATCAGCACTGTTGTTTGATTTTCAGGCCTTCCTCAAGACGGTATCTCTCTGGCACATCAGACAATTGTGTTAATATTGTGATATTATTATTGTTCTTTTAGTAACTAGTAACTAAGACACTGGTGAAGCTTTCAATATACATGTTCAAGGTGAGACATCCATATATGGACTTTTTATTATGGTAGCAGAGGGTGACAATTCTGGTTGTTGTGCAAGAATGTTGTGCTGTTGATGCTGGTGGCATTGTGGAATAACAGACAAGTTTATTAAGGGCACACACCCGGATGTGACACTACAGGTATAGGAGTAACTTTTGATTTATTGTTTCCATTGTGATACGTGATTGGTATTCAAATGTTATTGTGTTTGTGGCAATGGCAGCTAATAAAGTATGGAAGGCTCCACCGGTGTTCAGTGAAGAAGATGATTTGTTTTGCGACAGTAGTGATTACTGACAGTCAACTTTGCCAATTAAGGAGGAATGTCTTGTTGGATATGCAAGTTCTTCATCATATGGTTCAAGAGAAGGCACTGGTAGAGGTTATCAGAGAATTAGAGATAAAGAAAGTGGTAATAGAAGGACTTATGCTGATAGAAAAAATGGTGAACATAATCCTTTGGATAAAGATGGTAATTATACAACTTTGCTAATAAATGACCCCATAGAAATGATGGTATGGATAAAAAGGATTAGCTTGGATAATGATGGAGTGAATGAAATTCACATCACCCTTTTCAATAATGCACCTAAAAAGGAATATTGCTTGATGGGTAAAGTGTTCTCAAAGGGAATTCTTGACTCTGGATGCACAAAAATTGTCTCTGGTAAAGTTTGGATTGATGAATATGTATCAATCTTACCAGAGAAGTACAAGAAACATTCAAATTTGGTGATGGGAAAGAATGTATAGCGAATGAAAATATTATTATACCAGTTGTAATTGGAAAGAAGTTGTACAAACTTTTTGCATGTATCACAGGTATCACTTTCTTACTGTCACCAAGAAAAATGATTGATGCTCCCTGTGAAGAGCCACATTTCAAATATGCATGAGTTGCATCAGCAAAACACAGAATTTTTGTGTTTTCCATGTCAGAAATTGCGGGTATGCTCAGTGACACATGTCTCTCTTTCAACTTCTTAACAGCTTTGTTGGCGAGTCTCAGATGTTCCATTGTTGGTTCCTTACCAGCATTGGCAACAAAGCAAGTATCAAATGAAATATCAGGCCATGTTTGGTTTTGTTCCAGGGCGTGGCACTACAGATGCAATATTTTTACTCAGACAGCTTCAGGAAAAGTATTTAGGAAAGAGAAAGAATCTCTATTTTGCCTTTGTAGATTTAGAGAAAGCTTTTGATAGAGTGCCACGTAAAGTTATTTGGTGGGCTATGAGAAAATTAGGTGTGGATGAGTGGCTAGTTACGATGGTACAGTCTATGTACAGCAATGCTAGAAGTCGTGTCAGGATTAACGATTCACTTAGTGATAAATTTAGTGTAAATGTTGGTGTACATCAGGGTTCTGTACTTAGTCCTTTGTTGTTTGTTCTAGTCTTAGAAGCGCTGTCGATGGAGTTCAGAACAGGTTGTCCATGGGAGTTATTGTATGCAGATGATTTGGTTCTCATAGCAGAGTCGATGGAAGAATTAGTTGAAAAGTTTGAGAAGTGGAAGAAAGGACTAGAAGAGAAAGGGCTAAGGGTGAACACAGCAAAGTCTAAAGTCATGATTAGTAGCGTTGCAGCCAAGTGTGACCTTGTAGTTGGAAAGTGGCCAGTGGCTCGTTAGAGATAGTTGAGAACTTCTGTTACTTAGGTGATATGTTGGGCAGTGAAGGGGGTGTTGGAAGAAGTGTTACTTGCAGGATAGGTTCTGCTTGGAAAAAGTTCAGAGAGTTACTTCCTTTGTTGACTAGCAGAGTCTTGTCAATTGAGGTAAAAGGTAGGTTGTATGAGGCCTGTGTAAGAAGTGTTATGTTGTACGGTAGTGAGACATGGGCAGTGAAGCAGGAAGATCTTGACCGTTTAGAAAGGAATGATATGAGAATGGTTAGGTGGATGTGTAACGCCAGTCTGAGAGACAGAAAGAGTTCAGATGAGCTAAGAAGCAGGCTACAGTACTGGAAAAAGGTTGTTTAACATATCGAGCGCGTAAAGTGCGCGGACTCCCTCGATACGCGATGTACAGCGTTTATAATAATAAGAAACAATTAAAATAAATTGTCTCGATCTATCGAGAATCTAGTATCGTGACAAAATCCGTCTCGATGTGTCGCGATGGTAGGTGATAATGAGAATAAAGAGAAAGTTTTTTTTATTTCAAACACATCTCTGTTTTATCTTTTTTTTATTTTAAATAGGTGTATATTATAAGAAAATTTTTAACTTTCGTATTTATTAAAGTAATTCTAGCGCATTACATTTTCTATTGCCGTTCTTCGTTCTTAAATTTTTAAAAATGCGATCTAACGAAGCTTTTCTATCGCCGTTCTTCGTTCTTAAACTTTTAAAACGCGATCCAAAACAGCATTTCTATCGCCGCTTTTTGTTCTTAAACTTTTAAAACGTGATCTAAGAAAGCATTTCTATCGTCGCTTTTCGTTTATAAACTTTTAAAATGCGATCTAAAAAAACATTTCTATCGCCGCATTTCGTTCTTAAGTTCTTAAAATGCGATCTAAAAAAGCATTTCTATCGCCGCATTTCGTTCTTAAACTTTTAAAATTCGATCCAAAAACACATTTCTCTCGCCGCTTTTCGTTTATAAACTTTTAAAATGCAATCTAAAAAACCATTTCTATCGCCGCTTTTCGTTTATAAACTTTTAAAATGCGATCTTAAAAAACATTTCTATCGCCGCTTTTCGTTTTTAAACTTTTAAAATGCGATCTAAAAAAACATTTCTATCGCCGCATTTCGTTCTTAAGTTTTTAAAATGCGATCTAAAGAAGCATTTCTATCGCCGCATTTCGTTCTTAACTTTTAAAATTCGATCTAAAAAAACATTTCTATCGCCGCTTTTCGTTTATAAACTTTTAAAATTCGATCTAAAAAAACATTTCTATTGCCGCTTTTCGTTTATAAACTTTTAAAATGCGATCTAAAAAGTTAAAAAAATATAACACAAAGGAAGTATAATTATATTTAAACATCCGCGATCATTGTTGAATACACTCTTATTTTTAAAATAGTTCTATTATGAAAAAGTGTTAATGGCCTCGATAGCTTCGAGAATGATATCGAGACGGATGCATCGCGAAGCCCTCTCGATACAATTTGAAAGTAAAAAAACGTCTATCGCGGATCGAGAATACCGTCGCGATACGCGAAGCGCGATGTTAAACAACCTTTTTCCAGTACTGTAAGTATCTGTAGAATTAAAGATGTTATCCAGATAAGAAGATTGAATTGGCTGGGGCACTTGTAAAAAATGGAGGAGAATGACTGGGTAAGAAAGTGTAGAGACTTGATAGTTCCTGGGGCAAAGCCCAGAGGCAGACCGAGAAAGACTTGGCAGGAGGTTATAAGGACAGACTTGATACAGAGGAAGTTGAGTTTAGATCTAACACAGTCTAGATCAGATTGGAAGAGGGTCATTAATATACCCCGTCCAACTCATGCTAGCATGGAAAACGGACGTTAAGCCGAGAATGATGATGATGATGATCAGTAATTGACTTCAATTTTAACCTTTCAACAGCATCAAGAATTTCATCAGATTGCTTCTTCCTTTCAACAGTATTCTAGCTTTGAATGTACTGATCTTGATTGATTCTGATGCCATTGCTGCTTTGACTGATGTTGAGACCCAAATATTTAAAACATAAACTAGCTTCAGAACTGATCTTAAACTTATTCTTCAACTTTGCAATGACCTTGTCATAAAACTGTTCTGAACCACAATAAGTAAAGTCATCAACATGACATACTAACAATCCTTTTAGCTGATTATTTTCATGCCACATGAACAATGCTGGGTCATATACACTCATCTTGGCACCTAAACTTAGTAATGTGCTTTTGACTCTAGCATACCATGCATGTTATTATACCAGTTGTAATTGGAAAGAAGTTGTATAAACTTTCAGTGGATGTTGTTGATAATGATTATCAGAAAGTCAATGAAGTCATTGGGCATAAAATTGGATTTTGAGAGGGACTTGATTGAGATTGAGAATATGAAAATACCACTGTACATCTCAAGCAGTGGACACTATTGCATACCGTTGACACCATGGGATCTTGATGTGAAATACAGCAATATCATTCTGCATGCAACCAATATCAGTGGTTTATCAAGAAATGAAAAAGGCGTTGAGACTACACTGCCAATTTGCACATGCATCAAAAGAGAAACTGATAAAGCTAGTAAGAAGTAGTGACATGAAGGAAGATAAAGATTTTTTTAAATGCTTTGAGGAGTATTGTGTTATTACAGTTTGAACTTATTTGGTTTGAATTGAAGTTCTGTTTTACAAGAATTGGTCCAATTCGAACTTATTTGGTTTGGATTAAAATTATGTTCGAACTCATTTGGTTTATGTTGAGTTTGGCCACTTCATTCAGAAGAGGTGGAATGTTAATATTGTGATATTATTATTGTTCTTTTAGGAACTAGTAACTAAGATACTGGTGAAGCTTTCAATGTACATGTTCAAGGTGAGACATCCATATGGTGTTTTTAACAAATTGCCTCCCTTCACTCTCTTTTGTATAAGTGGTGTGTGTTTATTGATTACGGATAACAAAATATTTTTAAAATAACTCAACGCACTAATTACATCAGTCAATGTGTACAAATGCTTCAATTTTGAATTGCAGTTGGTATAATTAGGACAAATAATTACTTTTAGTGGAAGTTTTTGACCAGTATGTCTTCAGACGCAATCGGTATTGCCAATATTCAAGGGTATGACATCCGCTTGATTCTCTTGTTGTTCTCATAGCAGCTGTTACCAACTGATTAAATCACTGACAGCAATTAGCTCTTTAATTTTATTTGTGCAATTAACATTAAAGTCGCCCATAACGATAACTTCTAGCGATAGGTCTTACGGTCTCAAGTAGGTATTGAAAATATTTTCTCCACTCCTTGTGTAGGTGAAGTGAATTGTCGGGGTGGTACATACAGCGGATTAGACAATGTTTTGCTTTTTCCGGGCATATTTCGATCCAGAAATTCACATTCAAGGTCTTCTTGTCTTTTCCAGTTAATATTCTCAGATGCGTAATATAGCATCGCCTTCTCCTAAGCCAGTTTTTAATCTCTTTTCTACAAATTGAAACCCTGGGATACGAAACAAGCTATCACTTTCAGTAAAAATTTTTTGTTTTGTTAAGCATTGTCAAGCATTGGTGAAAAACTTTACTCCTTTTCTCAAAGTAAAATCTGTTAATCTACCAACATTTCCACCAGTTTGTGGTCCCCGGCACGCTTTAAATAAAAGTAGCAGAAAAAACAAACTCCATTTTACGTAAGATAAATTTCTGCTCTTTTATACTGCTGTAAACAACCAAAAGAAATTGTAGCATTTACTTGTGTTAGATTTGCTGAAACTTCACTATTTGTGAACAGTGGCTTTTTGACAAGTATAACAATAATTACAACAGCAGCAATTAAGGATGGCATGTCAATAAATAAGGCGCGAAAAGAATTTGAGAAAAGGCAGGAAGCAAAACAGAAATGACACCAGAAGAGGAGACAATGTTAATCCACTATATTAAGTACATGGATTCTATTGCACACCCATCAAGTATTTTGGCAATAAAAGCTTTTCAATGGAACATGGTTAAACAGAGCAAGTGTACAAGCTGGTTTACCCCTGTCAATGGTCCAGGTCATACTTAGTGGGACAGCTTTAAGAAATGCCATTCTCGTGAAATTACTCTTCGAAGACCTAAGGGCCTTGACAGAGGACGTTCGAGTAGCTAGTAAATGTCATGAATAAGCATTTTGAACTTTTGTAAAAAAGGTTAGTCAATTTTGATATTCTGGATAAATCGAACAAATTTTTAATTGCGACGAGTCAGGTATCTTTACGGATGGTTGGGCCACTTGCGGTTGATTTTTCGTTCATTGTAATTTGTTGTGATGAAACTAAAATGCGCGATGCGCTCATTATCTATTATTTTGACAAATAAATCATTTTGCTTTATTATTTTATGTTCAAGTTGGTTTCGTCAGTACAAAGCTACAACAGTTGTGTGTTAACTAAAACTAACACTCCTCTGTAGAGGATTGGAATCATTCAGTAATATGCCATAGACCTTCCTGCTGAAATGGTTGGTTTATTTTTTTATGTAATTGCTAACAAAAATTAGCTACTTTTGATATAATAGTTATAATACAAGTGAAAACAAGGCAGATTATTATTGTCGTAACACCCTCTTCTGTTATGAATTTGTGATGCAAAAGACTTTAAATATTGTGAACTAAACTACAGTCCATAAAAAGATTTTGCATTTAGATTTAGATTTTCTTATAAGGACTGCACAAAAACATTAAAAGAACACTAAAATTTGCTATAAAAATAATTTTCCTGTTTTTTTTATTATTTTTTTATTTTTTTATTTAATTTATTAGGGGAGGAGAATAACTTGCTGTATAAATTTCCAAACATCACAAGCATATTCTGTATAACTTTCAAAACATCAGAAGATGTGAGTAAATGGTTTTGTAATCTAGGTAATAAATACTTTTCTGCTTAAACTTTCACTATTTTTTTTTATTTTTTATTCTTTTTGTAATGAATCACAATGTGCTATATTTTTGCTGATGATACAAATGCTGTTGTTGATTTTGGATGGCCAAGGGTCTCATCTCGATATAGAGATGATCGATATGTTAGTGAAGAACCAAATCCATTTGTTATGCTTACCACCAACCAATGATTTTGTAAAGCGTATACTTGTCAAAGATTACCGATAATTTGAAGCTAGCAACTGTGGGTCACGCCGTTCCACTAACTGTCTGTAAAACAAATTTTACCACAATATTCAAGGCAACATTTGAAGGACTGATCGGGATGATTGTTATAAAAAATGGATTTCGTAAAACAGGAATCTATTCATTGGACCCTGATGCCATCGATAAGGAGAGATTAAAGCCAGACAATAGCATTGATTTTATTTTGTCTGTTTAGAATGGAAACACTTCTAACACATATACAACACCAGCAATATCAGGTTCTTCGACAGGGGAATTATGTATATAATTTGTTTCGCGGTGGGTTTTTTTCTAAACCAATAGTAGCTTCAACAAATGCTGTCCCTCCACAACCCTCAACAATTGCAACAACACCAACCAATCTTCTTACTGCAACAAGCCTGTCCATCCCGTCCATCCCGTCCACTTTAACAACATCTGTAAATCCTCTTGTTGCAGCGGTATTATCCTAGCATCGTTGGTTGATGCCTTTATCTTTCTAGCACCAAAGTCTAATAAACAAAAGAAAACCAAGATTATAACTAAGACAAGAGTTAACAAGCGATGAGCATCGACAAGTGTTTCCAGAGAATGTGAAGAAGTAAGAGTGGGAAGAGAAGGCAAAAGAAAAAAAGAAAAAAAGAGAGAACGGAAAACACAAAGTAAAGAAAGGAAGAAGTAAAAAAAATAGAAAACAATAATATGTCTAAAACCCACCCTGTGCAAGAGAGAGGAACAATATCTTTCAAAAGTGATGACAGTAAGATGGATGACAGTCAAGAGAATGAAGTAGTTGAACAGACGGACAAGGATGAGTACGAGAGCAGCAGTGAAGAAGAATTTGAGTTTGAGTCTTGTTTTGCTATATGTAAAGGGTCAAACCCATCAATTGCGTGAGACAGAATCATCTGGATTGGTTGCCATAAGTGCTTATCATGATTCCATGACGTTTGTGTGCAAGCCATAAAGGCGGAATTGTTAAGTAACACCTATTTATATTACACTTGTTGGTTAAATAAAAAAGATTAACGCAAAAATCTTGTTTTACCATTTTCCTATAATGATTTGTAACGACTATGAAATATTATGTTGAGTCGATTAGTATACGTTTAATATCAGACACTCTGAAGTTAGACCAAAACTTGTTGTGAGTCTAAAGTAACGTTTAAACACTCGTTTACAGTAGGAATGAATACAATATAGCTGCCGCTTTACCATCTAAATTACAAAAAAACAGTCCTTAATGGTTTTGACTGTATAGCCAATAGATAAATCTCCTGTTTTTAGCCATTTTAGTTGTAAGATTGTAAAAGTGTCCGAATTGTACTTTTTTACGTTAGCTAGCTAGCTAGCTATATTCATAATTGTCCAAAACGACCATTATCAGCTAGCTACACAGAATCCTAGAGTTTGAGATGTTTTTTTAATAAATATGTAGCTACCACTAATATTCCTAATATTTCATGAGGGTGCAGACTCGCCGGAAACGCCGCAAAAACCACGGGCTGTCGGACGACTTCCGGCGTTTTAAAAAAAAACTTAAAATTTCGTCCGGAGAAACCTGAATCAACCCGAAACAACATTTTTTTAAACATTTATTATATACCATGTATATATAATTTATTCTTGTAATGTCGAGCAGTGGTGGTGGAAGAGTTCTGAAAAGAACTGTTTTTTATATCATTTATTCTATAAATAGCTGTAATAAAATTCCACAAACTGAGAGTACAACGACAAAATAGCACCTTCCTTCTTTTTTACAAAATTTAAATGAGAACAATGAGAACAATGAGCTCGCACGCATTGCATTTTGGGCGCAATTCAGGCGGTTTCAGACGGCCCCACACTTTTCTGGGTAGTTACCAGTTCAGGATAAGGTACAGATATGGAAACAGTTTCTGTATTCGGAAACTTTTTTTGTGAGAAAATTGGAAACAGTTTCCGAATACGGAAACCGATTTCAGTTTTTCCGTTTTCCGCAACCGATCCTGGGTTTCCGCATTATAGTTTTTCGACCAATAGAAAGCCCCACTTATAAAGCTTAAAATATTATATGGAACCGGGGTATACTTCAGGGGTTCTTTTACTATTGAAATTCTTATTAAATTTACCCCCGTCTCAAAGCTATTTTACCCTCAGTGAAAAGTTTTCAACGTCGCGCCAGCCATGAAAATCAGATTCAATGAAAATGGCGGACGAGAAAGACCACGCTGGAAGTTCAGGTTAGTTTTGTTTTGTTTATAATTTCTTCTAAATTCAGGATTTTTGTTTTTCATTAGCGAGTTGACTTATGTTTTAAGAGAGTTTTTTTCTGCTGCGGGGCTGAAAAGGTAGCTATAATAAATAAATAGGGTATTAGTTTTATCTCTTTTTTTTTATTTGCATATCAAGAGGGTTTCCATATACGGAAACTGTTTCCGTATCCGTACCTTGTCCCGAACTGGTTACAGACAAAAACCTTTAAAAAAACCCGAAAAAACACGGGCTGCACTTTCGGCGAGTCGGCACCCTCTTAATATTTCATTTGTACCACTAATTACATACCACTAATTGCTAATATTTCTGGCTGATAACAGAGGGGAGGGGAGTCAATATCTAATAGCTAAAAGACATATGTTGACAAAAAAAGACAAAACTCATTTGTCAACAACCCCTGTTTCTGACACCCTGGTTGTTTTATATGAAAAAGATGAAGACACCTAAAAAGCACTTCTCAATACTTCTTTGAAAAAGAAAAGATGACAGAAATTAGGTGTAAAAAGGTAAAAGATAGGCAACTCTTTGGGAAAATGTCTTGCCCGCTGCCAAGTCAAGTAACCTTTGCCTGACCATGGTCATAGTATGGCCTGACATACAACGTATAAAGTAAACAAACATAGGCTTTTTCTCTTAATCGAAAAAAACTGTTATAACAAAACACTATGTTTAGGAATTGAATAATCGAGCCAAATGCTTCTGTAACAAATTCAGGACTGGGAGACCTTTATACAATAATAACCGATTACCCCGGGCTGTACCGCAAAATATCGCCCGAAGTCTAAGTGCCGACCGAGCTTGCGAGGTCGGTGCAATGACTGAGGGCGATATTTTCGGTACAGCACGGGGTAATCGGTTATTATTGTATTTGTTAACTGTCCATCTAATTTTACTTTATTTATTTTAATTTGGAAGGATAATGAAAGTAAAGGATATTAAACAAGAGCTTTTCGCCCCCCTTAACATTTTTTAAACAGTCGAAGAAGCACAGGTGACCAAAAGTTCGATTTAATTTCGTCTAAAAAAGGATACATTTTACAATGAAAACAGTGTTCGAACGTCCCAAAAGAATAAACATGTAAAACGTCTTTCTATTTTAATTTTTTTTTGCATTTGAACGTTCACTTTTGAACAGGAAAGTGTGCGAAATTAAATGTGCAGTTTGAAATGTTTGCACCAGCGAACATTGAATGGAAGTTTTGAAGAAAAGAGTTCGTCGACCTCTGATGCATCCAATGGCCTGGTTGCATTGGGTTTGTTTCCCATACGTGTCAACTGTTTTCTTTTACTTGCTAACACTTGTCTCGATTTTTGGAATTGTTCCTCTGTTTTTATATTTATTTTTCTTCCATTTTCGTTTAAAAAACGTTGCCATCCATTTCTGAAACTGTTTATAGTGTCTGGCTGGTACAAGTTGTTTACATTCTTTTTTTCGATTTTTTTAGCATTCATGAAAAAATCACACATCAACATAATCAAGATCGATGTCGTTCAATTCATGAAATTTATCCGAACCGTAACTTCGTTTTGTTTCGTACCTCAGGAAACGATTTAATCTATTTGCAGACGTTTTTGTGTTGTAACTTGTTGATTTGCACTTCGTACTTTGAATAAAACTTGATATCTCATCATCAATGTCCATAAAAGTTTCACTTGTTTCTTGTGATAACGAAATAAGTACGCCGAAGTTGAAAGTTATTTCACCACTGAAACTCGCCATTGGTAGAGTGTTTGATGAAGTTTTAAAAAAAACTGTTTGTATTTTACTTTTATATTGTTTTGTTTTGATGAAGAATATTTACGCTGATTTCACAAAATATATTTGTTTTTGTTTACATTTTAAGCTACCATTTTTCTTGACGACGGGCAATACCGCGGCCCGTAGTCAAGAGCGCTAAGCCAATCAGCATGCCTAAAAACCCGTATTGCCCGCTTGAAAAATCAAGACGGTTAACAATGTAACCGTATCGATCGGGGATAAGGCAGTTTGTACACCGTGTTCTATAATTCTTGCCAACCTCGTCTCTACGGCTTTTGTGGTGTTGCTATTAAGCTAGGATAAACATAGCATTAGGGGTCACTCAATAAATACGTAACGGTGAGGGGTGTGTGTGTATCATTTTTGTTACGAACTTTTACGAAAATTTACGGGTGGTTGTGGTAAATCACGAATCCAATTAGGTGCTCACAAACGATAAGTCAAATTAAATACGGCTAGTTTACAAGCACAACATCCAGGTAATCGAGTCAAGAAAAATACCCCACATAAAGCTTCTTCCTTTTTTTGCAGAACCATTTTGATAAAAAAATTTATTACAATGCGTTTCTGCTGGTAGTATGAGCTTTAGCAATTTATTCATATAACAGCTTGCTAGCTTTGCACCTACTTTGCAGTTAAGACATCCTCGTCCCCAGGGTTTCTTGCCTATGTCAAAGCCGCTAGTGCTTACTTGACGTCGATGTGTCAAAAAGGCAAAAGCCCCTTGGGACGAGGTTGCCGGTAAAGAAAATAAAACTAAACCTGTTCATAAAAAAATCTTTGTTCGTATTTATGCTGTTTGTGTTATACTTTTAAATTAATGTTAGTAAATACATTAAAAATAAGTTTTCCACACATTTTTTAAAAATGTTTCCACAAGAAATACAAATATAAACTTTTATTTCTGCGCAACAACACGGCCAATCATATTTTATTTTAAAGCATCGTTATAAGCACAATTATTTTTAAAAGTATAAAAATGTGATTTCTTTTATTTCTTTTTTAGAAAAAAAATTAAATGTCATAACAAGCAATGCACAAATACATGGGGTACTCTCTTATACCTGGGATTCTTCTCCAAGTTTTCCATTTAACGTCTGTCTGAATCAATAGCTATTTTAGCAGCAGAAAACTGTGAAGAACAAAATTTCAAAAATACTTAGTGACAATTCATACGCAAAAATCGCTACTACATTTTTCTGTCAGCACAAGGTAAGTGAGACATATTTTAAACCCATTACACACGTTTGTTTTCATAACACTTATATCAGATCGAACAGTGCATTTCAGAATTTCTTAGTATTTACAAGCCTTTAAAATGTTCTTATAAACTTATTTCTTATAAAAAAGCGTGTACCTGGTTTTTTTTTGGCCTGTGTACCTTAATTCTGAACTACTCACACAGTGATGAAACTTGGTACAGTTGTCGAATGACGTAATACAAATTAATTCCAGCTAAAAAAATATATATATAATATCATAATTTAATTCCTAACGTGTTCCTGATGCCTTTAATTATTAGTACACTTGTGGACTGTGTACCACAAAATGATTTGATTTTAAGAAAAATGAATTTTAGTGAAGTTATTGCATTTACAGATGTTTGAGGTAAGGAAAACAATATAATGACGTCATTAGGGTCTGAAATGACGTCATTCCGCCCGCTGAATAATATATTTCTTAAAACCTTGATTTGATTCCTGGTGACGATATATTTGTGCTTAGCAACCCCTTGGTAACCACCTGGTGACCAATACACATGTAATAAATATTTATATAACAAGTACAACATTTTACAACACCCTTACATTAATGTCAGCACTTTTCAAAATTCACAAAAATTACCCTCTTCCCAACAATGCAATCCCTCCACCCCCGCAAAGTATAACAGCCATAGTAAAAGTTAGGAAAAGTCACAAAATTTAAGCACTCAATCACATGCCGAACAAAAGTTATGCCTAGTCAAATAGCGCACTTTGTACCCCCATAGGTATAAAAGGGTTAACTCGGTTTTCACTAATTTTTAATATTTGCAGGAATTAGTTTACTCTTTGAAGCAACATTTATATATATTTAAACAAGCCTATATGAAGGGGATCTATTTAAACTAGCTTATATGAACAGAGGTTCGAGATATTCATTGACAGGCTTTAATTTTCTTTGTTATCCTGTTTTAAATTTTAATCAACTTTTACGAACAGTGTTCCACGCAATACAAGCAAGTGTTAGTATACCTACAACCAAATTTAAATTGGTAATATTTACATGGTCAAGTATTGAATGATGGTCGTTTGATGAAGTTAACAAGGAAGTTCGGAATTGGCTATCGTGTAATGTTGACACGTTGTTGTCGCGTGATGGGTTTTGTGAATTGATTGATTGATTTTTGTTTTCTTCTAAAACAGTGACTTTCTTGTCTACATCAGCATTTATAGTTTCTTTTTGTTTTTTCATTGTTAATACAACTTGTTGAACATCATCACAAAGTGACACTAGACTCTTATTAAGGGAGGAAATGTTTTCCGTATATTCCATCGCTACAGGAGCTATGCTTTTGCTCAATAACCCAACATCCTTTATTAGTTGTCTTAGCAACGTCTCAGGTGGCAAGCGAGTTAAAGTTCCGGCTTCTTCTGCTTCGATTTCACCAGCGCTGTCATTATTCACAAACATTTGCTTTAAAACTTGTACTTGTTCGCTAAGAAATACTTTTTGTTCGTGTAAATCATCTTGTACATGCGCAGTAGCTTGCGATATAGAAGATGACGTCATCTCTCTAATCATACTTAGACGATACTGCGTAAGCAGAGAGGAAAACATAAGTCCTGAAAAAAATAAACGAAAAAATTAAGGTAAACAAACAAACAAACAAGCAGAAAAACAAGCGCAACTTCAGATTTCGTCCAGAAAAGAGAAAGGTTGTATGTGACATAAGTTGTAAAAAATAAAGGTTTCCAGAGGAATCCTATATCATGCTGATTATAACATTTATGTTTTCTTTCAACTTTAAACACAGAACAAACAAACAACGAACAGACTAAACATTGGGAAAATCAAACAAACCAAGCACAGTTCCAGTGATAGATCCAATAATAGACCAGTACTTTGTGCGCTCAACCCGTGATCTTTCTTTTTCGTGAGACAACCTGACGGCAGCCGAATACGCTGAAAATCTTTGTCGCTCAACGGCTTCAGCAGAATTGTGTTCACGTTGCAAGTTGCGCACTAAAAATTTAAAATTACATTAAATAAATTTTGCTAGATTAGTTAGAGAAAGAAACTAATGCCTTTTGCAAACATGCTTCGCTCAAGTCGCATACGCTTATAAAAGATTTGTTCCATAATTCGAAGCTATCTCTCGCCTTAATTCTCAAGAAAAAGACGTTACATGCTTCTAGCAATTTTATTTAAATTATTATTTTGATGCTACACGGCCGGTCCTATATTTTAACGTAAATGACAAAATAAACGCACACGTCGGAATAAACGCCTAAGGCATACTGTCAAGTCTTGAATAAGTTTAAAAGGATAAAAACTGTAGTTTTTCGGTACCTCCGTTTGGAGTCCCTTTTTTGTGTAACATTTCCAGAAATAATTATAATACTGAAAAAAATATGGGAAAATTCCCTAACATACATTTTCAAAAATCAAAGCCCTTACCAAAATATTCGTTTCTGCCATCACAAACGCCATGTGAAAAATTCTATTTTTTTAATTAAGGCGCTTAAGCGGTAGTTTACTATGGTGCACACTGAGACAATGAGATCTTACCCTCTAGCAACAATGTATGTTCTTCACCCACATATGTCAAGTATTGTGGATCAGATCGATCACACCTATCCAACTGCTTTCGTGTTTCATTCAACACGTCTTGCTGTTCATCCAACTCTGCTTTTATATTCTGTACATGCTCACGCGCGTTTAAGAAACATCTTTCTTCGTGTGAAACATTTTCTTGTGCCTCGATTACCTGAACATTACAATATCGTATTGAAACCACCTTTTGTAGCAGAAATTGTTTACAGAAGAAATTTTTGACCTCTAAGAGTGATTTGCTGGATTTAATTTCGCGAATGAAGATATATTTCGCTTTAATTAAAAAGCTTTTCGACACCAGTTTGCGTGGGCGTATGGGGAAGGGTGGGAAGGATGGTTGTAGCTGTATTCGGGTCCATATTCAGCATTTTTGTTAATCAAGTTCATCGTTTTTTATATTCATGTTCACCGGGCTTTTTTTATCAGCTAAGTTTTTTTTAGTTTTTTAATTAAGCACTTTGTTCAGACCTGGTAATTAGTCCAATAAGTCACAAATAAAACAGTCAGCGAATTTGTTGATTTTATCCGCATGATTCGTTGATCATTTTTTTCCTTGTTAATTACTCATTAGCGTTCTCTTTCTTCCTAGGCGAATAATAAATAAAACATTCTCAAATTTCCTAAGGATATTAAGGACTTCAAATCGCATTTGTTTGTTCCGCCATGATAAACACAAAAAATGACTATACCAATACACTCCCAAACGAGTACAATAACTAAGGGCAATTCCACAGAAAGGTCAACCAATGTGCTGATAATTGAAATACATCAAAATATAGATTGTTTGGTATCATTGAAAAGCTTAACCTTTCTGGAATAAGAATTTTTGTTATCAGTCCTAGAAAAAACCTCTACTTCAATTCAGTCTTTCATATATTTTTTGGTCTTGGCAATGTTTCACAAGTTTGAGAATGTGGTTCAAGATTCAAATCTTGAAGAAAATCTATTGGGTGTAATTTTCAGAACCTTATTTTAGAGAAATTTGTTTGCGTACGTCCGTCACAAAAAAACAGTAAAAGTTCTTTCAGATTATGGCAAAAAGGGAAAAACAAATTTTTCACACAATTTAAAGTAGGCTAAGTGCGACTCTAATAAACCTTAAGAGGATTTTAATTTTATGCCCCACATCAACCAAAAAGTTGAAATAAGAGGGGCGATCTACATGTGTTTTTGCCAACTGAAATACCCCACTATGATGATTCCAAGAAGAATTTCTGATAAAGTAACGAATCCATTCATTCCGACGAATTCGACCGACTGGTAGCCTAGTGATAGAGCGTTTTCCAGTGCGGAAGGTCTTGGGTTCAAACCCCGGCCGAGTCATGGCATAGACTAAAAAATTGTAAATCTATCCTTTCTGCTTAACGTTCAGCATGAGAATCGAATTAATATCTTAGTTGGTTGGCTAGTTGAGCGATTGCTGTACTTGCACGACTTTCGTAGCTCAAATGGGAGCTTTAAATGCACTAGGACTCCCTTTGTAGTACCCTCGTTGATAGCAGTATTAATAGGACAATTTCAATAATAATAATAATAATAATAATAATAATAATCAAAACCGTGTAACATGTTAATGTAAGCGCTGTCTGTATCAATATAAATCAGGCAAAGAGAAATATCTTTCCTCAAATACTAATGTTACATGGCTGTTTTGAGATTAAGTTGTTTTGAGGCAAGCTGTAATAAGGAACAAAGATATACACAATTATCAAAACTCGGCAAAAGTTTGTTGTGCCATTTTGCAATCACAAAATATTAAACATATACTAAGAGGTGTGTAAGGGGAAATATAAAAAACACTCTTAATAATGTAAAACATGACTTTTTCTCCTTTATTCCAAACGTTGTTTCCAGGACTTTTTCAGATCAAACCACATTAATGACTTTTTCAGTATGACTTTGAGTATTTTTTGAAAAACAATTCTCCCAGGAAAAATAGGTAAAATAAAGTACGAACCTGGGTAACTCCAATTGATTCATCAATGAATTTCACGACTCCTTTACACGTGTCTTTACAGGAACAGATAATGCTTCCCGTGCATGTTTTGCCTTCTCTTTTCCAATGCTAAAACAGTAGCTGAATTTTCTTTTCCAGATTTGATCAAGTTTTTTGAATGTTTTTGTATTTTGAAAACATTGAACAAACGTTTTGACAAATGTTATACTCTCTAGTGTTGAAATAAAAATAAATGTATATATTTTTCACATTAAACTTTGTACTTTATATCTTAGAATAAATTCATCAGAGGCAAAAAAAAAATAGTCTAACATAACAGATTTTTTAAAAGAAGAAGCTTGCAGGGAGAAATTAGGTAAAACATGTTGAAAATCGTTCAGATCAAGAATATTCTTGAAAATGATAGTTTTCTAAAATTTTGTTTCAGTGAAAGCAAATACTAAAACATTGACTAAATTTTACATAAAAAAGTGTTACAAGTAAATCAGTTAAAAATAACACTTTCGTAATGAACAAAAATAGATCTAAAATATTCGCAGGTTAAGTTTAGTCACGTGATTAAAAAGACTATCACTTTGAACCATTAAAAACGACACATTTTGAAGCATGTTAACAGTTTTTTTTCCATCAAGGCCTGCTTTTTTACCCAGTTTGTCAGCAACAAAGTCCCTCTCAGTTGCACATTTTAATGTCTCATTTTCTTTGTTATCAATTGTTTTACTACTGTTTTCCTTTTCATTTTTATTTTCGTGATATTTGTAGTTACATGCTCCAATAAGTCTTCAATATATGCATCAGTGTTTTCATTCTTTCTATTACTACTTGCAACAAAAACGCTAAAATCAGGTCCATAATGTTCCATGTAATCATGATCAGGTATATCCCGAGATATTTCCTTCCCAACAACCATTGCAGTAAGTTGAGTCCAGCATCTCGAAGTGTTTGCAAGATTATACCCACCACCTCCTAATATCATGACAGGTTTATTGCACGCACAGATATCTTTAACGCAATCAATAATACCTTGGCTTGTCAAATTAAACCACCAAGAGGATCAAGGGACAATGAGTCTGCACCACACTGCACAACAAAAACATCAGGCTCGAAAGACAAAACAATTTGGTTAAAGAGCTTATTAAAACAAAGTAATACATAATGTCATCAATACCATCTTTTAAAGGAACATTCACGGAAAAATATTTACCACTGCCTTTCCCTATGTCTTGTTTGGCACCTGTTCCTGGAAAGTAGCCGTTTAAATGTTTATGTAAAGAAAATGTTAACACGTTTTTAGAGTATTGAAAAGCTTCCTCCACTCCGTCACCATGATGAACATCCAGATCAACGTACAAAACTCTTTTAAACTTACTTGTTAATTTTAATATACCGATAACTATATCATTTACATAACAAAAGCCAGCTGCTTCATCAACATGTGCATGATGCCAACCACCATGTAAGTTAATAGTAAAATCTGCCTCACCCTTAATTAAAATATCAGCAGCTCTAACAGTAGCTCCCACTACCATCTTTGCATAATCAAACAGTCCTTTAAAAACGGGGCAGTCATAGCCAAATCCATAGTCACTTATTTGAAATTCTTCCTCCAATTCATCTAGATCAAATGTTTCTTCACAGGAATCTTCATCTTTATCGTAATCAACAATTTCACATTCTAAATTGTTTTGAATTTTTTCAAGACAATTAACATAGTCTTCTGAGTGGAATAGCATTAAATCCTCCCGTAAGGCAGGTGTAGGTGCCACAACAAAAACTTCATTAAGTAAATTGTATGCTTCAATTAGCGAATCCACCACCACAGCTCTGTTTTTAGTCTTTGGATGTTGATTGCACAGCGCAACATAACTTGGTGAAGAAATGTAGGCTACTTTTTTCTTGCTCATTGTTCCGTAAAATGTTAAATATTACAAGTTTTTGTCAATCACGTATTTGTTTTTTTATTTATGAAATTTACTATTTATTTCATAATTTACCTATAAATATAAGAAATATGTGCAATCCAACTTTAACAGTCTTTATTTTCCGTCTCCTACTGTACATAAAAGCCCTTGAAAAAAAGGAAATACTTGCAAAAAGAACTATATATCATCTAAAAAATGCTTGTCCTGAAAACAACATAAGGATGTGGTAGATAGCTTTTAATTAAAACAGTGGAAGAAAATTAACTGAGACCCTTGACATATAATATTTGGAATTGTTAACAAGAGAGCAAAAGAAAACCTTCATAATATTTTTGTAATAATACTTGTAATAAATATGTTTAAAATAATACTTAATGCATAGCGTGCGCAAAGACTTCGCAATTAATGTATAGTCTTTTTGTAAAATTAATAAGCATTTGCAATGAAAGTATAATAAAAAAACTTGCAAAACATTTTTTGTAAATCTTTATTGGTTTCCTACACAGCCAATACACTATTTTGCAGTATTAATTAGAATTATCATTATGGAGGAGTGTGTTACGAGATTCTAGAATTTAGCAGCAAACACAGCAGCAGTTGTGGTATATGGTCGTGAATTTTATAGCCGTATTTTAGGGAGCGCTTCTTTAAAATGAGGACTGTAAACTGCAACATCAATGTCCCACAAGTGAGCTAACCCAACATTTTCACTCATAAATTCCTTTAAAGGTAGTGACTGCTTGAAAATTATAATGGCTGTACTAACTCATATTCGTACACTGACAAAGAAAACTGCTACCTTTCCCATCAATCTTTGATAAAAACAAACATAAACAAAACTTTATTTCATGTGGTCATGTCGAAGCACAGCTTTGTTCATTCTGAATGTTTGCGCGGTTAGAGACTGGGTAAAAAATTTAATATGCGTAATTATGCGTTTGACGTCAGTGGTCATATACTGCTTTCGGGACTGAGAACAAGAAAAAGCATAAACCCCCTGAAGTAACGCTGAGATGTCTGTATCATTTTATTCCTTGTGGAATACATATGTAGATTGCATTCTAGTCGTTCGATACATTCTTCAAACTTTTTTCAAAACAATTTTTCAATGAAAATGGCGACTAAAAGCAATAAAATTAATGTTATTGACTTTCAATATGAACCCGTTAGAGCGAGTGGCTCGGAAACCCAGCCCAGTTTTAATGATTCGGAACAGGTGTACGTCATGTCATACCCTCTTGTATTGTGAATAGGATACGTCAAGAGTACCCTAGTCCCGACGGAAGTTCCTGAGGTGGATTGTTCTTGGAGAGGAGACGAGGAAAACTAATGAAATGTATTTATAATAACTCTACGGGTTTCTTATAAATTACAATTTAATTCTTTTGTATTTCAAGGAGTTCTCAATGATTTTATCCCTGTCAGGTAGCTCTGTCGGCGCAATTTTTTGTTGCACATTGACGTTTTCTCCTCTTTTATGCACTAGCTTTCTTTTCACTTGACGCACGTTTAATGACCTACTTAATGATATATCTTAGATATTCAAACTCCTTCTCTTTTTTAATGGGCTTCGCCACAAACCTCTTCGTCGGTTTCGAATAACACACTGACCGGGTCAGTAATATATAGCGCCGGGTGGAAAATTTTTAGGGTCACCGTTACAAAAAATTTTTTGTCTTTCTGCCAGATGCAGAAAGCCAGCCTTAAAACGAAACCCCCCAAAAAATGAATTTTGTAAAACGTATCAACCACGAGTGCAAAGTTGAAACAACGTTGAACGCGATGATGTGTTGGCAGATTTGCTATATATTTTTGGCATTAATTATATTTCTAGACATTTTTGATTTCTCTTTCCCCTTCTAAAAATATTTTTTAAACTTTATTCAACATGTTTTTTCTTTGGTATTACATCACGAGAACATTTGTCCGAAAGCTGTATTAAGGTACAGGACACCTAACATCTCCCATGTTCTGGTTATATATATAACTTGCATGGGTGCGCACTCTTCTCGCAGTATTCTCTGTGACAATGAAGGTCGGACTGACTTGTGGCATGGTTCCAAATGGTCTCCTGTCTTTCGTTCGAGTCTCAGTGTAATGCACCAGCCGAGCATAAGAGTGTCAGCATGAAGGAAAGGGGCTGAGTTTAATGTTCTCTATACCTTACGTTCTTCGTAATACCACCGACCGTTTTTGATCGCGGGCTTCATAAGCTTTGTTTTTGGTGGCGCTTATTTAGTACATTCTTTTAAAATATAAAAAATATATATCGTAGATAGACATGCTTTGAAAATAAAAATAAAATAAAATCCCGACAGATCGACCGGGTCAGTGCTGAAACCCTCACCCGAGTGACGGCAAACATATATATTTTGAAGTCCAGCAGCCTCATGCCTTCCGTAATTTATCATCCTTAGGAAAGCGAAAGAAACTTATATCTTTTTCACGCTGACTTTTATTACTGCAGCGATACGCAGCACACGAGGCCACGATTCTTCCAAAAACCCAAAGATTTTAGCGCACATCTTATCGGGATATAAAACTTAGGGCCCTGTTTTCACGCAAATATTTTCAAACACTTATTTCATATTTAAAACTTGGGCTGACATTATAGTTGTACCTAATTAGTATAATATTAAAACATTCTAAATACTTTTTGTCGATAAAAAATCCAAAAATGTATTTAGTTGCACGATATAACAGTAATTTCACTTCCGTATTTTGTCTTTCTCTTTACATAATTTTTCCCAATGTGACAAGGCCCTTAATTTTTTCAAAGTTTGAAAAGAAGAAAAAAAGTAATAAATTATTCATTCGAATCTCACCCTCTTGGTGACGGGGGTAAAACTCACATTTGTTTTTTTGATAAATTCATTCATTTCCTTGACACCTATTGGTCGATTGTGTTTTGATAGAATATGACCACTGACGTAAATGGAAAACATATTACAAAAGCCTCGTTTTCGTGCACAGCGTTGATTTCAAAATGGAGAATGTGATCGAAGCATGGAGGGAAGCTTCGAAAATCAGAAAAACAACATTACAGCTTGGAAGTTTTATTCTTCAACTTTTAAGTTGAAATTCGTAAATAGTAAGACTTGATCTCTCAGTTAACTGAATACTTAATTTAAGCAGTCACTACCTTTAAGCTACAAAAGTATTAAGTTGCTTCAGAAAGTTATTTATATTCACCTTTTTTCATTGCACTTTTCAAGCTATCACTTTCATCAAAACAGGAGGGGAGCTTGAAAAAGAAAGAGCATTTTGTAAACAAGTTGTTCAGATCAAGAATATTCTTGAAAATGATAGTTTTCTAAAATTTTTGTTCAGTGAAAGCAAATACTAAAAACATTGACTAAATTTTACATAAAAAGTGTTACAAGTAAATCAGTTTAAAAATAACACTTTTCGTAATGAACAAAAATAGATCTAAAATATTCGCAGGTTAAGTTTAGTCACGTGATTAAAAGACTATGCCTTTGAACCATTTAAAAACAACACATTTTGAAGCATGTTAACAGTTTTTTTCCATCAAGGCCTGCTTTTTTACCAGTTTGTCAGCAACAAAGTCCCTCTCAGTTGCACATTTTAATGTCTCATTTTCTTTGTTATCAATTGTTTTACTACGTTTTCCTTTTTCATTTTATTTTCGTGATATTTGTAGTTACATGCTCCAATAAGTCTTCAATATATGCATCAGTGTTTTCATTCTTTCTATTACTACTTGCAACAAAAACGCTAAAATCAGGTCCATAATGTTCCATGTAATCATGATCAGGTATATCCCGAGATATTTCCTTCCCAACAACCATTGCAGTAAGTTGAGTCCAGCATCTCGAAGTGTTTGCAAGATTATACCCACCACCTCCTAATATCATGACAGGTTTATTGCACGCACAATATCTTTAACGCAATCAATAATACCTTGGCTTGTCAAATTAAAACCACCAAGAGGATCAAGGGACAATGAGTCTGCACCACACTGCACAACAAAAACATCAGGCTCGAAAGACAAAACAATTTGGTTAAAGAGCTTATTAAAAACAAAATAATACATAATGTCATCATACCATCTTTTAAAGGAACATTTACGGAAAAATATTTACCACTGCCTTTCCCTATGTCTTGTTTGGCACCTGTTCCTGGAAAGTAGCCGTTTAAATGTTTATGTAAAGAAAATGTTAACACGTTTTTAGAGTATTGAAAAGCTTCCTCCACTCCGTCACCATGATGAACATCCAGATCAACGTACAAAACTCTTTTAAACTTACTTGTTAATTTTAATATACCGATAACTATATCATTTACATAACAAAAGCCAGTGCTTCATCAACATGTGCATGATGCCAACCACCATGTAAGTTAATAGTAAAATCTGCCTCACCCTTAATTAAAATATCAGCAGCTCTAACAGTAGCTCCCACTACCATCTTTGCATAATCAAACAGTCTTTAAAAACGGGCAGTCATAGCCAAATCCATAGTCACTTATTTGAAATTCTTTCTCCAATTCATCTAGATCAAATGTTTCTTCACAGAATCTTCATCTTTATCGTAATCAACAATTTCACATTCTAAATTGTTTTGAATTTTTTCAAGACAATTAACATAGTCTTCTGAGTGGAATAGCATTAAATCCTCCCGTAAGGCAGGTGAGGTGCCACAACAAAAACTTCATTAAGTAAATTGTATGCTTCAATTAGCGAATCCACCACCACAGCTCTGTTTTTAGTCTTTGGATGTTGATATGCACAGCGCAACTAACTTGGTGAAGAAATGTAGGCTACTTTTTTCTTGCTCATTGTTCCGTAAAATGTTAAATATTACAAGTTTTTGTCAATCACGTATTTGTTTTTTTATTTATGAAATTTACTATTTATTTCATAATTTACCTATAAATATAAGAAATATGTGCAATCCAACTTTAACAGTCTTTATTTTCCGTCTCCTACTGTACATAAAAGCCCTTGAAAAAAAGGAAATACTTGCAAAAAGAACTATATATCATCTAAAAAATGCTTGTCCTGAAAACAACATAAGGATGTGGTAGATAGCTTTTAATTAAAACAGTGGAGAAAATTAACTGAGACCCTTGACATATAATATTTGGAATTGTTAACAAGAGAGCAAAAAGAAAACCTTCATAATATTTTTGTAATAATACTTGTAATAAATATGTTTAAAATAATACTTAATGCATAGCGTGCGCAAAGACTTCGCAATTAATGTATAGTCTTTTTGTAAAATTAATAAGCATTTGCAATGAAAGTATAATAAAAAAACTTGCAAAACATTTTTTGTAAATCTTTATTGGTTTCCTACACAGCCAATACACTATTTGCAGTATTAATTAGAATTATCATTATGGAGGAGTGTGTTACGAGATTCTAGAATTTAGCAGCAAACACAGCAGCAGTTGTGGTATATGGTCGTGAATTTTATAGCCGTATTTTAGGGAGCGCTTCTTTAAAATAGGACTGTAAACTGCAACATCAATGTCCCACAAGTGAGCTAACCCAACATTTTCACTCAAAATTCCTTTAAAGGTAGTGACTGCTTGAAAATTTATAATGGCTGTACTAACTCATATTCGTACAAATCAAAGCCCTTACCAAAATATTCGTTCTGCCATCACAAACGCCATATGAAAAATTCTATTTTTTAATTAAGGCGCTTAAGCGGTAGTTTACTATGGTGCACACTGAGACAATGAGATCTTACCCTCTAGCAACAATGTATGTTCTTCACCCACATATGTCAAGTATTGTGGATCAGATCGATCACACCTATCCAACTGCTTTCGTGTTTCATTCAACACGTCTTGCTGTTCATCCAACTCTGCTTTTATATTCTGTACATGCTCACGCGCGTTTAAGAAACATCTTTCTTCGTGTGAAACATTTTCTTGTGCCTCGATTACCTGAACATTACAATATCGTATTGAAACCACCTTTGTAGCAGAAATTGTTTACAGAAGAAATTTTTGACCTCTAAGAGTGATTTGCTGGATTTAATTTCGCGAATGAAGATATATTTCGCTTTAATTAAAAAGCTTTTCGACACCAGTTTGCGTGGCGTATGGGGAAGGGTGGGAAGGATGGTTGTAGCTGTATTCGGGTCCATATTCAGCATTTTTGTTAATCAAGTTCATCGTTTTTATATTCATGTTCACCGGGCTTTTTTTATCAGCTAAGTTTTTTTTAGTTTTTTAATTAAGCACTTTGTTCAGACCTGGTAATTAGTCCAATAAGTCACAAATAAAACAGTCAGCGAATTTGTTGATTTTTATCCGCATGATTCGTTGATCATTTTTTTCCTTGTTAATTACTCATTAGCGTTTCTCTTTCTTCCTAGGCGAATAATAAATAAAACATTCTCAAATTTCCTAAGGATATTAAGGACTTCAAATCGCATTTGTTTGTTCCGCCATGATAAACACAAAAAATGACTATACCAATACACTCCCAAACGAGTACAATAACTAAGGGCAATTCCACAGAAAGGTCAACCAATGTGCTGATAATTGAAATACATCAAAATATAGATTGTTTGGTATATTGAAAAGCTTAACCTTTCTGGAATAAGAATTTTGTTATCAGTCCTAGAAAAAACCTCTACTTCAATTCAGTCTTTCATATATTTTTTGGTCTTGGCAATGTTTCACAAGTTTGAGAATGTGGTTCAAGATTCAAATCTTGAAGAAAATCTATTGGGTGTAATTTTCATAACCTTATTTTAGAGAAATTTGTTTGCGTACGTCCGTCACAAAAAAAACAGTAAAAGTTCTTTCAGATTATGGCAAAAAGGGAAAAACAAATTTTTCACACAATTTAAAGTAGGCTAAGTGCGACCTCTAATAAACCTTAAGAGGATTTTAATTTTATGCCCCACATCAACCAAAAAGTTGAAATAAGAGGGGCGATCTACATGTGTTTTTCAACTGAAATACCCCACTATGATGATTCCAAGAAGTAATTTCTGATAAAGTAACGAATCCATTCATCCGACGAATTCGACCGACTGGTAGCCTAGTGATAGAGCGTTTTCCAGTGCGGAAGGTCTTGGGTTCAAACCCCGGCCGAGTCATGGCATAGACTAAAAAATTGTAAATCTATCCTTTCTGCTTAACGTTCAGCATGAGAATCGAATTAATATCTTAGTTGGTTGGCTAGTTGAGCGATTGCTGTACTTGCACGACTTTCGTAGCTCAAATGGGAGCTTTAAATGCACTAGGACTCCCTTTGTAGTACCCTCGTTGATAGCAGTATTAATAGGACAAATTTCAATAATAATAATAATAATAATAATAATAATAATCAAAACCGTGTAACATGTTAATGTAAGCGCTGTCTGTATCAATATAAATCAGGCAAAGAGAAATATCTTTCCTCAAATACTAATGTTACATGGCTGTTTTGAGATTAAGTTGTTTTGAGGCAAGCTGTAATAAGGAACAAAGATATACACAATTATCAAAACTCGGCAAAAGTTTGTTGTGCCATTTTGCAATCACAAAATATTAAACATATACTAAGAGTGTGTAAGGGGAAATATAAAAACACTCTTAATAATGTAAAACATGACTTTTTTTCTCCTTTATTCCAAACGTTGTTTCCAGGACTTTTTTCAGATCAAACCACATTAATGACTTTTCAGTATGACTTTTGAGTATTTTTTTGAAAAACAATTCTCCCAGGAAAAATAGGTACAAAATAAAGTACGAACCTGGGTAACTCCAATTGATTCATCAATGAATTGCACGGACTCCTTTACACGTGTCTTTACAGGAACAGATAATGCTTCCCGTGCATGTTTTGCCTTCTCTTTTCCAATGCGTAAAACAGTAGCTGAATTTTCTTTTCCAGATTTGATCAAGTTTTTTGAATGTTTTTGTATTTTTGAAAACATTGAACAAACGTTTTGACAAATGTATACTCTCTAGTGTGAAATAAAATAAATGTATATATTTTTCACATTAAACTTTGTACTTTATATCTTAGAATAAATTCATCAGAGGCAAAAAAAAATAGTCTAACATAACAGATTTTTTAAAAGAAGAAGCTTGCAGGGAGAAATTAGGTAAAATGTTGAAAATCGTTCAGATCAAGAATATTCTTGAAAATGATAGTTTTCTAAAATTTTTGTTTCAGTGAAAGCAAATACTAAAAACATTGACTAAATTTTACATAAAAAGTGTTACAAGTAAATCAGTTTAAAAATAACACTTTTCGTAATGAACAAAAATAGATCTAAAATATTCGCAGGTTAAGTTTAGTCACGTGATTAAAAAGACTATGCACTTTGAACCATTTAAAAACACACATTTTGAAGCATGTTAACAGTTTTTTTCCATCAAGGCCTGCTTTTTTACCAGTTTGTCAGCAACAAAGTCCCTCTCAGTTGCACATTTTAATGTCTCATTTTCTTGTTATCAATTGTTTTACTACTGTTTTCCTTTTTCATTTTTATTTTCGTGATATTTGTAGTTACATGCTCCAATAAGTCTTCAATATATGCATCAGTGTTTTCATTCTTTCTATTACTACTTGCAACAAAAACGCTAAAATCAGGTCCATAATGTTCCATGTAATCATGATCAGGTATATCCCGAGATATTTCCTTCCCAACAACCATTGCAGTAAGTTGAGTCCAGCATCTCGAAGTGTTTGCAAGATTATACCCACCACCTCCTAATATCATGACAGGTTTATTGCACGCACAGATATCTTTAACGCAATCAATAATACCTTGGCTTGTCAAATTAAAACCACCAAGAGGATCAAGGGACAATGAGTCTGCACCACACTGCACAACAAAAACATCAGGCTCGAAAGACAAAACAATTTGGTTAAAGAGCTTATTAAAAACAAAGTAATACATAATGTCATCAATACCATCTTTTAAAGGAACATTCACGGAAAAATATTTACCACTGCCTTTCCCTATGTCTTGTTTGGCACCTGTTCCTGGAAAGTAGCCGTTTAAATGTTTATGTAAAGAAAATGTTAACACGTTTTTAGAGTATTGAAAAGCTTCCTCCACTCCGTCACCATGATGAACATCCAGATCAACGTACAAAACTCTTTTAAACTTACTTGTTAATTTTAAATATAAACGATAACTATATCATTTACATAACAAAAGCCAGCTGCTTCATCACATGTGCATGATGCCAACCACCATGTAAGTTAATAGTAAAATCTGCCTCACCCTTAATTAAAAATATCAGCAGCTCTAACAGTAGCTCCCACTACCATCTTTGCATAATCAAACAGTCCTTTAAAAACGGGGCAAGTCATAGCCAAATCCATAGTCACTTATTTGAAATTCTTCCTCCAATTCATCTAGATCAAATGTTTTCTTCACAGGAATCTTCATCTTTATCGTAATCAACAATTTCCACATTCTAAATTGTTTTGAATTTTTTCAAGACAATTAACATAGTCTTCTGAGTGGAATAGCATTAAATCCTCCCGTAAGGCAGGTGTAGGTGCCACAACAAAAACTTCATTAAGTAAATTGTATGCTTCAATTAGCGAATCCACCACCACAGCTCTGTTTTAGTCTTTGGATGTTGATTGCACAGCGCAACATAACTTGGTGAAGAAATGTAGGCTACTTTTTTCTTGCTCATTGTTCCGTAAAATGTTAAATATTACAAGTTTTTGTCAATCACGTTATTTGTTTTTTTATTATGAAATTTACTATTTATTTCATAATTTACCTATAAATATAAGAAATATGTGCAATCCCAACTTTAACAGTCTTTATTTTCCGTCTCCTACTGTACATAAAAGCCCTTGAAAAAAAAGGAAATACTTGCAAAAAGAACTATATATCATCTAAAAAATTGCTTGTCCTGAAAACAACATAAGGATGTGGTAGATAGCTTTTAATTAAAACAGTGGAAGAAAATTAACTGAGACCCTTGACATATAATATTTGGAATTGTTAACAAGAGAGCAAAAGAAAACCTTCATAATATTTTTTGTAATAATACTTGTAATAAATATGTTTAAAATAATACTTAATGCATAGCGTCGCAAAGACTTCGCAATTAATGTATAGTCTCTTTTGTAAAATTAATAAGCATTTGCAATGAAAGTATAATAAAAAAACTTGCAAAACATTTTTTGTAAATCTTTATTGGTTTCCTACACAGCCAATACACTATTTTGCAGTATTAATTAGAATTATCATTATGGAGGAGTGTGTTACGAGATTCTAGAATTTAGGCAGCAAACACAGCAGCAGTTGTGGGTATATGGTCGTGAATTTTATAGCCGTATTTTAGGGAGCGCTTCTTAAAATGAGGACTGTAAACTGCAACATCAATGTCCCACAAGTGAGCTAACCCAACATTTTCACTCATAAATTCCTTTAAAGGTAGTGACTGCTTGAAAATTATAATGGCTGTACTGAACTCATATTCGTACACTGACAAAGAAAACTGCTACCTTTCCCATCAATCTTTGATAAAAACAAACATAAACAAAACTTTATTTCATGTGGTCATGTCGAAGCACAGCTTTGTTCATTCTGAATGTTTGCGCGGTTAGAGACTGGGTAAAAAATTTAATATGCGTAATTATGCGTTTGACGTCAGTGGTCATATAACTGCTTTCGGGACTGAGAACAAGAAAAAGCATAAACCCCCTGAAGTAACGCTGAGATGTCTGTATCATTTTATTCCTTGTGGAATACATATGTAGATTGCATTCTAGTCGTTCGATACATTCTTCAAACTTTTTTCAAAACAATTTTTCAATGAAAATGGCGACTAAAAGCAATAAAATTAATGTTATTGACTTTCAATATGAACCCGTTAGAGCGAGTGGCTCGGAAACCCAGCCCAGTTTTAATGATTCGGAACAGGTGTACGTCATGTCATACCCTCTTGTATTGTGAATAGGATACGTCAAGAGTACCCTAGTCCCGACGGAAGTTCCTGAGGTGGATTGTTCTTGGAGAGGAGACGAGGAAACTAATGAAATGTATTTATAATAACTCTACGGGTTTCTTATAAATTACAATTTAATTCTTTTGTATTTCAAGGAGTTCTCAATGATTTTATCCCTGTCAGGTAGCTCTGTCGGCGCAATTTTTTGTTGCACATTGACGTTTTCTCCTCTTTTATGCACTAGCTTTCTTTTCACTTGACGCACGTTTAATGACCTACTTAATGATATATCTTAGATATTCAAACTCCTTCTCTTTTTTAATGGGCTTCGCCACAAACCTCTTCGTCGGTTTCGAATAACACACTGACCGGGTCAGTAATATATAGCGCCGGGTGGAAAATTTTTAGGGTCACCGTTACAAAAAAATTTTTTGTCTTTCTGCCAGATGCAAGAAAGCCAGCCTTAAAACGAAACCCCCCAAAAAATGAATTTTGTAAAACCTATCAACCACGAGTGCAAAGTTGAAACAACGTTGAACGCGATGATGTGTTGGCAGATTTGCTATATATTTTTGGCATTAATTATATTTCTAGACATTTTTGATTTCTCTTTCCCCTTCTAAAAATATTTTTTAAACTTTATTCAACATGTTTTTTCTTTGGTATTACATCACGAGAACATTTGTCCGAAAGCTGTATTAAGGTACAGGACACCTAACATCTCCCATGTTCTGGTTATATATATAACTTGCATGGGTGCGCACTCTTCTCGCAGTATTCTCTGTGACGATGAAGGTCGGACTGACTTGTGGCATGGTTCCAAATGGTCTCCTGTCTTTCGTTCGAGTCTCAGTGTAATGCACCAGCCGAGCATAAGAGTGTCAGCATGAAGGAAAGGGGCTGAGTTTAATGTTCTCTATACCTTACGTTCTTCGTAATACCACCGACCGTTTTTGATCGCAGGCTTCATAAGCTTTGTGATTTTGGTGGCGCTTATTTAGTACATTCTTTTAAAATATAAAAAATATATATCGTAGATAGACATGCTTTGAAAATAAAAATAAAATAAAATCCCGACAGATCGACCGGGTCAGTGCTGAAACCCTCACCCGAGTGACGGCAAACATATATATTTTTAAGTCCAGCAGCCTCATGCCTTCCGTAATTTATCATCCTTAGGAAAGCGAAAGAAACTTATATCTTTTTCACGCTGACTTTTATTACTGCAGCGATACGCAGCACACGAGGCCACGATTCTTCCAAAAACCCAAAGATTTTAGCGCACATCTTATCGGGATATAAAACTTAGGGCCCTGTTTTCACGCAAATATTTTCAAACACTTATTTCATATTTAAAACTTGGGCTGACATTATAGTTGTACCTAATTAGTATAATATTAAAACATTCTAAATACTTTTTGTCGATAAAAAATCCAAAAATGTATTTAGTTGCACGATATAACAGTAATTTCACTTCCGTATTTTGTCTTTCTCTTTACATAATTTTTCCCAATGTGGACAAGGCCCTTAATTTTTTCAAAGTTTTGAAAAGAAGAAAAAAAGTAATAAATTATTCATTCGAATCTCACCCTCTTGGTGACGGGGGTAAAACTCACATTTGTTTTTTTGATAAATTCACTCATTTCCTTGACACCTATTGGTCGATTGCGTTTTGATAGAATATGACCACTGACGTAAATGGAAAACATATTACAAAAGCCTCGTTTTCGTGCACAGCGTTGATTTCAAAATGGAGAATGTGATCGAAAGCATGGAAGGGAAGCTTCAAAAATCAGAAAAACAACATTACAGCTTGGAAGTTTTATTCTTCAACTTTTAAGTTGAAATTCGTAAATAGTAAGACTTGATCTCTCAGTTAACTGAATACTTAATTTAAGCAGTCACTACCTTTAAGCTACAAAAGTATTAAGTTGCTTCAGAAAGTTATTTATATTCACCTTTTTTCATTGCACTTTTCAAGCTATCACTTTCATCAAAACAGGAGGGGAGCTTGAAAAAGAAAGAGCATTTTTGTAACAAGTTGATAGTGCGTTGAGGAAGTAAAAACAGTTTTGAACACAACATTTTCTTTTCTTTTTAACAGTACTAGTCCAACCAACAAACTATAGTCAACAAGGACCCCAAAACAACAATAAAGATCAGTTGTTTTGGGGACCTTGTTTTTGCAAAAAGAGGCTGAGTCAACTTTGACAGAAGTGGAAGACAATGTTGGATACATATTTACTCTATTATTGGAATTTTAACTAACTAAGGGGCCGTCGACAAACAGTTTTCGTCTCCGTTAACGGCAAATTGGCCGTTAGGGGGGGGGAGGGGGTAATGCATCGTCCGTTAAAAATATAAAAATGGAGACGAATTTCACTTTCTCACCTTTTTTATTTCTTTTAGGGAAAATGAAAAAAATTCAACAAATTAGAAAATGTTTCCACAGTAAAAATCCGCCATTATCTAGAATTGGTTGTTAAAAAAATGTATCTCGTGTTCGTATAAGTCTCCACAAAGATTGTTCCGTAAAGCTCGGAGGGGGGGGGCAAAATTCTATTTAACGGCAAATTTGCCGTTAACGGAGACGAAAACTAACGTAGGGGAAATGGGCTTGCCGTTAAGGGGCAGGGGGGAGGGGGGTCCGAGTCTAGCGGCCAATTTGCCGTTAACAGAGACGAAAACTGTTTGTCGACGGCCCCTAAACCAGATAGTTAAAATGCCAATAATAGACTATATATATTAATTTTTCAAAGCATTGAAATAGGTTTAGTATTATTTTCAACATAAAAATCTGCAAGTTTTTTAAAAAGTCACAGAATTATGATGGGTAAAAAAGGCATAAAAACACTAAATTTGGGATAAATCTGTTCCATGCGCAGTTGTACAACTTTTTTGTTGAAATTTCAACTTGTTAGCCTAGTTAACTAAACATGGGATGTTGTTTTCGATTTTTTCATAGGAGTGTGGTAGATAGATAGATGTGCACATCTATCTATCTAGCTAAAAATATAAACAAAAATGTAAAATGCCAAACCTGTTTGTGTTTACCGCCAGGACTAGATGCTTCCTGATCAGTCCGAATTTTTCCCCCGTAAAAGATACTGCAGTCTACAGACCCGCGCCCCACGCGCCATCCAATCGCCGAGATAGAAACTAGATTTTTGTCTAAAAGGATTTTTTTTTCATTATTGTTATTTCACTGTTAAATAATTTACATTTTTTAGTAAAAATAAATACAAATCTATAGCTGTTATAATGTAGAATCTAGAAATATGTGATCGCATATTCATATTCTAAATGGCAGGAGCAAGAAGTAGACTGTAGTAGTCTAATCAGCAAGCTCCTAAACCTTCTGATCTATAAAAATCTGTTCTCTATTACTAAGTTCTCTATTACTAGTAGAGGACCTAATCTTGCTAGTAGAGGACCTAAACTATGGAAAAAATTCCTTTGCCAATTAAAACGGGATCTAAAACATACATAAACTCCACTATTGAAAGGTTCGGCTTCATCACTGCCAAAATCTTTCTCGCGGCATACACAAGAACACAAATCTATCACTGTCGACGGTAACAATGCATGCATTTTTAATGTACAGCATGCTTGCATGGTTGCAACAAAGGAAAACCTTAGTGTCAACTTCTTCTCTTGACTATTTGTCATCGATACCTTCTCTTCTTCACAATGTATAGTACCATTGAAGACATATATCTTAAAAAGTTTGTCGCCACAGTTCAAAAAAATTCAGTT
This sequence comes from Hydractinia echinata, assembly GCA_030067915.1. Classification (NCBI taxonomy): domain Eukaryota; kingdom Metazoa; phylum Cnidaria; class Hydrozoa; order Anthoathecata; family Hydractiniidae; genus Hydractinia; species Hydractinia echinata. Next base: position 470,034 of record JASGCC010000078.1, on the reverse strand, counting down.
ATTAACTGAATTTTAAAAAACTTTCTTTGCAATTTCTTTCTTATTTTCTTCGTTGCGCGTGTACTTCTTTAATTGAGGCAGTTTCCTCTGATCTGTCCTCTTTCTACACACACGCAAAGCGATCCATCAGCTGATTTCTTGCTCATTTCATATTCTTTCACAGAATTTAGCAAATACTGATCTGTTGCAAAGTAAATAGTTCCCGCCCCGCTATTCAAGATTCGTTTGAGTAAAAACTCAGAGATATCTCCAAAGGTTGAGAGAAGGACTCCATCAAATTGTTGAAGCAACACCATCCCACCATACACGGTGCAGCAGTTCAACAGACTCTAATGTCGCCAGCAATTTTGATTTGACACTTTGACAAGCCCCCTGTCTGGCAAAGCAACAGTTCATGAAATAGGACTAAGTAGATAGCTTCTTTCCGCAGCTATCGTGATATTCTTCTCTCTTACTTTGCACATCTTTTCCACTACAACACCTCATTTTGTCGTTTGATGCGATCGTAGAACGAAATGTTATTCGAAACTACTCTTTTCTTAACAAATTTTTTCCTTTCTTTACCCCGATGAAACGGGTATCCATCAAAGTTTTCTCAACATCAGCACGAATTGCACGAGGCTGTCTCGATAGGAAAATAAACTCCCCTCGGAAAGTAAAGTGCCATAACATCGTTGAACAGCAGCCTCATCAAATTTCATTTGCGATTTCCCCAGGTTTTTTGAATGCGGGAATTTAGGGTGAATTTGAAGCTCATCTTCCTAGGTACTAATGCACTTAGCAATGTGGCTTGTAAGTATCCATAAAAAAGTAATGCATGCAGGGAAAAGTTCTTTCCTTTTTGTTCCGAACTGGAAGAGTTTTAATCTCCTGCACATGAAGATCTCAATCTCCACATTTTTATAGCTCATAACATTCCACTTCTTCCCCATGACTTTTGTCTCACATCGGCTCTGCGCTTATTGATATAGGCCTGATGAAAACGTTCCAATCGCCGTCCGACATGGAAAAAAGACAACAGGTCCTGGGAAGGAGGTTGTATAACCTTAAGATCTTATTTTTTGAGTAAATAAGCTACATGCACTAATAAAAGTTACAGGGCTTTTACTACTTAGTTTCTTATAAACGGTTTTCACCATGAAAGTACAGAAAGAATTTTTTAATAATTTAGGTATGCTATATTTACATTTACGTACAGGCATCGGAAAAAACTGTGATTTATGTTAGGTTAGTGCAGGAGGACTTACCTCAAACTTATCTATAGTTTGATTGCAATACATGTATTTTTTTTATTCGGTCATTGCAGATACAGGGACATGTCTAAGCGTCTGCGGAACAGCCCAGGCCAAGAAATGGAAACTTCCCGACAAAAAGAAAAAGTCTACCAAGAAGATAAAACCATACAACAGTTTACCTATATCAGTGTATGGAGTGGAATGATGTGCTGTCACGAACGGACACCGCAACCATACTAGTCATATGGGCACATTATCCCTGACTCCTGTGAACCAGTACTCGCCGGGAATGCTGCTCTTTAATTGGGCATCTTGCAGTTCACTTCAATTCTAGATACGCTGTAACTCATTTCAATAATCGATACAAAATGCTGCGAGGACATACAAAACATTTTAACCCAATACCCACAACTTTAAAGGGCTTGGTAAGCTACATACAAAGTCAAGCTACACACTGACGAATCTGTAAATTCGGTTAACGAGAACCCCCGCTCTTTTCCGTTCCATCTACAAAACCGTGCTTAGCAAGTCATCGATGATATGATTAAACAAGTGTTACTGAGAATCACACATTATACGAACCAGCCACCTGGATTTTGAACGCAGTGCTCGCACCCAAAAACGACGGATCTATCTGAGTGACACTCGACAGCAGGAACATTAATAAAGCAATAGTCTCATCAAGTCATCTAATTCCTAAACACGAGGACATTTAAAGCAAAACTAGCTGGTTTAAAGATTTTCTCAAAAATGGACTTTAAATCTGCTCTCTGACAGATTGAGCTGAAAGTCTCGCTACCTAACTATTTTCCATGCAATAGTCGATTATACTGATACAAACGTTTAAACGTGGGTATTAAACCAGCCCAAGGCGAATTAAATACAGCTATATCTACAGTACTCGGAGGCATCAGAGGCTTACTTCATCCATTACGACCTGATTGTTGCCACGTAAAACAAGAACATAACTCTTTATTATCACGTGTCATTTCGGGATGAAAGAAATTACGTATTAGAGAATGATTTAAAAGATAAGGTCCGCCTGTATACAGCAAAAGTTGTGGCCCTGGAATTTATAACTAACCCGTACAGCAAAGCAGAGGTGGTTTTCTCTTGATGATGCAGTCTAACGCAGAGTTTATTTCACATTTTGTATATAAGTCAGACATCCTTCACCAGCTTACCAAGAGAAAAATACACCTCAACTGGACTAAAGAGCACCAGAACTGTTTTGAAAGAGCTCATATTAGCATTCAGGATAAAAACTCTTTTGCTATACTTTAACATCAGCAAGCCAATTTCCATCATAACGGCTGCACACATCAATGGTATGGGAGCGGTATTGGCACAAGGAAAGTCAACCGAAACTGCTTGGGACACAGTTACTGTTGTTCTATTCGTTCCGATGCCATCGTTAAATTACGTAGTTATAGTACAAGACATAGCATCAAGATTCCCAGCAGCAAAGTTAGTAAAATTAGGTATAACCCACCAGCTTCGCACACGTTGTTCTTCTTCTCTACACAATCCCGTCCATTAACTTTTTTGGTTAATTTGATAGCATTAATGGCCGCTCCGTAAAAACAAACTTTCATATTCCTTAAATTCTTTATGTCATGGTTATGCCTTTTGGCCCTTTCCTTTTTACAAAATGAAGAAGTCACCATGTTATCCAACATTATTTTGACGAAGATATTTCATTATTCACAGTGAAGTTATTTTAACCATTTCCACTGCAACCTTGTACCCATGACATTTCAATTTGATATATATCTATTTGTAACGACGGCTTGGGGGCCAGGAAACTCTTGGGACGAGGATGTTTCCACTGCTAACCAGTTCTTATTCATCAATATTGTGTTGTTGTTTTTCATGATGCATCCCCTAACGAACTGAACTCGGTTTGCTTGAGTGATGTTAAGCTTTCTACCCAACATGGCTTTCGTAATCGGACCTTTAAAGCTGCGTTGATATCAGGTCCTGTTTTAAAAGAGTTACCTATGCAGGTAACATCACAATAATATGTATAAGCTGTAATGTTCCTCTTTGAGGGCTTTTTGACAAAAACATTTTTCAAGTTGAAATCTTCACATTTTAGGAGACTCCAAATAGCGACTTTTCAATTTATGAACCAGATCATCGTCAAGCCCCTTCTCTCATGATTTTATCTAGTAGTTTAGGTCAGCTCGTATTGCAATCAGAGTAAGTAAGTAAGTAAGTAAGTAAGTAACGGGAAGTTTTAACGTCCTTGGGGATTCCATACTAACGGTTGGCTCTTCCTCCCCTCCGACTGTAACTATGTTACATTACCGCCAGAGATATGTATAGCATTGCTCTAACTTGCTTGCCTGCCACACAAGCCGGTTAGCGGTCAGTAGATGGCACCAAATGGGCTGACAACACTGCATTTAAAGTGCGCCGGAGTGGGGACTCGAACCTGAAACCTTATGATTACAAGTCGAATGCGCTACCACTACACCATCTCCGCTTGATAGTATGACTTTCAGTAAACGTTTTAAGATTCGGAGATCTGAACCTACATTCTGTATATATGTAGGACAAGAAGCCGCATTAAAAATATCCTTCAGATTCATAAACTTTAATCAGTAAGTACAAAGTGTACTTACTAGATGTTGAAGATTTAGGTTCAGACCAAAACGGGTTTAACGATGCCAGGCTGAAAGCAAAACCTTTTTGTTGGAAGGGGGAGGGGAAGGGTGCTAGGTTACAATGGCCCCCGAGAGTCACAAAATTTAAGTGGACTGTTAAGATTATCTAAAAACAATGAAGTCAACTTATCTTTCTGTTCTAAATTACACTTAGTTGTGTAAAAAAAATAGAAGAAAAAGAAAATTTATTATCATGTATGCGATGTATTAGGCCAACCTCGTCCCCAGGGCATCTTGTATCTTTTCTGACTTCATGAGGCGATACGATGTTCGTCTCGCCGTCCCGATATAAAAAAAGAGACAACAGGTGCTGGGAACGAGGTTGGTATTAGGCGTGAACAAGTGACGTAAACCAAAAGCCTATTTCAAGACTGCATAAACATAATTGAGGCTGACGCAAAATTATTTCATGTTCTTTAAAAAGTGTACTTCAAATATTGCTGCTGTAAAACTTTTCCTCTAGCGCAACACGAATTCTTCACATCTATTTCGACGACTGGAGATTTTACTTAATGGTTTCCCCCACTCTCCGCTCCAAGAATCAATTCGTCAGCACTGTAGTTGTCTAAGTCCTTCCTTTGCATTGAGTAGTAATACGAGAAATGGCGGTTTGTAAGGGCGGTTTGTAAAGGCGGTTTCTATGTTTTAGGTGTACTGGTGGTGGCATTATTTGGTTTACATTATTCGACAAGCAGCTTTTCAAGCTCTTTCATGTGAATTCAACCTGTTTTTCGTGTGAGGTAACCTTTAAAATCTGTTTGCTTTTCGCGAAGCAAATGAACTTTGCGAGCGAAGCGAAACTGTGGAGCACGTTTGCTACCGAAGTATACCAAGAGAATTATTAAGATTCTCAAAATTTTGATAGAATTATTAAAATTATATACAAAAATAATATAAAATTATAAAAACGTTATATAAAATGAGCGTAAAGAAATATGACTGATATTTTTGCTCAAAAAGCTAAGGTAATTTTTTGTCTAGCAGAAAAACTTTGTGTTGGATGATGCACAGACAATAGACATATATAATTTCCACTGCCTGGTTGCATTAATGTTGGTTGGAAAATGTGTCCAGAACAAAAAACTGTGATTTAATTTCCCTTGGCCTTGCACCAATCAAATCCTGAAAAAAAAAAACTTTTGGAATGATTTTGCCAGATTTAGAAACTGTTGGCACCTCGTTGGTGTGGTTGGAACTTTTCATCTGAAAATTAGTAAATATGACAAATTGTTTAGTTTTTATTCGCTGATCGACTGACCACACCTTTTTTTGGTGCGCAAATGACTCTAACACCAGATATTTGTGATGTCCGCCTACCTAATAGCAAAAAAAGATGATTTGATTGTTATGATTTTGTCACCTTGCCGAAAATGCCACGAGGGCAAGCTTGGGCAAATTTTAAAATGAAATGTACGCTTCTCTTCCGATACCTCTCATACTTTTCCCGACTCGCCTTAATTATTCCTGAAAAGAAAAACAGCACTTTTAATTCCAATTGGCTTTACCAAAATAAAATTGTGATTAATATTTTATGTGGTTAGGCTCAATAATTTTTGATGGATATACCCTGTCAATTTTTTCCTGGAGGGGACAACAAAGGTAGTTCTAGAGTGTTAAAAGCTTCTATTTGAGCTATAGAAACCTTTCGAATTTCTGTTCAATAAGCAACAACCGTTATGTGGCAGGATTGAACCCACAGCATCTTGGATATGAATCGAACGCTGTACCGGCTGATCCCCAAAAGAAAACAACCCTCACAGTATACAGAGTTGTGTGACTTTAATAATTATTGTTTCATATCATATCCCTTTATATGCTGTTGCTTGTAGCATTTATTCATGTTGTTGCAAATATACCAATGATGCTAGTATATACATATCTTTTTATAGGCAACCCAGGCTAAGGGTGATTGATATGATACGCACTCTTTTATATGCTGCCTGCCAAATTCTTAGGTCGTATACCTCCCAAATCCTAAAACATTGGGTCTTCTTGAAACTATTATTCAAATTTCTATGACATCTTTATAATTAGTAAATCCTGAAAACCAACGTAAGCTGGCGAAAAAGGTTCTGCAACATATATCTAAAGGTCGACGCAAACCGATCCGACTTGAGATTTTTCCCATGTCGGATGAAAAGTCGGATCGGTTTGCGTATGTACAAAAAAACAAAATTTTCAAAAAAAAGTGAAAAATCAAGTCGGATGAGCAGAAAAAAATTTTCATCCGACTTCATCCAACAAAAAAATTCGAATTTGTTCAAAATAAAACTCTTTCATTCTGTTCACAACGTGAAGAAAACAAGATGTCTGGTAGTGATAGTGAAATTAAGATTGACCATCAGAGTGAAGATTTTAACCTACATGAAAGTGAAGAACAAGTGAAAAAAGCAAAAAGCCAGAAAAAAAGAAATCAACCGAAGCAAAGACAAAGAAACAAAGGAATGGAGCGATGACGAAACTGGTGTTCCCATGCTGGAAGCAAATCCTTGCTTATGGGATGTTTTCCACCGTGAATATACGAAAAGAGACGTAAAAGAAATTGCCTACACCACCATAGCTGAAACTTTGAATACCACAGTTGCGTTAATAAAAGCAAAAATCAACAACTTGAGAGCTCAGCTCGGTAGAGAGCGAACAAAGGCATTGAAGACCAAAAGTGGACAGTCAACGGACGAACTTTACACTTCGAGTTGGGCATACTATGACAGATTGTCTTTTTTGTTCCCAGTTATCGGTGCTGCGAAAAAAAACTTTAAAACGAAAAATAGCTCAAATCAGGATGATCGTTATGAATTAGAAATGATGACCAGCCCGCCTGCTCCCAAGAAAAAGAGTATTGCAGAAAGAAAGCTTGATTTGCTATCAAAATGCACTGAGGTTATCACTTCTTTCTACTAGTACAAATGGAAAGAAAAACTATCCCTGTTAACCAAACGTAACAGAAGAATTGGTGAGAAACGCATCTCAGATATAACAATGGCGCTAGCTAACTGTTCAGCTAACGCCTTACAACAGCCTTTAATAATGTATGACACAGCATTCAATGATACTCGAAATTGATAACTTAGTGATTGGAAAGATTCTCCGGTTGCCAAATATGGTAATGTGAGGGAGAGTCTTTCATCTGCAAATACAGGTTTGTGACTGCGAGATTTTTGCTAAGATATATTCAAAGTCCACTATGTTCATCCGGAACATCTCCTTAAAACCTAATCTATCTTCCACCTTTAACTCTTGAATGGTATTTTTAAAACACTCCTGTTCTTCAGGCTTCATCCAACTTCTTGTTTTTCCTCTGCATTGTTTTTCGTCATCAGAATCTGCAAGCTCGTTTAATGCAATTACCGTTGCGAGCAAAGTGCTGTCCTCCATTTTGAAAATTCAAATTACTAAACTCACGTGTCCGATGAAAGATGTGTCACAAACGAGAAATTCGACGCGCACTCCCTTTATTCGTGAAATTTTCGCACACTCTCTGTGGGTTGCACAACTCAATGTATCTTTCAGAATAGGGGCTTTAACTTAAAGTTTAATTTTTGTATTACATTCTTTAGTTTTATCTTCTGTGAAAAAAAGGTGTTACAAAATTTTAACACGCGTTATTCGTTTTTGTTAGTTTCGCGTAATCTAATTTTCGCGCACCTTTTGGGAAGAAATATTCTGCCAAATTTGCAAAAGATCAGTGTTTTCGCGAAACGAATTGTTCTGAAGAACGTTCATTTCACTATCTCGTCCCCAGGGCTCCTCTACGCTTATGATATTCAGTTTTAATGTATTTCCGCAAGACGTTGCGCCTCACCGTTATATATATATATCGCAGAGAAACAAGAAACGCTAGGGACAAAGTATTGGATAGTTTAATTTGCTTGCAACTTGCGAAATGCTCTTCAACTTTTTTTAATTTCTAGCTCTATCAAAAATGTTGATACAAATTTCTGATCATCGGCGGAATTTTCTTCCCGCCAAAATTTTTAATGTCGCCAAGAGTCACCGTAGCCGAAAACAATGGCTCCCGTGGTTAAATTTGCTTTGCCTTTTGCGAAAAAAGTATTTCATGAAAATCTCATTGTGCTTAATTCCTTCCTACAATTTCAGTATTTATTTACTCGCAAACCTTCATAAAAGTTATTTCCTCAATATGGTACTGTGTAAACATCAACACTAGCCGCATAAATTAACACTAAGAATTTTAGTCTTTTTAGTTTAGAACAATTTAAAAAGGTATCAAAGAGTCTCATGCTCAAAACTGACAATGATGTAACTCAATTTTTTTAATCGTTTTATGCTAGTTTAATTTAATATTTTTAAGTTTTTAACACGTTATAAGCTGTAAATAGCTCAACCAACGGGGCTTGATGATAAGACGCTCCACGTCTTCTACTTGCTCCGGCCAATGTATTTATAATTTTAGTAACTGATTATTTGTATCCTTTTTTAACGGCGAAATATATCTTATCTATCAATCTCTAGCCGCATAAATTAACTCTTCAACGACAAAACCAAAAGCTGCGTGACAACAGATTGTCCACATCAAGAATTTCCAACATGGAGGAACTCGTTAGGAAGCATTGACCTTCGCAACAGCTTCCTTTTGTATAAAGTGGGGACCTTGGACAAAATATCGGACAAGGAAATCCTTTTTGTTTGCGAGAACTATGGAAAACTGGACAATTAATGGACAGGACATCTCCCCTGGTTACCCGTAAGAATAATTTAAGCGGCAAGAAAATCACTCCATAATTAGGGAACGTGTGAACAACAATTCGGACACCTGGATTAGTGATTTTTGGATTGATTCGATAACTTCTTTTTCGTCCTTGAAACGCACAATAAAAATCCTGCTTTTTTAGTAACACTTTTAGGTCCGTTGTTGTCTAACAGACTCTTCTACATCTTGTTTCAAGCCAGATTTGTTATATCTTGAGGGTTGCTAAATTCAAAATCAACGATTCGTAGTATGCTTTGAAAAACATAAGAATATATTTAGGCACGCAAACGTGACGCAAATCTCTCGTTTTCCACTCTCCACTTTTCTACATTTTCCATAATAACTTATAGAAAACTATAAAACCAATCATATTGATTACAATAACAATTATAAGGTCGTTGCAGGAAAATTTGACATCGGTCAAAAACAGAAAATCCGCCATGTTGTTTGTACAAGAAGCTTGCTTAAATATTTTAGAGACATTACTGCTTCTTCTTCACATGGGAATATTTTATCCTCCAGAAAAAAAGTCGTAGAAAAACTACTCGTAAAATTTAAAATATTTTCTAACTCTAAGCAATCTTCTTATCCAAGAATAGGATCATTTGAGAAGTTGTAAATGAAGTCAAAACCTTTTACACAGATCTCAGTTAGGTTTTCAGCCATATTATATAACGGAATCAAATTTCGGTTTGGAGGGACCTAGTAATGGAATTATGGGAAAAGTTAAACTATCATTTTTAAACTCTATGGCTTCACAAAAAAGTCCAAGTTATTTAAAGGGGTCTCATAGCCCAACAGTATACTGATTCGGCTCTTTTCATAATTAAAAAATTATAAGACGAAATTTTAGGTAAAATACAAAACTAACATAAAGTTCAATTAAATATTTCCTGCGAAAGATTTTAAAAAACAAATCCACTTAATAAATTCCCTAATAACTTCAACATTATTGGAAAATGAAATATTCATCTGAAAAATCCTGCTGTATTCGAAGGATACAAAACGTGTCCAGCCACGTTGTCTCGTCTAACCATAACCAGTCAATAATGTTTTGCACCATCGGATCTTATAAGCAGGAATTATCATCGAGTCAAAGTTTATACTGGCATCATCACACGCGATGTTAACATCTGCGAAGGAGACGACAGTTCGTCGTATTTATATCTAAAACGCGAACAGGACGCGGAAATTTGCTCAGCTTTCTGAAACGAAAGCAAATCATTGTTTGTTGTGAGTTGTGAAGATGTTACAGAGTTCAGTTCGCGGGTTTTTACAGGTCTTGTGCAAGTTAACGCTGCATCGACGGAGGGAAATTCCGCGGCACGTGATGTTTTGTTTAGCAAGCTCATGTACCATGACGTCAGAGAAAAAATGTTGCTACGACACGGTGCGACTTCATGTAACACGCGATTATCCGACCAGTAAAACACAGCGCGATTAAATCGAGGTTCAATGTCCACATATTTCGTGCGTTCGTTTACGTAAAATCTTGAGACACCACCATCTTTTTCTCTATTATAATTTTTATTACAATGATAGACACATGTCAAAACACGTCCGTTATCATTTGGGTTATCGACATGAGGTTTATAACCAAACGTACTCTGTGGAAAACAAGACACTTGCAAGTGGGACTTATGCGTCACGGGTGTGTTGTTTATTTTATTTAAATTTAAAGACATCACAAGATTGTCAAAAGACTGGACTAGTATCTTTATTCTCGGGTGAACTTTCTCCTCCCCAGTTACCCACGTCACTTCGTCACTTCTAAATAAGTTACTTTCATCTGACAGCTTTCGGCTCTCCAATTTCACGTGTATAGCCTCGGTTTCGATTAACACATTTCGTGCGATTTCATCATGGATATAGTTGTCTATAACACAGACTCCGCATTTCATCAATGCTTGTAAAACTTTCACTACAAGCTCGTCATAACATTGTAGTTTCATAGCATTTAAAAAGAAATCATCTGGTCCGCAATTTGTCACTTTCGTTACACCAGTTTGCTGGATAACGCTTTTAAAAGTCCTGCACAGCTCTCTGTGTTTATGCCAGTGCAAAGTTTGATGTTTTTTACCACAATAATAAACTTTTTTACATCTCATACATTTAAACACACTCCGCTGTTTACACACAGCACATTTTAAAGCGGGATTCTTCATAGTACGTACCCAAACTTTTTTGCAAGTACTTGTCGGTGATTTACTTCCAGCCATGCTTGACGGGCAGCACGACTCACAACAGCCAACTAAAAAATAACATGATCAAGCGCATGTTTCATTATAACCCGTCACAAGCCTGCCGGGTCACAATTTTGTTTTCACAAATTAAAAACATACTAGCCTGCTCACACGTACTATAATAAAACATCACAATTTATATAAACAATCATTTTAATAAAACAGTTCTGCCAGCTAAAACACGATGTTAAAAAAACAAAGCAAATATTATGCTCTACGTATAAATATTTGAATGATTTTATTTACACAAGATATAAGAGTGTAAAAAAACATTTTACACTTAAATTTAAAAACACATTTTTAATCCACATATGACCATGGCTTCAAATTAAGATACAAACGTTTTGCACAGGAAAACTTTTATTATTAAACATTAATATTATGTAATTGTACAATTGTTTTATCAACCAATCAAAACATCTCGACTCACGTGATCACATTAAACCATTGAATTTTTTAAATTAATATTGATAAAAAAACGGGGGTAATAAATTATTTATCAAAAATGACCCGAGAAATAAAAGATGGTCTTCGACAACAACAAATGAAATAGAGCTCGGATTTTTACATTGGGGGGAGTCTGATTACGTGTTTAAAAATACACCAAGAAAAACCAAAATAAATAAATAACTTCGTATTAACATTCAAATTTCAAAAAAAAATTTACTTAAAGTTGTTATTTGAACCATAGCAAAGTTTCACACAATATTTTTTTGTTGAAAACTTTGAGAAATGCTTATCTACTTCACATAACATGGATTCACTAACCGCGCAAAAAGATTAAACAAGGTTCTCTGTGAAAAAATTGTCAAGGTAAATATTATTTTTCTCCGCAGATGACACGCTCGCCGAGCGTCGTTTCCCATAGCAATTTGTTTTTTTAATTCGACAAAAGAATATCACAAGCAATTAAAATACCGAACAAAACGGCACAATGACATCACCATAGCAACTAGGATTTCGGACCACCATCAAACATCCTTTTAACGCAATACATGCTTTTATAATTTAGTTTTGCTGTCAAACTCGGACGAATTATTTTTGTACACGCAATTCTGCGACGATCATCTTCGCCTAGGATCTCTACTCAAGTTAACTTGCGACGGTTTTTGTTGCATGCCGCTCGCAGGCGACTGTTGCGACGCGGCAACACGTTGTCGCGGATCACTTGGTGGATGTTTGACGAGACTGTCACTATTTTGGCGCCGTAGCAGCCTGGGATCACCTTTTTCACCGCCTTGGTTTCGTTGGTAAGGATGAAACCTCTGTGACGTGGGCTTGTTACTGCTGGATGGATGGAGTGTGGAACCGTCTGGTGGAGGGGGTGGTGGTGGTGGTGAATGAGTGGGCTGACCCGCGTCTAGATTGCTTCTTTTGTCGCTTGTTTGCTAAACATAAAAAAACGATCCATTTATAAAATAAAAGAAGCCTTTGCATGAAAAATTACAAATCAAATTTATTGATGGTGCTACCGCTCTGTATGCGTACAGAAACAAACAAACAAACAAACAAAAAAACAAAAAAACAAACAAACAAACAAAACAAACAAACAAACAAAAACACGAAAATTTATTACAGATCCAATTTAACTGTGCGTGCCGACATATTACGTCGCATAGCAAACATTTTAATTATTCATTGCTATTTCCTTCAAACTTTTTCTTAAGTTACCTAACTTAAGAAAACGTGACACTTGTCATAATTGTCCATGTTTTGGATCTTCGAAGCTGTGCTCAATTGCGGTTCTCATCCAAAACCAAAACAAATCAAACGGATTCTATGAAACTGTCAAAAAATGTCGTTATTTGTTTTTGTTGTTTTTAAATGCTTGTAAAGTGAACGTGATAGAATGCATAATTCTTAATAAAGTTTTTTTACGATGATTTCGTTCTATTTCAACCAGGGACCACTTTTCGTGCGACGTGATGTTTTGATTTTGCGTTAAGAACTACGGACATGCGCGCTCGTTTCAGTAGGCAGAAAATGTAAACAACAGACCACAGAAGTCAAATAAAATACACAATTTTTCTTTGATAAGGATATGCTTTTTAAGAATTTCAGACTGGGATTTTAGGTTAAATGTTTTTAACCTAAAATCCCAGGTATATTGTTTAGAACAACAGAGAAATAAGAATAATAAACAGTCTGGTTAGAATTTTAGTATTCTTAACTTAAATAGTTAAAAATATTAATTACAGCGCCTTTGTGTTTCATAATAATTTTCATCAATTTTAATAATGCAGCCATTTTACTCGACATGGTCTTGCTTTTTCACCTATGTACATGTACAAAAAATCCGCAAAGTCTTGCAAACATTGGTAATTTATTAATAGGGTGATCTTGCATATCCTTTCTTGTCTATGTCAAGTACCGCAGTTTTTTTATTTTTTCATTTTACAACAGTAGTCAAAATCCACAATTAAAAAAAAACATCGCACATTATCAAATAATTGGCAGCAACGTTGACGGCCCCATAAATGGTCTTCGTGTAGGCGTCATCAGTTTCAAGTTTTTTTTAGAAAAACGTCTTTTTGAGCTCGCCTTACAAAACCTGTTGTATACTTTTTACAATAAAAAAGTGGAACACAAGAAAGTTGAGAACCAATATAGGTTTTTCAAAAAAAATAAAAAGATTCCTAGACAAATTTACAAGCTCTTTCATATGAAATAAATTTGTTTTTAAGTGCGAGGTAAACTTTAAGACCAGGTTAAAAATGTCAGCAATTGAGATCTGACCTACATAAGTTGCTTACCAACAAATCGGGTTCTATAGCTCTTCTCTCTTAAATTCCCTAATTGAATTTACGTTAAGTCTCATGGTTAACCATTATAAAGAAGTCAAGCTACATTAAAGCAACGCTATAACTTGAAATAAATAGCTAGCAACCACAGATTGCTTTCAACAACGATTCATTTCGTGCAAATTTATTTTTGCATAGGCAAAAAAAAAAGGGTTAATAAAAATACCACGCTGTAAATGACGTCAGCAAGGTTAATTGTTGTTTTCATTGGATCCCATTAAAGTAAAATATTTTTAAAAACTGAATCGACAATAATTACGACGCGCCGCAGAACGTGTTCATCGTTTCCGTTGCAATTTCAAACGTAGCTGGGTACTTCTCTAATTTCAGACACGGTTGCAACTTTTGTCAAAAAGCGTTGTTAGGTGACAAAAAAATTAATTGATGTCACCAGCATGTCCTGCATTCATTATGACAGTTCTTGCAAACAACGTGTGTCAGTATATGTCAAATTGAAAGCAATGTTGTTTTAAGTAATGCCTTTGAGTATTCTTCATGGAGTAGTATAGTAGCTATCGTAATAACAGAGGCTTTAAATGGCTATTGAAGCATAGAGTCCATGATTCTACACAAATATCTTAAAAAATATTTTTACGCCCCTTCATCACCCTACGCCCTTTCATCACACTACACTCTTTCATTACCCTACGCCCTGGGCATATTTTTGAAGTGCATTATTAAAAAAAAACGTTTTGAAGTCAGGATCAAAATTCCTTCTCAAAAGGTTTTAAACGTTCTTTTTAAACTGCGATAACTGTTTATACAAAATCACATTGCAGAAAAAAAGAGAAAGACGGGGGTCGAGGTCAAGATTACGTCATTGCTATTCTAAGAACACAAGTGTGCAAAACGAAACTTTTTCCTATTTCTTATCAAACGAGGCGCCGATAACGCAATAATACCTTCTCAATTCCATTGAAATTACTCTCATTATGATAGGAATAATATTTGAGAGTTGAGTTGGTCATAGCTACCTGTTTTGATAGTTGGATGTACTCTTGATTCGGTTCACTAAAGTTTGGAAGTTCCGAGAACAACATGCAAAACCTAAAAATAAATTAACATATTGCTTAAATGCGAAGATTAAAAAATTTAGGGATAACTTTTAATAAGCAATCCACCTTAAATTTGAGATCAAATATCGGCTGTTAATTTTCGATTTTAGTGATTTACACTGAAGTCGAGCTAATGGCGGTGAAAAGGCTTACTAAGAAAACCTTTAATCGTCTTAAATTTCACTTAGCTGGCAATATTTTTCCAAATTTTCTATAGGAGCATACCTTATCGGGGAATGAAAATTTAAAGGAACTTTAGTTTTTTAAGCATTTTTTAAAGAAAAAGTAACGTATTATTTTTCGAAAGAAAAATCTGTATTTTCTTCCTTGTTATCTTTCCCTCTTCTGTAATCATCAAAGTTCATTAGTTAATATGAAAACTAGTTGGCTGACTCAAGTAGGAACAAATTGGTCACTTTAACCCGTTTTTTTTCCCCCCGATAAGGTACAAGAACACTACACAACGCCGGGCGAGGCATCAATGAAAACCTTTTCATCAAGGTATCCATTATTATCCATTAGTATTTGAGTAACAAACACAGCTTCCTTGCACCGTTTCGTAGCACTTCGAAACTGTCATCTGTGGAAGCTACCCTCCTAGGTAGAAGTAAACTTTCTGAAGGTCTTCCGAACTTTGCATCATCGAGTCAAGCTTCTTTTTACAATTGCGTCACAACGTTAAAAAATATGATTGTTAACCTGATTAAACTTTTATTGGCTGGTCTACATAGCTAATTAGGTGCTAGCCAATCAAATTCGAAAACCACATCACGTATGTTTTTAAACGAAAATATATATTCCATCGGTTCTTAGACTTCCGACAAACTCTATCCACCTTTTTATTATTCGTGGCTTAATTAAAAAAAGGAAACAGACATAAATTTTTTATCCACTTTCAACATTTTGATTTTATATAATCCTGAAAAATACGTGCGCGCCTATTTTTATATATTTGTTTTCTTAAATATATTCCTTTAGTTTCAGTATAAACGTAGTATTGTTGCCTACTTGGTTCGAATAAACACAATTTACACAATTTAATGAAAAATCGGAAGAGAAAAATCGGGGACCAAAATATTAGTTTGAAACAGGGGACTGTTCAAAGCGTAGGGTGAGTCTACTGTACTTCAAAGCAAGTAAAAAAATTAAATTATAAAAATAAAATAAAAGGTCTATGCGACGGAGAGCAATGTTATCAAAATCACACAAATCTAAAATAAACAGCGATGGAGCGAGATTGTTGCAGTGCCGTAACCGCGGGGGGCACAGGCCCCCCCCAATAATTTTCCTACTAAAAAAAAAAAAAAAGAGAGAGAGAGAGAGAAAGAAGGAGAGAAAGAAAGAAAGAAAGAAAGAGAGAAAGAGACAGATTTAGTGTCATTTCTCCAAAAGTTAGATAACCCAAGAAAACTACTTTTGTTTGAAGTTATAAAAGTAGGAAAACTGATGTTAGTTATGCCTGCTACAAAAATGCTGTTAGCGAACGATGTTTTTCAGCTTTGAACCGCATAAAAACTTACCTTCGAGCTACAACCACTGATACACGGATGAATAATCTGATGGTATTACATATTCACAAATCATACACTGATAATATGAAGTAGCAAACAAATTTATTAAAAAGAGAGAAAGTCGTTCAGGAATATTCGGATCCTCCCCATCGATCATTATTATAAATGTCACTAAATGTTTTAAGGGGGCTGGCAGCACATTTTAAAAAGTCCAAATGCATTTTAAAAAACATTTTAAAAAGTGCCAGCACCCTTAAAATTTCTAGTGTTCTTATCATTTTTTATGTTATTGTGGTCGTGTAATGTAAATATGTATGTCATTCTATCTTTTGGTTTCTGATGGAAATTTTTATCTAAATTTTGATGCCAATTAAACAATGCAGCTTTTCTAAATTACAAAAATATCGAAACATTCATCGTGATTTTAACAATGAACCATAAGATCGTTGACGTCTGGTAGGGCATTTTCCCCCAACCTAGAGATGAAAAATTTGAAAATTTCACGCTCGGCGCCCACCATGGGGGCGCCTCGGGTAGCCACTATATAAAGCGAAATTCATATATGTAATTTTTCTATATAGGCCCCCCCCCCCCAATATTAAAATTGTGGTTACGGCACTGTGTTGTGACAATTAACAGGCACTTCGAGATGATTTTTTATCGACGACATCACATTCAGACGGGGTTCCGCATATTTGGATACAGTTACGCTTGTCACCGAAACTACTTGATATGCTTAACCGAAACAAGGACGTTGATGATTATAGTATTTTCGATTCCTTTTAAAACAACTGGAGGGATGAGGAACCATGTGAAAAAAAGGAAAAAAAGATTATGTACACGGAGCTAGAAACTAATGCTAATAATCGATATTGCTGTTGAAAAATCTATATTACAATAATATATATGTCCGTCTGTCACGCAAATGGTAATGGTAACCGTAGTAGCGAGACAACGAAATGAGGTAAATAAAGGACGGGCGAACTCGTGGATTTATCCACGGGCCACCGACTAGTGTATATATAATACAGGAGGGTGAAACAGGAACCTAGAAAAATTTTTAGTTGAATTGCGATTATGTTTCTAATGTTTTTTCCAAAATACATTTTTCTAGCTACCTCTAACGAAATGAGTGCATAGCGTCATCTGTATAACATCCATCAGAAACATAGTTAGATATAATTGGAATGTCAGGCTAATTTTTCTCAGCGTCAAAAACAAATTAAACCGCTACGAACTTCACTGCAAAATATTATAAGTTACATCGACAAAAAAAGTTTCCAGAGCTTTTCCTCATTACTCATCGTTCTTGTTTTTTTTCGATTAAGATTATAATTTTTCCCCTGTTTTTTTCCCCTGTTTTTTTCATGATTATATGATATTATATACTTAACTTAATCAAAATTAAAAGAAAAACTTTCAACTGTTAAAAATGATCGCCAATTTTCTTTCTAACTCCATTTTTAACTTGCTACGGGTAAAAATTTAATTCCAGTCTCGAAGTTGCTAAGACGTTGTTAAGCGTAAACTCAAATTTCACAAAAGTTCAGCTTTACAATTGCCTTTTGTGCTTTAAAGTTATTATTTAGTAGAAAAAAAAGACTTTTTAGCCTGGACAATTGGAGGGGGATTGCTTATTTTTTTAAGCCAAATTTCAGATCCAGCTCTTAACAACTTAGGAATATGAAAAATACGACTTATCTGAAAGACACACCCGCTGGTTAGAAACTAGTTTAAACCAGTATGGACCAGTAAAAAAAATTAAAATTCAATACTGTCGGCGAACAACCACGATTTACCAGTAATATATCAAAAAAAATTAATTTCTTTAAATTTCACAATACCACCATCTAGTGAAAAAAAACAACGAAAACAAACATGGAGGAAAAATTTAATTTTTTCGTACTTATTTCAACTGAAAAAATGATCTTATTCTTGCCACTGAAAGTTAAATTTCTTTCGCCAAACTACGTTTTGAATGAAATTTAAAAGGAAATTGGAAATCGGTGGTTTGAATTATATTTTTTCTTGATGAAATTGCTGGCTTCAGAGGAATCATCAACCTCGTTCAGGACGCTGTACCGATGTCAGAAAGATATAATATGCCCTGGGGACGAGGTTGAGGAATCATGTTATCTAACCCTAACATGGCGATTCAGTTACGGCTTTCCCGCGTAAAATTCTGGGTTAATCAAGACCAAAATTATAAAGCCCAATATATCTAAAATGGGATCTATTTAAGAAGTTCGTCAACTGTCATAATTTCAAAACAAGGTTCATGCGTTAACAAATGGACACAATGGATTGACTTTCATGAGAACAAATGTTTCTTGGAAACGAAAATTACTTTACTCGTCGTGAAGAAACCATACAAAGTGCGCAATCGTTCAAAAGCTTTAAAATTCCCTTTTTCCTCTACGCCCAAAGGCGGCACTATGGCATTGGCTTTGTAGCTAGGTGGCTTTAATTATAAACTCATCTAATTTTTCTCTTCAAAGTTTTCGGTTCAAGTAAGAACTTGATTAACAGAAACCTTTTAAAATAAAACAACAATTCGATTTTTTCGAAACACTTTTGTTTACAAAACTGCAGCGTGACAAACAAGTTTGATAAAAACTTAAATTGACGAAAAAAGGTGTTATAAAACAACATTGCATTTTTAAAAAAAAAAAAAATTAAAACCAGCGCCGATAAAACCTATTTCTATACTTCTAGATAAAAATTGTTCACTAAAATTGTTCACCAAATAGAGATTACGTGCTAAATGCAGGTTCTTTCTATGACAACTTGACCGTGAGGAAATGTAGTTGAAAATAAAAGCCATGTCAAATTCTATTAAAAAAAACAGGACTTTAAAATTGCGAGTGGGAGTATTTGATGAGCAAAATCATTTCTTAATTGTAAATAGCTTTCCACGTTAAAAAGCTCTTTAATTATGACTAGCAACAATCAATTACTATGGTAAAAAATTCGGATTGCTTAATTACACACATCTTCATCACCTGGTGATGTAATTGTTCTAAGCAAGGCATTTCTACGTGTTCAAATAAACAGGCTCTATTCATTGTAAGATTCAAAAGTAGATTAAGAAAAGGATGAAAGACGTTTATGGATTAGATTTCAAAAATAAAACAACACAATTCATGTTAAACTACTAAACCATAATGGCGTTTCATACAATTCGCGAGTCATACAAACGGCGCTCCATACAGATGTTCCACACAACTCGCGCGCTATAAAAATCGCGAGTCAAACAGAAGACGTTCCATATAAATTGCGATTAAGTTCTTTCCTTGTACAAGGCATGGTTTTTATATTTTAAATTTCTACGCACGGTGTAATTGATATTTTCATGCAATGTATTCACATTAATTTCGACACTAATTAGGTCATGTTCTAAAGAACAAAAACAATGTTTTCTAAGGTGTAATTACGCAAAATATTTGACAGTTAAGGAGGCGTAGCATTGGTTGGTTGCATCACTTAGTGAGTTCCAAGAAAAAAAACCTTTAAAAAAATTTGTGATGATGTAAATTTTTCAGACTGGAACTCCAAACACACCGATAGTACACAGGTCGTACAACAAACATCCAAAAAATGAATTCTTCAATAACTTGTTAAATGCTACAAAAGATGGACATGCGCTAAGACTGACGCGTATATTCTTTGCTGATGTCTTAAAAAAGTGATTTTATCAAATATATATTATTACGTGAACCAAAGATGTCAGCTGCGAGTAGCGACGAGCAAATATACGTGAATTTTCCGACGGCTTAATTCCAGTGGGTTTTTTTCACGGGATTGCGACTAGGATTAAGTATTTAGTTTTAGATCAGTGTCTATAATTTGTACGTATCCCAATACATAGGACCCTTGTTGATAATTAGGCTATCCTGGGTAAATAATAAATAACAACCGCTAGTAAATTCAACGTTTCCTCAAAAATGCGCAGAAGTGCTTAATCTCACGCGCTCCAAAACTTGTAATTTGTAACTTACTAGCTGGATTAATTTTCTTTTTAAACTCTTCGTTAAAATATTCGAAAATATTACAGTTATAGTCACTCCAGAGAATAATGATTTTAAGAATAACAATGTACTAATTGTCCTCCTAAGGTGGTGTGTCACTTCGCAAGAGATACAACCGAAAACGTTGTCTTTGCTTCTTCATCAAAACAAACCTGTAATCTTATCAAAAAGTGTGTATTTTGCAGACTATAGTTTGTTTTCCCGCCAAAAAAAACTATGTTGGATGCCCCCCCCCCCGACAAACATTACCCCCGCAAAAGCGGGGGTAATGTTTGTTGGTAACAAAACTAAAGGTATAATTACACAAGGCAAGTTCAGACATTATAGCGGTGTTAATTAAGTCTTATTGTATATTAAGAATTAGAAAAGTCAGTGTATAATTAAAATACCCATAACACAAAAAAATACACATCAGAAATATTCACCAAGGCTGGACAATATGCTTAGCATTTGCTTAAAATCTCTCTATATGAGCCTGAAGATGCTTCTAAGCGTTATGCTTTTTGTTTTTTAAAAAAAAGAAAATCTCTCAACTTTTTAAACCCACGTCGAGCTTTCAACATAATAGTCTAGTTGCAATGAAAAACTATTTCACAACATAATGATCCCCTTTTTTACTTAATTACAAAAACGCTTTCTATTAACTCAGGAACAACGTAATTCCTGACACGATAACAACTTGGCCAACAGCCAAACTTTCAACACTAGCTTTGCTCAACATAAGGTCTAACAATATACACAATAGAGCCTTTCATCATCATGGCAACGAAATTCCTGTAGGATCTAAATTTAGTCTTATTCTCGTCATGAGGACAAGCATACACTGGGTGTCCAAAATTGCTAAAGTTTTAACATCTCTGTATTATCTTTGACCAATCTACCACAACCCACCCCTCTCACTGATGTTCAGATCAATCCCAGTGGAAAAGTTACGATAAACACACGTGAAAAAAAGACGGATACATTGACAAACGTTAAAAAATACTTCGATAAAATTAGATAAAACTAGCCTTAAATCCGCGGGAAAATCAATGAGAAATTTGCCTGTCGCTAACTGTTACTACCACCGTTGGCACACAGCCAAACAGCTAACATCTATATTATAATACCCGTATACGTCTGTCCGTCTGTCACGCAAAATGGTAGCTTAGCTGCGCAAGTAGCGAGAAGCACGCAATGCGGTATAAAAAGGACGGGCGAACCCGTGGATTTTTCCACGGGCTAACGACTAGTAATACTATAATATTTGTAGACATTGAGAATTTCAGACTTTTTGGATGTTAAATTTTGGCGCAAACCTTGCGACCTTATTAATGTCTTTAATATTCTTGAATCTAATACTTTTTGGAGATAGTTGGAAATCTCTCCCACAGCTATTTGCGTATTTCCAGCTTATTTGTTTATTATGAAAATCTTTTTGATAAAAAACGCTGTACAGAAACAGACGAACTAGAAAACATCAAATGCTCTTTATAAAACATTACTGCAACAATAAAAAAAGAACAAATTAAACCTCACATTGTCTCAAAAAAGAAAACAAAAAGAACACCAAGGCTCAACTACAAATTTACAGGTTCTTTGTAAAACAAAGCCTGTCGTCCATTTTTACTGGGGAATTTTAACAAATTTTATGAATAAGAAGCAGGTCCACTGCTAAGCAACAACAAAAATTCCAGGTGGTCGGTAATTAGGTATTGACGTCGCTTAACGATTACCACTCCTTGGTGATCGTGTTCAACTTTTATAGTTGTTATGTTGAAGTTACTGACGACAGGGTAAAATTTGTACAGCGTTTAGGACATCGTACATCGTTCTAAAGTCTACCTGCAGCCTTTCTAGTTCACGTCGGCACTTAATCGCCGATGCTAACGTCAGTTCGATTTATATGTAAGTTAAACTTTCAAATGTTTGCTCTCTTTCTTCCTTTCAATTAAACTGTCAATAACGTACAGGAACCACAACACGAAATTTTAACTTCTCAACGGTCTCGACTCCAGTTCCCTTTATTATTTGACTTAAGACAGTTAACAGACCATCAACTGTCAAGAAAGTCAGAGGGAAAACTGTGATCACACAACAATGTCCAAAATATTTTGTCCTAATTGCAAACATTCAAAATTTCTTTTTGACCTCGTGTACTATTTAAAAATTTTTTTATATGTAGAATACTTCCAGACCACATGCTTTAGTCAGTAAATTGTGAATTCATAGCATACTCTTACGTTAGGTGCAGTGTAATTTACGCGTTTTTTTTTTTAATTCGTTGATTTGGTGTGGACTGTAAATGCACGTTGTTTGATGTGTAATATGTACACACTTGTAAATGCACGTTGTTTGATGTGTAATATGTACACATTTTGCAATTATTTAAACTGCTTTTATATTTGTTTTTAGTCTAAAGATGATATGTATCGAAATATATCACAAAATTAGTTATTATTGCTGTTCATATTTTTTGAATGTAAATAAAATCCTGAGTATTTTTTCTGATTTTCCAGGATAATGGAATCATTTATAAGGAAAGGCCATGAACATCAGATGGATAAGTTTTGAGCAGTTCTCAACAAAAGTGGATTCATCTTTTTGCTCACAATTTTCCATAAATTCAATTTTTTTAATCATATAATTACAGAGGCAACCTCAAAACAATGACTTTAGTTCCAAAACGTTTGAGAACTTTGTAACTCCTTAAATATATATAACAATCCCTACAGTACAATAATGTGTCAAGCTTAGAAATTCAACTTTTTTTACTGCTTGTTTTCTGCAATGTGCTCTGTGCTCACAATGCTAGCAACAGAAATATAATAATTATACGTCATAGATACATAGCTGCTAGGGTGAAAGACAATAATATATATTTTAAGTGTACACAACAAAAAAAGAGAAAACAATTAACTTTAAGACGCACAAAGTATTATCATCAAAAAAAGATTCAGATTGGAACGTCTGACAGTCAGGGGGCAGTTAACATGCAGTTAACATGAGATGAGTAATACACAAACCAATAAGAATGAAAAAGATTTATCATCGTGCCAACTTACTCTCCAATCTTCTCCATAGTGCCAATTCTTCCAATGTACAAGGTTAATTGATTCTTCCAAACTTGCGCATATCTAGATAGTAATCAGAAGTGAAATTTTAGACGATAATTAAGTCATAACTAACACAATCTAGATAAAATTGATAGATCTTTATTACACCCTGGTGGTGGTAGTTGTGGTGGTAGCGGCGGTGGTGATAGTGGTTGTGGCGTTTGCAGTGATGGTGGTGGTGATGATCACGGTTGTGATTGTTGTAGTGGTGGTTGTGGTGATGGTGATGGCGGCAGTGGTGGTAGTGGTTGTGGTGATGGTAGTGATGATGATGATAATGATGATGATGATTCTTTTAATGGTAGTTCCAGTACATTTTTCATCTCATACTTTGTTGCTGTGGCAACTTTGTTGATTTGCAACATGACTTTCACTTTTGGGTCACCCCGCACTTCTGATTTTCCTTTTCATGCAAAGTATTTTTCTCAGTTAAAGCCAAAACTTTTCAACAGGTCCCCTGACTTAGCTAAAAGTGACTTTCCAATTCCTTTAAACTTTAAACTTACTAGATGATGTCCTAAGCTCGATTGTGACGGTGGTTAGGCGTGTTTTAAATAGGTTTTAAAGAGATTTTGAAGTTAAACCACAATATGAATGCGTTTGTGCTTTAAAATTTTTGACATAAAACCTTTTTAACCACAGTTAAAAAAAACCCAACATCTACAAATTTCAATATTGTGGTTTAATGTTTAAGGCACCGACTTGTCCCATGAATTCTCAACAATTTTGAGACACGTTTTGTGCATTTTTAAAGCTTACCTTAGAAAGTTGTCTAGGAATGATGATGTCATGCATAATTAGTGGGTCTTTTAAGTCTAAAATCTTAAGAACCAAAAAAGATTTTTCAAAAAATAAAAAGATTCCTAGACAACTTTCCAAGCTCTTATATTTCTTTTCAAAAGCTGGAGCTTTATCAGATGTAAACATACATTTGTCAAAGGCGATTGCCAATACAATGGCATGGTGCACATGTAAGTCTGGGCTTTCAGCCAAAAAAGCATCCGAAATAAAGGGCTTTATTAAAGTGATTCTCTTCGAACAGAGCGGTCTCTTCGAACAGAGCGGTCTCGCAAATGTAGAAGAAATTACATGACTTTTCCATTTTGTTAAGTTTTTAAATTGGACAAAAATGGTAATACAAGTCAAGAAAACAAATGAAAACACACAAAAAAAATAAATAAATAAAATTAACTACCAATGTGAAGCTGCAATTATTTAAACAAAAAGATCCTTAATATAAGAAATGGCATGAATATTTGCATTACTTTTTTAAAAAATGGTTTACCATGAATTTTTTTTAAAATTCAAGCCAAATTCCATTACTTGAGGCCATCCTGTCAGAATTTCCAGATTTCTTCCGAGGTATTTGTACATTTTTTTATCAGATTGAAAAAGCACTCCAGAGTCAGATTTTTTTCAATTAATCTTAACAACATTCTCATCTTTAACTTCACTACTTTTTTAAGATCCTATTGTTTTCGATCCTCTTCTTGACGTTGTTGTATTAGCAGAAAAAAGTGTCTTGCCATGTAGACTTGCACACAAAATTAAAATTTTAGCAGACTGGAATTCATTTTAAAACATTTAGGAAATTTTGGAATTGCAAATATAGTCCACATCTTTTTTTTTAATTTTTGCTTTAAATCCCAGGGTTTTCAGCAATCCTGTTAGTATGTTTGACCACTTATGTTTAGAAGCATCTCTTTCTGTTAGATCACTGACCCAGTTTTTTTTACACTTACATTTTAAAAAAAAATGTATCATTTAGAAAATTATATTATAAAACAAGTGAGAAACATATAACAGTTTCAATAAAATAAGATGAGATACAGCCATGCTGTGATATGTTGACAAAACAAAACCATCAATCAAAATGATTCTAATGTTTTAAATAAGAGACAGAACCCAACAAACCCTAAACAAACTATGATAGCAGGAATAGGTTTTAGGTCTGTCATTTTTGTTATTGTTGTTGAAGTTAATAATTATAGCTTTAGCACTTTTACACACAAAAAATTGATTTACACTTGTTATATTCTATTGAATGACGCAAAACGGTCATAGGCGGAGTCTTGGTTAATTCGGTTAATTCCGATGAGCCAAAAAAAATGTTGGTGATCGGAATTAATCGAATCAATAGCAAATACAAAAACAAGCTCACTAATGCTTTCACTAGGCGTGACGCAATTTATTTGCCAAAAAGAATTTTAAATATATACTTTGCTTCTCATTTGACATTCATGTAATTAGTATACACAAGATGATATTTATTTATTGGTTATCTATTGTCTAGTAAAATGAGATAAATCAAGAATTAAATAAATTTGACGATTTGTGACTTGCTGTTATCAAAAGTAATGCATCATACCCTTTTGAAAATCTGATGATGTCACCTGGCTGCATTTGCGCACCAAAGGCGTCCCATGCAGACATGTTGATGGAACCAGTCTTGTCGGATACGCGGACAGTCCTAATTTCATGACCATCTTTTGTCTTGTTTGGCTTACCTGAAAGATGATAGAATAAAACTAAATATAAAAAAAGCTCCATATTTTACAACAAAAAAATGGATTTTGGATTTATTTAAAGAAAAAGAAAGTTCAAATATTAATTTCTCATTTTAATTTGAGCTTTATAAGCAATTAAAACCAATTTATGATCAGAGGAGAAAAAAGAGGAGGGGTTACGTAAGGGGATTGGGATTCCAAAAAAAGATAACTTTTTGCGTAATGAGATTTTTTAATATTGAAAATTTCAGCACACACAATTCAATTACAGTTTAAAAATTAATTAACACAACTGAAAAAGAAGTAGGAAGTAAGCTAGACCATAATAATAATCTTAAATTATGTAAAATTTTTTGGCAAACCTGTTAGAAAAACTTGTGTTCACTCTAAAATTATATTGTTTTATAATTGCACCCTTAAATATTTGACAAAGCCATATTATACTGCAATTAACTGTTATATGATGTAACTTAGATAGATTAAGTACGTCTCAAGAAATAAAAATGTGATCAATGTCATGCTTCCCGTAATCATTCAGCCACTTTACATTTAAGTGATTTAACTAACATAATGTGACTATTATGCATTTGTTGGCATAAAGAAGATAATGATTTTAGGTGATGCAACTTTATTATGCTAATAATTAAATTTTTTTAAATTAGGGTTGGGTTCTTGTTACAGGGGGTCAGTTTCTATGCCTTGTTTCGATCTGAATTAATTGATAAATAGGACATAACTTGATATTTTCAATGACTAACGTTACTGTCCTAAATCAATCAGCCACCATGTTCCATTTTTTAGGCATGACTGTAGGTCAAGAAGTAAGAGTTTCATTTTATGTAATACAGCAGGGGTACTATATATCAGGCCCACTATTTCACCTCTTCATTTGGCAGCATGGAATTCCACTAAACTGGTACAATGTAAAAATGAATAAGTACTACTTTTCTTCTTCTCAATGCTTTTCAAATAAATACGACTATTAACACAAAATTCAGATAATATGGCCGATAACAATTAAAAGTGGTAGAGGGGGTAGATGGCGAAATTACACATCCAAGAGCTAAGTTAATCTTAAAATGCACAACTGAGTATATACAAGAAGATGCAGGGGTGGGGTGAAGAATTGAAGAGTTAGTCTGTAAGTTCTTAGCATATGGCCAAAGTAATTTTTTTCATCTTGAGATCTATTGTTTGCAATAGAAAACCCATTTGCATTAAAGTTTAAATTTTGTAGCTCTTCTCTAGAAGATTAGATTTTCATATGATTAGTTTTTTCTAGCCCATCAAATAACTTTACAAGGCACTCTTATAGAGATTCTTTTTCTTTTAAAAATATTTTTCCTGAAGCAGTCTGAGTAAAAATGTTGCATCTGTAGTGTCATGTTTTGGAGCAAAACCAAATTTTATCTGATCTACATGAGTTCCTCTCTAAATAACTTATTAATCAATCTTTTAAAAACCTGATCAACCAACTCGAATCCTCTATTTTTATTTATTTCTAAGGCATCGTCAATGCCCTTAAAAAAGTTGACTACTGCATTGACTCATTTGACTCACCATTCTTCATAATCTGATTGGAAAAACTTATAATAGCTCAACTTAGGCAAATCTGGATGACTTTACCATCTCTGCAACCACGCCAGATACTACTGCAGCCTTGCCAATTTTCATTTTCCTAATAGTCATTCTGTCTTGATAGGGTTGCCAAATTTTTAAACCGTCAAATTTGAGGATATTTGAGGAAAAAAATGACAATGAAGAACAATTGAACAACATACAGAACAATTGAAGACATTTTCATATTTCCCAAGGAAATTGAGAATATTTGTGGAGATCTTGAAGGTGATGTTGTGAAAAACAAATGCAAATGTCGCAATTCCATGCATTTTGAAAAAAGAAAATTGTAGCTTGTAGACAGGTTGTAATAGTTGAGGAAATTTGAGGTGACCTACAGCTTGAGCTGCGCAGCTGGCCCTTCTACAACATCACCGTCAGGAAAACTATCCTTAACTTGTTCATTATTTACTTAACAAATAACGTCAATTGACGTTAGGTCAAAGGGATCTGTACTTCAACCAGCATGTAATACTAGTTGTTCTAGAGGAAAAATATAAGTGAAGATGGGGACAGTTATAATGAGAAGAAGGCTTGATCTACTTTTACTGTTCACAAATCAGTTACAATAAAGGGCCTAATTGGCCAACTGGCTCAAACTTAATTTTATTCAATACAGCGTTGACAAATAGAAAAATCTATTTGTCAACGCTGTATTGAATAAAATTAGCTGCCACTAGTTTAAAGTGAATTCTATGAAGTATTCAGAAGTTATACAGACAGAAAATCCTGGGTTACAGCATTTTTGCTTTTTATTTTTTGTAAAACTCTTATTTTTATTTCAAAGAAACACAACAGAAGTAGAACAATAAATTTTATGTCCCAGATATATTGTTGAGAAAATAAAAAGCATTGTTGGTCAATTAATTATAATAATCTATGCCACAATGTTTTTGGATTATGATAATAAATGTTTTGTTCTTTTTAAAACATAGAGGGTGTGTTATCAACATGTGCGTCTTTGTAAAACAGAAAGGCTCAGATATTAACAGAAACAGTTAAATCACAGCGAACAAAGAAAATACATTCATGTAGTTTATGAAAACTACCAAAAAGACAAAACATTGTCACACGCAATTCCTGTAACAGAAAAAGCAATATTTCAGCACATACAATTGTCAAACCTAATGATTTCCTTTATCATTTAAAATCTTAATTCCTCTACCAAATCACGGTAACATCTTTTATCGCTTAATTTAAAAAAATTATTTTTTACCCACACCTTTTGCATTTTAACAATGTCCCCTTTGCAATAACCAGATAAAATGATAAAGCAAGGTATTGTTCCTTCCTCTCTCATAGTCAAATCGATAGCTGATGGATTTTAATTTATCAATGGACATTGGCTCTTAAGACTCTGACTCCTCCTCCTTCACTCTGAAAAGCCTCTCCTTTTTTCCTAAAGAATTTTTCTTTTTTATAACGGAAATTGGCCATTAAAATCCTTAAAATTATCCCTGCCCCTATGATGCTAAAGACTTTTTTTTTATATTTTTATTTTAACTTTTTTCGTTATTTGTGTAAATATTTCCATTTCATCACAGTTTCCATCACCTTTATTATCCGTTACAAACTCGCACACAAAATTTTTTGGTTATGTTACAGCCTTTCTTATTCAAATTTGTTTGTGTTGACGAAGAAAAGCTGATGTCATTTGTTACTTGTTTGCCCGCCAATGTTTTAACAAAGCCTTGTTAGAATGTCGGTGTCAGTGTAGAATGTATTGGCAATTGCTGATGTGAATTGGAAATGCTGTGTTACCTAGTGCCTATTTTCGTCTCAACTGGAATAAAGCTCACCTGCAACAAAGAATCTGTACAATTTTGCAAAGAAAAACTGCAGAAGAAGATGAAACCTATATACATGTGTCACAATTTATTGCAGCAATTACTTAGAAAATGCTGACAAATATGATCCATTTTATGAAAATGTAGAATATGTTTTGCTGTGTAAATATAAGATAAAGGCTTTAATTTTGAAAAATACCCTTGTTTTCCTTGATTGCCAATCGCTCTGTGCTTGATTGCCCTATTTAAAAAGCAAAACCCAGGAATTTGTGTACCTGGTCACACGGAGTCTCTGGAACCTTGTGTTGCACGCTGATTCCAGCTCTGAAACATGCTGTATTGGAATCACAACACATAACATCTTGAGCACATCACGATGTGAATGATGCACAATGTCATTGTGATATTTAGTACAATGGTAATGGTAAAAATTTCGAATAGCATTGTTAGTCCCCTGATGTGCACCTAAACTTTGTTTAATGTGGATGAAAAGCCATGCACGTCAACAACAAGGATACAAACATATATATTAATCATAATGAAGGAGGGTGTTACGATAAGTATAGTCTGTCTTGTTTTTCGCTTTTATTCTTACTATTTTAGCGATAAAAAGAGTTTTTTAAGTGAACTATGTAAAAAAACCTGGACCGAATAGGGTTAAGTAGGACGAGAAAAAATTGCTTTATTACTTTTGAAACAGCACTTGCAAAATAACTTTTGCCATAAGTAAAATTCTTGCTGCATAACTTTCAGAAATATTTATCTTTTCACCTTGACAGCTAGTTACTTTAATAATTAATTAATAAATACCCCTCCCCTCCCACATTATCCTAACATTTTTTTAGCAAAACAATTTTTTTAGTTTTTCCTTTGCAACAAAACATTATTAATTAATTGTATGCCTAAAGCGAAAAGACAAGACAAAATATGCTTCTCGTAACACACTCCTTCGCTGTAGACACAAATTAAAGAATATGCAGGTGTTTTGTTTTGTTCCAATGCAATAAAGTTTACAGCCTAATAAAAGTAATGGAGTCAAGTTTGTAATAAAACAATTTTGCAATACTCCATGCGCTTTTCAGCAACAGCTTGTCCCTAGTTGGAGCAGAAAAAGTACTTACCCAATTGGGGCATGTCTTACTTGTTTGAGCAGTTGGAGACTTAATCATCATCATCATTCATCATTCTCGGCTTAACGTCCGTTTTCCATGCTAGCATGGGTTGGACGGGGTATATTAATGACCCTCTTCCAATCTGATCTAGACTGTGTTAGATCTAAACTCAACTTCCTCTGTATCAAGTCTGTCCTTATAACCTCCTGCCAAGTCTTTCTCGGTCTGCCTTTTGGCTTTGCCCCAGGAACTATCAAGTCTCTACACTTTCTTACCCAATTATCCTCCTCCATTCTTTCCAAGTGCCCCAGCCAATTCAATCTTCTTATCTGGATAACATCTTTAATTCTACGGAGACTTAGCCTGCTTCTTAGCTCATCTGAACTCTTTCTGTCTCTCAGACTGGCGTTACACATCCACCTAACCATTCTCATATCATTCCTTTCTAAACGGTCAAGATCTTCCTGCTTCACTGCCCATGTCTCACTACCGTACAACATAACACTTCTTACACAGGCCTCATACAACCTACCTTTTACCACAATTGACAGGACTCTGCTAGTCAACAAAGGAAGTAACTCTCTGAACTTTTTCCAAGCAGAACCTATCCTGCAAGTAACACTTCTTCCAACACCCCCTTCACTGCCCAACATATCACCTAAGTAACAGAAGTTCTCAACTATCTCTAACGAGCCACTGTTGTACATCATTAAAGCTGGAAATACTTCATTCTCTATAATCTCACCTTTGCAACGCTTGCATACAAACTGAATGTCAGCTCTTAACCTTCCACTAATACTACTGCACTTCTTATGTACCCAATGCTTGCAAGTCTGACAAAAAATTGAGTTACTACCAACCCCTTTCCTGCAAACTCCACAAGGCCACTTTCCAACTACAAGGTCACACTTGGCTGCAATGCTACTAATCATGACTTTAGACTTTGCTGTGTTTGATCTATTAAGTTTACCATAAGTGTGTGCGTATTTGATATGATTGTATTATTTCATATTTTATTCTTTTAGTTCAAACAGTTATTGACTATAAAAACTAAGATTAATAAAGCATATGCATGTTTGAACTTTACTCGCTCATTTGGATGACATGCCTGTGACAACCTGTCCCATGCCAGATTGCACCTTTGCAACAGAAGATATCGATGCCATTATAGCAGTAGCCCAGTTGAATATCCACGCCCTTCTACATTAAAGACAGGGAGGAGCCGCGAGTGGTTCCTTGCTTCAAAAACCTCCAAAAATTGTTCGCCCAATCATATCAAGAGGTTCCACTGACGAGGAATGGCAAACATTTCTAAAGCGATGGGATCTGTTCAAACGTGGCACGGAGATCCCAAACAGACAATTGACAACCCAACTGTGGCAATGCTGTGACAACGATTTGGAGGTGGATTTATTTAGATCGATAGACAATGTATCAACTGTTGCTGAAGCTGCCCTACTGAATGCTATAAAGAGACTAGCAGTGATATCCACAGCAAAAACTGAACTTTTATCCATGCGTCAAGAGTATCCCCGCTTCTGATACTACATCGCACAACCCAGCCATGTCCACGTTAGCTCCGGACCAACACGAGTGGCTGTTGGATCAAATTGACAGCATCCATGGCAGCACAGCAGATGATGACATGTAAGAAGAGATCATCGTCTCCATCAGCTCATCACTGAACAAAATCCAAGCAGTTACGTGGCAAAATGTGAAGGAAGCTTCCAACTCTGACATTAACTTCACACAATTGAAGGAGCTCATTTTTAACGACTGTCCTGGAGCACGCGACGAATTGCCAATACAACTTCAACCCTATTGGCAATACTGTGCAAGCATGTCAATTGTTGATGATGTCATCATGATTGGAGATCGCATTCTTGTACCACCTTCGCTGAGGAACTCTGTTTGCAAAATTCTTCACTCTGCTCATCAGGGTACTAACGCAATGAGGGAACGTGCAAAAGCCACCATCTTCTGGCCAGGGATTACTGATGCCATTAACGCCACTCGGGAGAGATGCACCAGCTGCTGGAGGATGATCCCCTAGCCAACCACACCTCCCACCTGCCAATCCGTTCATACCATCCTATCCATTTGAAGCCATTGCAGCAGACTTTTGTCAACAAGGCGGAAGCAACTACCTCATTAACGTTGATCGATTCAGAATTGGCCAGAAGTATTGAAAGTCAACCCAGGAGGCACGAACGCCGGAGCATCTGGTCTTGTCAACGCACTCAAAAGTTACTTTGGGACATTCGGCGTACCAGAGGAACTCAGCAGTGACAGAGGTCCTGAGTTCAAATCGATGGAAACCAAAAACTTCCTAGACAGATGGGGAGTGAAGCATCGACTATCGTCCTCGTACAACCTTCGGTTAAACGGACACGCCAAAGTGGCTGTGAAATCAATGAAGAGACTGCTCTTGGAAGCTGTCAGCGAAGATGAGAAACCTTCCACCACTTCAAGTCGGCAACAACTGCTGGATACAAAACCAACAAGGCCGTTTTCCCAAAAAGTGGGACAGAACCGGTAAAGTGGTTGAAGTCAAAGATAATGTTCAATACATCATTAAAGTTGACGGATCTGGTCGCCTTACTTTACGGAACCAAAGGTATCTGCGGAAGATCAACCTGTTGGTCGAACAACAGCGCCCTTGGAAGTCCGCTGAGCAACCAATCAGCAACCAAGAAGTCACCATCGATGATGCTCCACTCGTTGAACACAAGGAACGTCTGCCCACCACCAACATCGTTGAGGAAGACCAACAGAGCACACCAACGTATCAAGACCAGCAGCAACCCAAACGTGAAGTTGCCCATTCAAGTAGACCTTCAGATCAAGGTCCCTCAACTCTGAAGCAAGAAACTTTTGGAGACAAGCAACATACTCGCGTTCGAAAGCCACCAACATGGCATAATGACTATGTAATGTAATAATTTTTTAAACATGGATTATTGCATGGACTTTGACAGGCCCGGTAGCCTTGTCTGTTTGTCAGCCCTCTGAATTAACAACGGCATTCAGCTTTTGCCGTCGAGGAGCCGTCGTATTCTAAATTTATGGTGGGAAAATTTTGCCGTCACAAATTTTTTATGCGAAAAAAGGACTATCGTTGGTTTTGGTTAATAATGTTTATTTTCTGTGTGCAAAAAATCACTCATATCACACAATAGATAATATAGTTTTAATATCCATGCGCACGCAAAGAGTTTGAACTTTTGTGTTAATGTTTGTTTTCGTAGAAACCATTCCTGATATTCATTTAATCTTTCGAATATGTACCGCTGGGCTGACCAACCCTAATTTTCACGAAAACGGAAAAATAATACAGTATACTCTCGATAAGTGGGACACTCAAGGGACCGAACAAAAGTGTACTGCTTAGCGGGCGTCCTACTTATCCGAATTTCCTTGTAAGTAGGGTTTTCATACAAAGGCTTAATTTGTCCTAGTTATCGAGAGATTTTTTGTAAAACTTAGCGAACAAGAGGACTTTGAGGCTAAATTCATAAAAAAGAAATGGTGATAATTGCATTTACTTTTCTATTCCATTCAATATAACATAAGATTACACTACATTAAACGGAAAAAAATTCCAATGTGTAGAATAGATTTGTTGACAAGTTTTTGATTAAAATCAATGCAATGTCTTCTGTTTCAAGAAAAAAATATGAAGTCATTCCATTGCATGTCCCACTTATCCGAAGTTTTTGCCTCAAGGGACCGAGAAAAAGTGTACTACATAGCGGGCGTCCTAGTTATCCGGGGTCCCAGTTATGCAAAGTTTTTTTGCTTGAATAGGGTAAGCAAGTTCAAGGGACCGAGAAAAAGTGTACTACATAGCGGGCGTCCTAGTTATCCGGAAGCAAAATTTTTTAAACTAAACAATCACAAAAATAATTATGTGGTTAAACAAAAGTTTAAATTTTTATGTGATTTATAACAAGAATTAACTACTTTCGCTAAAATAGTTATAATACAAGTGAAAAACAAGACATATTATTATTGTCGTAACACCCTCCTTCGTTATGATTATTATATATGTTTTAAATTACGCTAGCTAAAATGTAATGTTGCAAGACTTTTAGTCCATATAAACCATTTGAAAAAATAATAAAAAAAGGTAGAATACGCTTGTCGTAACACCCTCCTCCTCCGTTATGAATTTTAATAAATAATTTTAATGCTGCAAAAATTCTTGCTGCATAACTTTTAAAAACAAGTTTTTGAGCATGCAAGTCTTTTCACCTTGACAGCTAGTTATTTTAATAATTCAAAACGAGAACGAATTTTTATCCAAACATTTTTTTTATTGAGACAAATTTTTATTATTTCCCTTCGCAACAAAAAATATTAACTGCGTACGTGATGCAAAAATACATAAAAAAATAAGCTTGTCGTAACACCCTCCTCCGTTGTTATTTTGTTGTTGTTGTTCCGACCATGCATTCTCAATAAAATTATTTTTATTTCGCCGACCGATCGACCGTAAGCTACTATTGACTTCGCCAGTAGAACAACTAATAAGTTGAAGTTGCCTTGTGGAAATAGATATATATGGTGTTCCTCCACAATGGCTAAAATAACTTTGACAATTGCAGTACACACATGATTTACGGCGAAGTTCTTAAAAGAACTGTTTTTTATGATTTTTGATAAGATTTACTTGATAAATAACTTATATATAAACTTTATTAACTCCTTTCTCTTCAAACGCATTCTTTCAACTGTCGTCCGCCATGTTTATGTTACAAGGTGTTGTATTTCGGGAATGTTTCTGGCGAGTTCGGGCGTGTTCGGGAAAGTGCGGGCGGTTTCGGCGGACAACCGTCAATTTAATTCGAAAAGTCGCCCGAACTCGCCCGTATATATGCAGGCGTATGCGGCTTATCGGCACCCTCTTGTTGGGTGACATGCAGCATGTGAAGAATGACATATAAATATGCCTCTTACAAATAAATGAACAATAGGTAGTGCAAATTTGCCGCATGGTTTTAAAAAGTTGGGTTGACAAGACACTCCTGTGACTTTTCTGCACCACCTAATTTGCAGTTGTCCCTGACTGGCATAGAAGGTTTGAGTCTTCCGTGAAGCCTATTTTTTTAAGAAAAGCTTTGAGCTTTCATAATCGATGTAGCAAGATTTTCATAAAAAGACCAGATTTTCATAAAAACACCAGCAAAACCTCCACCCAACTTCAAGACGTCCAATCGATTTACCAATGATGATGCACACCTTTGTTTTTGGGAAAAGCTGATCAATATGGTTTCGTGGAAAATAGATGATTGTCCCTAAATTACTTAAACATAAACTTACCAATTTCTATTACAATAAAAACCAGATAGACATTTTTACATCCAGGCCTTAGGTCTTTCAAGTAACTGACCTTTTCTTCTGCCATCTTGAAATTGTCTGATGCGCGTTCTTTTCTTGGAAATGTGAAGATGGGAGAACTCAGGGGCAGACCGAAAGGCCTAAAGACCCGTTATAATTAACATCCGTTCTCGCGCTCCCCCCAGTTGACTTTCATCGGAATCCCAATACAAAAAAAGTCCTGGGAACGAAGTTAGTATACGCAAAAAAACATACAGTTTCTTTGTTATGAGCCAAAAATATCGCGAAATCAAGTGAAATAACTTTCGCGCGCGATTGGCCCCTTTTTCGCGAGAAATAACTTTTGCGAATCATCTCAATGGTTATTTTGCAAAGATTAGCTTTCGCGATAAGTAAGTATTAATTATTAAATGTTCTAAGAGGTCCTGAAATAGCATCAACGATAAATACATATGATTTTGAATCGATTTAAAGAATTAGTTAACAATTAATACACGAAATCTTATAAGGATGAAATTGATATAAGGGAAAAATTTAATTATCTCATAAAAGAAAGTCAAGAAAATAAAAATTCGCTGGAATTACCTTTCGCGAATAAAGCTTCTTCTCAACCTCGTTCCCAGGGCATTTTGCCTTGTTGATAAGTTGTTGGCCACTCCGTAATAACGGCTCAGGGGCCACAAGACCCTGGGGACGAGGTTGGCTTCTTCTTCGTAGGGCCTAACTTTCGCGATTTAGCCCAGAAATGGCGAAAGTTTCTTCCTTTAAGTAGTCCTTTCGCAACCTCGTCCCTAGGGCAAAGATACATACAAGATCCGGATGTTATACAAGCCAAATTGAGAATAAAAAACAAGAAAGTTGTTTTTGATTGTGAAATTTATTTCAAAATAAACTAACGTACAGTACCCATAATAAAAATTACAGAAATATATACACGTCAATGTCTTGCACCACCACGGCTACCACGGAATGTATGATTACCTAATAGAAATAAAAGATATTAACTAATGAAAGCATTGGGCGGGTGGGACTGTTGATCTTATTCCGATTTCACTCATGAAATCGGAATTCCATTTCGGGCGCTTAGCGCCCTTATTAAATTCTTTAATTTCATTTCGTGAAATCTTCATAAGATCTACAGATTAATATCGTATGTTCAAAGCTTCTTTTGTTGAAGCACTATTGCCTCGAAGGCGTTTTTATTGTTCTTGGTGATAATCGGTTTATTATTGAATTTAGTGAACGTATTTTCGCTAGACCATCTTCCCCTTTGAAGTATGTCCTTCACAGATAAACTCATA
The DNA here is from genome assembly GCA_030067915.1 of Hydractinia echinata. NCBI lineage: Eukaryota > Metazoa > Cnidaria > Hydrozoa > Anthoathecata > Hydractiniidae > Hydractinia > Hydractinia echinata. Next base: position 433,022 of record JASGCC010000078.1, on the reverse strand, counting down.
TTCACGGTTGAATTGCTAGCAGATCGCGTTGAATGAGCTGAAAAAATGTTTGTATTTATTCCTGCCTGACTAGTACATCTTTTAACCAACGTGCAACAGAACAAGATACAACTGGGTTATGTGGTTTGATGATACCTAATAATAATTGTGATTGATCCACTATTCTTCAAGGCTCCGAAATATTAAGATAGTCAGTTAGACACTGGTATATGCATAAAGATTTATCAAGGTCATATTTTTTTAATTCAATGACAGGAGGACCCTGACCCTTTTTCCAAGTAAGACTTTCGTCAGTTTTGATCATGAATTTTGTATCCAAATAACATATCTCATGCGACCTCCCTGCCGTTTCTGAGTCATAATCTTAACAAGCAATTTGTTATCTGCCCATTCCTGTTTGATAAAATCCAGGACAGTGTTTACATCCCATATGAAACAGTATTTTGGTTGTGGCGGTCTAGTATTGAACACGCCTGATTTGAAGCGATTTCTGAAATTGCTCCACCCGCTGGTCTATTCCCGAAATCAGACATGTTACTAGATGTAGTGTCCCCTTTAACAATATGGGGTGTTGTTCCCCCAACGGGTTTGTTAGTAAATTTTTGGATGTTGGAATCAGCAATGATACTCGAACTAACATTTTTAGGAGCAGTGGAAACCATGACTGAGATTGCCAAAGAGGTGCAATCAATACCATTGAAACTTTTTATTTTTTACTTTTCGCAATACTCTCCCTACCAAGCAAAATGGTGGGAAAGCATATGAATGAAGATTTACCCAACTGTGTTGAAAAGCATCCACTTTCCAAGAGTGTGGATCTGCCTTCCAACTCATGTAGGAAGGCACCAGTCTTGAGGCAAAAAGGTCCACGTCCACTGGCCATGTTTTTCTGATCACTTTTAGGAATACTGTGTTGTCTAGTTTCCATTCCTGGTTTAGATCCACATGGCGTGACTCCCAGTCTGCTATGTGATTGTACTTCCCTGGCAAGTACTCCACTGATAGGAATATTGTTTTGGATATACAAAACTCCCAAATTTCTTTTGCTATTTTTATTGATCCCGCCCATTTTCTGAATATATGCTAAAGCTGTTTTGTTGTCTGTTTGGATATGGACACTCAAGTTTTATTTGAATTTGCAAAAGAGGTGAGGAGTGGAAATTTTATTGCAGTTAACTCTAAAACATTTATGTGCTCCTTCTTTTCCTGGAGAGACCAAGAAGAAAACTTGGAGTATAATCAATGAAGTAATAGGTAAAACAAAATTAAGCAAAGAAAAACTTCCAAAAAGGTTGAATATTAATGGAAATAAAATCGAGAACAAATGTCTAATAGCTGAGGGGCTTAATGATTTTTTTGTAAAATTGGGCTCAAATCTGGCATCTCAGATTGAACCTAGCAATTTGAGTTTTAAATCTTTTCTCACTGTTAATAACACCTGCATCTTTCGATAATATAAGGGAGCTGGAAGAACAGCTTGAATTGAAAAGGTTAATTTTCCCAGAATTTTCGAAAGTTCCCTCACAGAGATCACTGATTGTTCAAAACTCGTTGACACATTTTTACTATGTTTTTTAGTTCGTCCTCTGGGAGAGATATGGTCATTGTCACTGTGTTTATAACCAAGCCTAAGCCTGCTGTGGAGCTAATTGGGATTTTTCCCAGTTTGTTACAAACCCGAGATGTTGTAACATGAAAATCAATGTGTCTCCACTCATTAATAATTCCTCCAATGTTTTCCCTAGAACCAGGAAATCGTCTAGATACACTATAACCCTGATGTTTATTTTTCGTAAAATAGATATGGGAATTTTTAACAACTTGGTGAAGATACGGGGAGCTGGGCCTAACCCGAAACATAGGCAGATGAATTCGTACAAGTTCCGTGACCATCTGAAACGTACAAATTTCCTGGCATTTTTGTTCAGAGGGACGCAAAGTTATGCATCTTTCAGATCTAACTGGCATAGGTAATCGCCTGGTTGCATGATCTCTTTCAAAAGGTATAAACCTTCCATTTTGAAGGGCTCGTATGGCACATAAAAATTCAGATCCTTCAGGTTTATGACTGGTCTGTTGCCCCCAGACTTTTTCCCTACCAGGAATAACGGGCTTACAAAACTGAATCGCCCCTTTTAATAGTAGCTGATTCACTTCCTCCTGCACTAATTTCTGTTGGTCTAGAGAAAACCACGGAGCCTGTTTCTCTTTGCTTTGTTGTGGTGGAGTTTAATTCAGAGGTATACTGTATCCCTGGACCACATGTTTTGGTCTTTTGTTATGACTTCCCATTTTTTAGAAAGTATTTCAACCTCCCTCCTATTGCATTTCTGTTTATCCCCACTGATAAATCAAATAATTTTTTTATCACTGGATGTACATTTGTCAGTGTCATCATTTGCTGTTCTTCTTCTTCCTTTTCTTTGATATTCCACGATTTTTACAAAGAACCTCGTCTTCCCCATTCCTCTTACGGATATGGTTCCAACCACTTTTTTCCGAGTTCACACTCTTTTTTGTACCTGGACTCACGTCCTTCTTAGTTGTAGGACTCACGTCCTTTTTTCTTGTTGGACTCACATCCCGTTTTTCTTGGTCACCGATATTCTCGCCGTCAACATTCAAGGCATCACTCATAGTAGAGGGAGTATTAAAAAGATAAATATAGATATAGATATACCAAATATATGAAGCTGCAAAAATACACGTCCGGTTTGTCGAGCGAGCAGATTTGAAGAGGCCATTATAGGTCTGGTACCGAGCGTTAAAATGCTGAGTAGATTTGCAAATACGATATTAATCTGTAGATCTTATGAAGATTTCACGAAATGAAATTCGGAAACTTCCAAAAGTATGACAACTAATTCTAGTTAAATCTTTTCTTATAAACGAAATAAAATATATTTACAATTTTCAGTCGTAACTGTACAAAAAAAAAGAGTGATAATACACAAATAGTTTGATGAAATAAATCATTCTTTCAGCGTTTTCATGTAATAATTTAAACATGCATGCAGAGAGAAACTTGAACGAAAAATGAATATTGAAAAAAAAAACTGTTGTCAGGAAAAATCTACCTCCGTTCTCTGCAAAATTCGGACGTAAACAACGACAATTGTATCAAGTAAAAAATTATTACTTTACATTCATTCCAACCACGATCAAAATTTTCAGTATAATACATACAACGTAAAACATATACATTTGGTTTAAGCCGTTTTCATTCGAATCTACCTAAAAAGCTGTATTTCTTACACCACGTGTAAAATATTTGCTCGATGGAATAAAAATCGTTAAAAAAATGTCACGTTTATTCCGTCTTGTGCAAATACTTTTATCGTGTGCTATACGACCTTTTATTCTATGCAGACATTTGACTTTATACACCATAAAAATTGACATAAAAATTTGTACATAAATAAAACATAATTTTTTTGGAGAATATAAGGACTAGTCTTTCCTAAGCATGCATTTTTATTAAAAGAATAAGTTTCCAGCGAAACCTGCAAGTAGGATTAGAGTTAGCTTAAATACTAAAATGTATGTTGCAAAAAGCTAAACTACTAACAACTTATACAGCCAGAACAGAAACTCGCGTTTTTGCATGCATGACCAGCTGTCCTAAAACTCAAATAGTAACAAAATAAATTCTAAGTTTTCGAAACAAAAATTTACATTGATGCAGTAATTTTTTTGCAAAACCTAACCATTATCACCTTAGTCCTCCATAAGCACCCCTTAGCCGGCTCTCATAACGGGGGAGGGCGTGGTTCTGATCAAGGAATCGCAGCGCACGTTCGTGTCGGTCTTCTCCGTAGAGAGCATTCTTAGAAATTTCTTTGTGAATAAACATGTTCTCTTTGTCTTGAAATTGATCCAGGGTTGTTCTCTTGTGTCCAGTATAATACCTTGGTTCAGGGCTAAACAAAAATGCAGTTCAAACAGTTGACGTGTGTTTCTATTTACGTTGTAAGTGAAGAAAATGTTTTTAAGAGGGGAAAGGGGCAGGGGCCCCCTAAACCTGAGACTTGAACTTCTGCATTTTTTTTAAGTCAATGGTACAAATAACGCAAATTATAGTCCGTTCTCATGTTTATTCAGGTGATTATTCCAGACATTTGCTTAGAACAAATATGTTTTTTTTTTCCACTTCAATAAGGCGCCAGAATGAAGTTAACCCTAATCTTTCAGTCTCTGACAGAGCCGGCACAGCGCTTAAGGGGCACATCCCTATAATTTCTTGTGAAGAAAGGTTATAGTGTTAAGACTTAGACTCAAACAGAAGTCCTACTAATGCTTTCCCTTATTCAAGAACAAAAAATTATAAAAATTCATAATGACAGGCATTGCTCATATGCATAACCAAAAAGGGTCCAACTTAAGACGAAATTAAAAGGACTGGAAAAGATCTAGTATAGAGGAATTTTTGCGTGGATTTAATTTGACGTGGATTTGATTTTACGATTGGCTGATAATGGGATTGTACGGTGTGTGGAGTTATGGGCAATTTTGCTAAATATTATAATTAATATTATTATTATTATATTATAATTAATTTGGTGAATGATAAAAAAGATATTTATTTTAAAAATCGAGTCCTATTAGTGAAACAGAGATTTGTAAAATGCAGTATCTGCAGCGAATATTTTGTTAAAAGCACTTGATGAAATTTTGTTTCTTGGTGGATCTGATAAGTTTTGTTCTTTACTTAGCTTGATTTGACATGTTTTGACAAAATTCACCAATCTTATCAAAAATTTTCTACGCCTATTAAAAGTTAGGATCAACATGTAATAGACATGTTTTGACAAAATTCACCAATCTAATCAAAAATTTTCTACGCCCAGTAAAAGTTGGATCAACATGTAATAGACATGTTTTGACAAAATTCACCAATCTTATCCAAAATTTTCTACGCCTATTAAAAGTTAGGATCAACATGTAATAGACATGTTTTGACAAAATTCACCAATCTAATCAAAAATTTTCTACGCCCAGTAAAAGTTGGATCAACATGTAATAGACATGTTTTGACAAAATTCACCAATCTTATCAAAATTTTTCTACGCCTATTAAAAGTTAGGATCAACATGTAATAGACATGTTTTGACAAAATTCACCAATCTTATCAAAAATTTTCTACGCCTATTAAAAGTTAGGATCAACATGTAATAGACATGTTTTGACAAAATTCACCAATCTTATCAAAAATTTTGTACGCCCGGTAAAAGTTAGGATCAACATGTAATAGACATGTTTTGACAAAATTCACCAATCTAATAAAAAAATTTTGTACGCCCAGTAAAAGTTAGGATCAACATGTAATAGACATGTTTTGACAAAATTCACCAATCTTATCAAAAATTTTCTACGCCCAGTAAAAGTTAGGATCAACATGTAATAGACATGTTTTGACAAAATTCACCAATCTTATCAAAAATTTTGTACGCCCGGTAAAAGTTAGGATCAACATGTAATAGACATGAATAGAGAAAGACAATAGAGAGTGTTGATGAAATCGAAAGTAGTATAGATACTGACCGAGTAACTTTTTCATTCGAAAGTCGTTCACGTTCTTCTAAAACTCTTTCTCGTCCTACAAATTATAGAACAGTATAAACTTCAAAATTTATTCAGCTAGACTGTAGTACTTCACATTTTAAACGATGTTGCTTCTACGATAAAATCTTCTACTAAAACATCACAATACAAAAATTGACAACTTACTTTCCAGCTCCTTCTCGCGTTCATCCAGCCGACGTTCTCTCACATTTAAACTTTCTTCCCTTCTTTGTAATATTGCAGAGGATCTAAAAAATACAAGTTATATACAGTACAATCATCGAAAACTATTTCTACGATCATTTAAACATTCTCAATTCGAACAATTTTTTAAAATTCTCTCCATGTGTGAAATACCACGCCTAAAACAAGTATTACACTAACAATTATTTTTTCTCATTATATCATCAACACGTAGATTTAAATATTATATTAGGTTTTAACATCGGGCAAAAAATCTGATAGAACCAATAGAGCTATTAACGTGATAGCTTTATGATCAATGATCACAAAAAGCAAAGGACAGGGCGTTGCGAAAAAGAAGTCCTTTTCCCTTACTTAAAAAGGCAAAACAAGTGTAAAAAAACCACATGCAATAATTAATTATTGATTCGTATACCTTTTAATTTATTGACAAAGTTTCTTTTAAAATAGTTTTGACTTTTATACAAAAAGACGTATTTTTTATGAACTTTTCAAATACCTTCAAGCCATAGGTTAAAAACTTACGTTTCTGAAGAAACAGCTATCTTCATATCTCTCCCCATTTTCATATTTTTCTGTACTAGCTGAGAGTTTAAAATATCTTGAATTGACGGCCTTCTAGATTCCTAAATACACAAATTACATGCCAAAAAACAAAAATGAAAACACAGCAACAAAAACAGCACCAACAGCAACAAACACAACAACAAAAACAACAACAACATCAACAATAGCAACACAAACAACATCAACAATAACAACAACAACACATCTTACTACGACAGTCAGCATCCGTTCTATTATTCTTTGCATATCTTTCGAGTAATGAGATGGGATTGGTTTAAAATGACCATCTTGTATTTTTAATGCTAACATCTTTTGGTTGGCTGCCAAGAACGGTGGTAATAGAGCACATAACTCATATATTAAACACCCAAGCGACCAAATATCTGATTTTTCATTATAACTGGATCGGTTGACAAGTTCCTTAAAAAGATAAAAAGCCTATTTGCTGAAATCAGATGGGAATAAACGAACAAACAAACAAACAAGCAAAGAAGCAAACAAACAAACTGATGCATCAAAAATAAAATACTAACTGGAGACATATAGTAAGGTGTTCCAACGAAGGTTTTAGCAAAGCTTGTTTCGTGATGTAAAACACGAGCCAAACCAAAGTCTCCTAACTTGCAGTTCTTATTGCTGTCCAGAAACACGTTAGCAGGTTTCAAATCTCGATGGAGGACAGTATTGCCCGCCCTTGAACAATTATGACATTCTTTTAAGGCAGATGATAATTGGTACAGCACCTTCCAAATGAAAGGTTCATCAATATACTTCCTAGAAAGAAAATAGTTTATGGAAAGTTTTTACAATGTAATTTTAGCTACAACTTAACTACTAAGAAACAATTGAAGTGTGGTTGATCCAGGACCAATTATATAGCTGTTACTTGGAAAGGGACTGCGCTAAGACTACTGCACCACTAAAAGAGTCATGTCAATAATTCAGTTATATACGGTAGAGTTGAGTTTATAAACGTGAAAATGCCAAACACTAAAGCGCGCTACTAAAATAAAGCATGTTTCTTTAAGTAAAGAAACATTTGCGAATCTTATCCAAATTCATGAAAATTTATATTGCAAAATTTTTCAAGAGCATCAATTTGCGAAAAGTTTTTGAACGTGAAATAAATTCAAAAATTTCACATTATGTGCATAATATCTTTTGAAATGATTCATGTATTGTTTTATATTACATCGATATTTTGTATTACGTCAATATACTCAAGCATGGCCAAAAATGGTGTATTTCAGTTTCAGTTGAAAAAAGAAAACTGAGATTCATCCTAGGATATTTTTAAGGTAAACATTTGGTAATTCGCAAAAGTTTATTTTGCCTAATTGTTTATTTGTGAAAGATTTTTACATGGCTCATTTGCGCTTAAAGTAAGTCTTCTGTTTCTGCACTTAAACTAAGCCCTATCTCATCTGGGGAAATAGAAGAAATGGCTTACTAACATTTAAAAACTACCTTGCTTGGATACACAAACATTGTCTCAAAGATTTTGATATTTCAAATATGCAGCGATTAACAGGATATTTTTACAGTTCGCAAAAAAGAAATGCATCTATGTAATATTGTCTAAAGTCTTGAATTTTATTTTTTCTTCCTTGTTATTTAAAAGGAGATTTAAACTTGCTATGTACAAAAATTAGTACGAATAAGTTTTGTTAAAACTTATTCTTAAATAATGAGGTATAGTTACAAAATGAATTGATGCTTGCTAAAAATATTTATTCTAACTGACAAACGGGTAGGTTCAACAATGCATTATAAAATCTAGTGTCAACCTGCTTTTTGCCTGTAATTTTGAAGGCTGACAAAATATAATAATCTTTACAAAGACAATATTGATGTATAAATAGTTATAAATAGTTATAATAGCAACTAAAAATGTTTTTTTTACTGAACTTTCATAAAAAAGGTGCAGGTTCAACAATACATAAGTGCCTAGTGTTATTGTGATAAGTCAATGTACTTTTATGGCTGTTTTTTTTTTAAATTTAAAATTCTGACAAATAAAAATATAATTCTTACCTTTCTTTTTTATGTTTTGATACGAGAGCGGCAAGATCGCCACCCTCACAATATTCCATTATGATATATATCTTTGTTGATACTTTATCAATGATACGGTCATGATAACGAACAATATTTTCATGTTTTAACTCTCGCAATAGATTTACTTCAGAAACAAGCAACTGTTTTTCAGCATCACTCATTGTGCCATAATCTAATTCTTTCCAAACACGAATCTAAAGTATATAAAAATTAAATTTATACGTATACAAGACTATAAAATCTAAAAAGATTCTACTTCAAACTGAATTATATTGTCTCTGCAAAGGTTTCTTATACTAAAACAATATAATTTCAAGCACAATTTTTCGATAAAGTTTTTGCAGAATTAAGTTTTATCTTACAAGGTGATAAAACAAGAACTTAACATTTTAAAGAATTTTGAACCAAAAAAATACTAAAAATAAAAATCATCCTTAAATTAGAACAGAAACTGGATAATTAATTTTAAAAAGTCTAATATTCAAACTCGTGTTGCGGACCCTTACATATTTAAAATAGCGCTAAGCTATTAGGGCCTAAGTCCAATAACCTGAGTCTAAGTATCAGTGAAAGTTTCCACTTTTTTCAAAATAAAAAAAATGGACTAGGCCTGCATAAAAAAGACAAATTTTTAGACTTATAGGCCTGTGTAAAATTAAGGGTGTGAAATATTATCATAGTTTTGTTATAAAATAAAATGCAACCACACAAATGAATAATAATGCTTAGAAACCACTGACAAAATCATCAAAATGCAAAAATTCAGCTTTAAAACACTACTACACAACATACTCAGCTTAGCAATAGTATAATAGAATTAGCCTTCAGAAATTTCTTCTTTATAATGTTTCTAGAGGCAACAGCAATTGTTCTCCACATAAAAGCAATACCATTAGTAGCATTAAACATTTGCTTGGTGAATCTCAACAACAGTTCTGAAGGCTAATTTTATTACCCAAGTCAACATTCAAGAACACAATACCTTGCCATCTGACTTTCTTTGAATCTTTCGGCATGTACCATATGAACCAGTACCAATGATCGAGAGGACTTGATAGTCCTCTAGCTTGTTACTTGGCATACCTCGTGATAATCACTATATTGTAATGTCCTTTAAATTTTTTTTTATGTCATATAACTAAAAAGGAATATCAATTACAATACACACTTGGTCAAAAGCAATATTAAGTGGGAAGCTTATACCAGGATTGAATCTACATGCATGGGGTTTTGTGTCAATGGTGAAATAAAATCTTCCATTTTGGTTGACTAGGTAATATAACAGTACGACCTGGTCAGGATGAAAATCATCTTCATATTTAAAAAATGCAGAATGAAAGTCATTTTAGGTTAAATATCTTATTTCGAGGTTACCAAATGAAATTTCCCCCCTCCAAAAAATGGTCATGTTTTCATTTACCTGAAAAGAAACTATTGCAAGTGTACAGAACTATTGTGCATATACAAAGCTATTGTGCATGTGTAAAAAGCTATTGCACATAAAAGATTATTGCGCATAAATGCAAATTTATAGTAGATGCAGGCCATTTCTTGAATAAAACTATGCCAGAGCTACAATAAGCACCCGCTAAAATTTTTACGAGTGCTATGGTGTGCGAAAAATCGCACTCGTAAGCAAAATTTACAAGTCCGATGTGAATATCTGCAAGTGTGATTCACACTTAACTATTTTTTGTTTACCATAACGTTATATGTTAAGCTGTATAGAAATGAATTTTGTGAAACGTATTAACCACGAGTGCAAAGTTGAAACAATGTTGATGTGTTGGCAGATTTGCTATATGTTTTTGGCATTAAATATATTTCTAGACATTTTTTATTTCTCTTTCCCCTTTTAAAAAGATTTTTTAAACTTTATTCAACATGTTTTTTCTTTGGTATTACATAAGGAGAACATTCGTCCGAAAGCTGTATTAAGGTACAGGACACCTAACCTCTCCCATGTTCTGGTTTATTTAACTTGCATGGGTGCGCACTCTTCTCGCAGTATTCTCTGTGACGATGAAGGTCGGACTGACTTGTGGCATGGTTCCAAATGGTCTTCCGTCTTTCAATTGAGTCTCAGTGTAATGCACCAGCCGAGCATAAGAGTGTCAGCTTGAAGGAAACGGGCCGACTTTAATGTTCTCTATACTTTTTAAACAAAATCAATCACGAAGATATGAATGTTACATAATCAGTGTAATAGCCTTTTTCATCACTCTATAATATTTTAGAAAAAGAAAAAATTCACGAGTGCAATAAAAAGCACTCGTAAATTTTTTACGAGTGTGCGGGCAAGTGCGCGTGCTATCGCACTCGTCTCAAGGAAGGCCTGTAGATGTGCAGTTACTACAACACTGCTAATGAAAAACTGCATGCGGGCATTAGAAAGCTTCTTTGTGGTCTGAAACCTAATTTCATATAAATTGTTTCGATCCAACACGACACTTTAAATAAACAAAGTTTTAATTTAAAAAAATCCAGGCTTGTAAAGATATTTATTTTGTTTCTGAACTAAACATTTCCAAGAATATCAGTCTTGTCATTTTGGCATGTGCCACCACACTCACATGTCTCTATACATTGCTTAAAACAAATTGTGCTGTTTTAACCACACAAATAAACTATAACTATATTTTACACATTGCTAAAGTACGAATACAAGTGAAAAACAAAATAACACTCTCCTTTGATAAAGTTCTAAGAATTTTCTCCGTTAAGAAGAAAAATACATGTGAAAAGAAACAAGTCAAACATACGTGTCATTACACCACAATCAAAAATTATATAAATTAAGTTTTGTAATATTTTTTTTGCAAAAAATGATTCTTTTTTCTACAACAACAATTTAATAATTATATAATCTTCACAAAGCAAAAGTACCTGTTAAAACAAGGCTGTACGCCAAACATGTTCTTCATTAACAAGACTGGATGACACCAAATTTTCATTGAATTTTCTCTTGTATATTATTTAAATACATTATTTTAAAAACTGACATGGGATCAAAATTCTTATTGTTCACCTTAATAAATATAGCTATGAGAAAGGACATGTATCAAAATAATGCTAATTTCCTTACAATCAGACAAGGAGAAAAAAGTATGTGTGTGCAAGAGCTTTGTATATTAAATATATTAAATATAAGACTTCAATTACAGGTATTAAATTAACTATTTATTTCGTAACTTTTTTAATGTCCTGGATATTTAAGTTATATTTTAACAAGGAACGTTTAATAAGGGGGTCATCATTAAAGGACATCTGCACCTTAAGGGGGTAGTAAAAAAATGCAAAAGCAGATAAATGGAGGGGGTCAGCCATAAGCGGAAATTTTCTGGGCATTTCTTGTTAATTTGGTTGTCTTTTTAGAGAGCATTTTACAAGTTGTTCTGTTATCCATTTACATGAGAATTTTAAATAGAGAATTTTTGGTAGTTGTTTTGGTCCACAAATTTTTTTATAAAAAGGCAAACTGGTGTGGCCAAGGGAAAGAAAGGGAGTTCAAAATCAAAAAAAAATGTGTGGCCGTCTTTTACGGAAGGCCCAAGCGTGAATTCTCCAAATTTGCGTTAATATTGTGCCTCTGGTCAATTTCCTGGAATAAGGTAACAAAAATATTAGCTAGCTAATAAATTACGCAGTGGCTATTCATACGTGACCGTACTTTAATATTTTTTTTCTATTCGTACAGGACTCTCACGTACTTTATTATTTTTTTTCTATTCGTACGTGACATTCGTGTACTTTATTATTTTCTTTACATTCGTACGGGACTTAACAATCTTTTTCATGTTTATCTGATTTTATGGCTGCGGTGTGTCGTACGGAGCAAGGTTTGCAGAACCAGATCCTAGCTGCTGGCATTTTTTTCTGCCAATACAAGATAGATGGCACCAGCACAGACAACCATCACATCCCACAGACGTTTCCTCGGAAAGATCGTTGTTGCAAACTTCGCAAAACCATTTCTTATTTTTTGTGTTTTTTATAACATGCTTTCACGCAGCTTTACCACATAAGTCTTGGATCATCGATAAATCGATGTTGTCTTGATCAGACAGTTTTGGATGAAATTCTGTCTGCATCATTTCCAGGGTAATTGTTTTCTTTCCAGATAATATGACTGGAATTTCTGCTGTAGTCTTTTCTTTTAGTACCCATTCTAACATTACTAAAAATAAGGAAAGATAAAATGATAAATAAAGAATATACACAAAAAAGCTTAGTAAAATGAAGTTTCTACAACTAACATTTAATTTTATCATGGGTCGGCAAATTAACGTAAATCATAGATCAAATGTTATGTAAACGAAATATATTTTTTTAAATTAATTTTACTATGAAACGAAAATCATCGACTATCATCGAGATACCCATTTTAAAAAATAGAACTTGATTACAACACATATAGATTCAGTTCTATAATACTCACCATTGTTTTGGACGTTTTCCAGTTGAAGTGGATAAAAATTTCTTGCCACCATTAATACACCAATAATCAATCTCTTTTTTTTCGTTGCACGTTTAGCTGCACTCTCTATAGAACGAGAACTCCTGACATAAAGTTGAATATAATTAGTTTTTTCATGACTACAAATTGCTTCATTTAACTGCTCGAAGCTTGAAAAAATCTGTCCGACCTCCATCTTCTTCCTTCAGCATAGAAGTCCTATTCGCGCCTTTTTGCAATTGAAATTGTAATGAAGTTGAAAAGGCTGGTTTCTACTACTAAAACTTTCCTCATAACAAATTGAAATTTCATGCTAAGTATAAAAAATCTTTTTTTTATGAAACGAGAAAGAAAAGATTTTAAGTACGAAGAATAGATATAGAAAATCGCAGATATAGAAAAAAATAAAAAAAATAATAAAGTACGTGAGTGTCACGTACGAATAGAAAAAAAATATTAAAGTACGTGAGAGTCACGTACGAATAGAAAAAAAATATTAAAGTACGGTCACAGATGAATAGCCACTGCGAATAAATTAATCTGAAATATTAAAAATTTCCAGATACAGAGAGTTTAGTGCATATATACCTATTTTGTTTTTTTGTATTTAAATCATAGATTTTCTGTAGCTAAACTAGATGGGCTTTAGAAAAATTCCAGTGGATGTCAGATGGAAATAAACACATCATGGAATCAAGACGTAAATCACGCAAGAAGACGTTTTAGTTGAAAATTTTTTTTGCTTGACCCTGCACAAATACCCACCAAGAGTTCAAAGGAAGTTTTTGCAAAGTTGTTTTAGGGGATGGCTTAGTCAAAACCATTAGGTTAAGTAAGAAGCAGAGTTGCAGATCGTCGTGGTGAAAGCCAATTGTTTAGACGTAATATGATGGGACGGGTATACCCTCTAGCTAGCTACATACTCTAAAGTTTAGCCTTGTCGGTTAGAAATTTGAGGAAGATCTCTTGGTATAGCAACAGCTTACCAAAACTAAAGAAAACACAGTCAAAAAACTGTAGCTAAGTTGAATGAATTATAACTCAACTGCAAGAGGGGATCCCTCAATTATACGTTATCCCTGACTGAGACTTAAAAGATAAACAACTTTTTGCTTAAAATATGCTAACTACTTACATATAATAAATGACAAGTTTAGGTAGAATTCAGTTTGTGTTTCAGTTCTCGTCTGCTTCGCTGATTGATGGTGTGCTGTTTTATGGTTTAATAGCGTCCACGTCTTCCATTCAAAACAAACGAATTTTCCTTGAATTTTACCGCGCCAATAGGGCATTGTAGTGGATGCACGAAATGTTCTTGGGAAAAGTAAACAAAAGCTCCATCCTTGAGGTTTTTATATACGCACAATATCTTATTTTTTAGTTTAAAAGCTTATTGGAAGGTAAAAGCAAATACATTTAGCAGTAGTAGTATTTATTTGCTGCTATATAGATTGTACAGTATATAATATGTAAATTTATATAAAGTTGTATGTTAATAATAATACAATACAAGCTATAGCAGTCAGGAGACCGACCACTAGCAAAAGCTAATCTAAGGAGGCCACCTTTAGGTATAGTTTCAAAACTATTTTTGTTTATGTGCAATATGCAAAAAAAGTTAATTTTAAGAGTTGTGATTTTTTTGGAGAAATGTACAGGTAAATAATATAAGTCTAGAAAGACTAAGTGAGGTAAGATCAATAGAATTGAAATGCTTTTGGAGAGAGTTCCAGTTTTTTATTGCTTGATAGTGAATAGAATCCGTACCATATGTTAAAGTCCTAATAGATGGTATAGAAAGAAGTTTGTAGGAGCATCCTCTAGCAAAATAATTATTTTTTATTTTTTAAAAAACAAGCTATTTTAAGGGTATATTTTCATCAGGATAATTATGAACTTAGCTACATTTTCCCCACAAAAATTTTTCCGACGAATTTCCCCCCAAAGAATAAATTGGGATTTCCTCTGCGATGAAGTTCCTCCCCGATTTTTTTAGTTATTTTTTTTTTTTCTCGTTCCCATAAATATATTAGAGCGTGACGAATTTCCGCGTTTTCCCCTAATACATCGGATATCGATATATATTATAATAAAATATCAAAACGTGATACAATAACATGACATGACACAACAGTTCACATAACAAAAACGGACATAATCAATATCGAATTAAACGTTAGATAAGGCATCTAGAGCAATGTTGTGGCAGTCAACTTGTTCAAAATGTTGCGACGTTTTTCGCTCTCCTCTAAGTGCACTCACTGCGGCACGAATGAGTGAAAATTGAATTTTTTTTCTAATCCATGCTACTGTTTCGGATGTTCTTGTTTTTGTTTTTAGTGCGATCTTTTCTGCCAGTTTTTTTAGTTATGCGACCTTAACTGTACCATCTTCGGCGAAGTTGGATAAAATTAACGACGAGCTTACCAAACCGGTTGGCTAAGCCTGTGCAATATAGTACATTACTGTTTCATATTGGTATTTGGAGTAATCGCAGCATTGCGGAAGTGAAGTTGTTGGTCTGTTGTTCTACAGCCTGTAGCATCTGTTCTACAGCCTGTAGCATCTGGCATCTTCCGTTATAGTTTATTCGTTATTGTTATATTTTTATTGCTGTATTTATAGGTTATAAATTCTTTTTGATATCCTTATGTATCTAGCTATATTTAAATTCTAGAAGTTCAGTAGCTATGCTAGAGAATCCCTTGAACAAAACTGCAAACACAGAATATGTACGCACCCAACTAAAAACCATCTGCGTATTTGCGTTGCAACTTTTATATGATGTTTGAGATTTCTCGTTCTTTAAAAGTGCCTATCTGCGTATCCTTGTTGCAGTTTTTATGTTATGGCCTAAAATTTTTGCTTTTCATAATTCCATATCTGAGTTTGCATTATTGCATATTTTATTTTGGGATTTTTTCCTGTGATTTCCCAAAGTTTCCTGAATTCACAAGCATTGTTCCCTTTTGGAGAGCTCTAAGCATGGTACCGTTCACAGTGCCATTGTGTTTTTAATCAGATTTATAAGCAGAACTAAGCAGGACTTTTAGGATACAAGGCTGGATGTTGAACCAATAAACACTCCTACAACCTGGGCACGTCTGGCTCACTCAATTCTTGTTGATATAGTTAAATTAGTAAGTATGATGGCCCCTCTGGCCCACTTCTCTTCCAATTTAAAAGCACTTCTTTTTTATGATTGAAGCAGTTCTCTTCTGAATTCTCACAATTCTCTTCTGTATTTTGACACTTTTTTCTGTACTTAACACTTCTCTGCATGTGGTCTGAAACTTTCTCTTTACAACTAAATTTAAAAATCTGGTCTTCAATTTTACACCCATATCACTGCATATCATTGTGCATATTAATTCTTCAGTTTCAGTTTATTCTGCATTTTGCACAAGGTCCTACTTACAACTCAAGCGATGTGAGGGAAAATTGGGGGATGGCACATCGTATGGGCTGTTGGATGTGGCAGGGAGTTGTCTGGTAGAACGCAGACAACTCCCTGAGCATTAAATACTTCAGGACTCCCCATATAAGCCATGACTTTTCCTGGAAATAATAGACAGGGTATATCCCTGGATATTTGTGTAAAATATACATGTCTATTTATCTAGTTCAACGTTCAAATTAATGGTCCGCAATTCATTTTTTTTTCGCAGATCAAATTTGTCTGACAAACAAGAAATTCGCAGATCGAAACTCAATATTTAAAAACGTGTATTGCGCATAAATTTTATTTTCAGTGTTTTAAAGTTTCTTTATATGGCGAAATACCTTAAGTGGATAAATTTGGCGAATTTCGGCGAAATTGGCCAAATTAAATACCCGCCAAAATTTTGATAACTGACTATTCGCCAAATTAAATATTCGCCAAATTTAACATAATTTACCGTTCGTCAAATTAAATCCCCGTCAAGTTTTAAAAAAAATACGTTTTTTTTTAATTAAGAAAAGAAAAAACGAACTTTTTTTTATATTCCCAACAAGTTTTATAAATACAAGTATAAAGAGGATTGTTACAGGTAAATCCTAAAAAAAGTTAGTCAATGCAAATTGTCTCAATTTCTTTGCTGCTATTCTTTGTAATGCTCTTTACCGGACGTTTTGTATTCACCAAATTAAATCCTCGCCAAATTTTATAAAATTTATCATTCGCCAAATTAAATCCCCGCCAAATATTCCATTTTGGTCATTCGCCAAATTAAATACTTGTCAATATTTATCCACTTAAGGTATCCAACAGGTGAAAAAACTCACATAAGCACATATTGTTTAAATGTGTAAACAAGAATTCAAAATCAATTAAATCACGGAAAAAAGAAAGAAAAGTTTCATTTATTTTACAGTTTTCTTTTTTTCTCTTCAAAAAAAAAGATGGTAAAAGCATCTGGATATATTGGAGTTGAGCTTATTACAAGTCTTGCTAATCAGATTATAAAGGATGGTGCTATTCCGAGTGAGTGGCAGTCGAGTGTAATAGTGAATTGTTTCAAGGGCAAGGGTGATGCATTAGAAAGAGGTAACTATAGAGGTTTGAAGTTGGTTGATCAAGTAATGAAAGTTATTGAAAGAGTGATTGATAAGTTACTTAGAGAAAGAATTGATATAGATAAGATGCAATTTGGTTTTGTTCCAGGGCGTGGCACTACAGATGTAATATTTTTACTCAGACAGCTTCAGGAAAAGTATTTAGGAAAGAGAAAGAATCTCTATTTTGCCTTTGTAGATTTAGAGAAAGCTTTTGATAGAGTGCCACGTAAAGTTATTTGGTGGGCTATGAGAAAATTAGGTGTGGATGAGTGGCTAGTTACGATGGTACAGTCTATGTACAGCAATGCTAGAATTCAGGATTAACGATTCACTTAGTGATGAATTTAGTGTAAATGTTGGTGTACATCAGGGTTCTGTACTTAGTCCTTTGTTGTTTGTTCTAGTCTTAGAAGCGCTGTCAATGGAGTTCAGAACAGGTTGTCCATGGGAGTTATTGTATGCAGATGATTTGGTTCTCATAGCAGAGTCGATGGAAGAATTAGTTGAAAAGTTTGAGAAGTGGAAGAAAGGACTAGAAGAGAAAGGGCTAAGGGTGAACACAGCAAAGTCTAAAGTCATGATTAGTAGCATTGCAGCCAAGTGTGACCTTGTAGTTGGAAAGTGGCCTTGTGGAGTTTGCAGGAAAGGGGTTGGTAGTAACTCAATTTTTTGTCAGACTTGCAAGCATTGGGTACATAAGAAGTGCATTAGTATTGGTGGAAGGTTAAGAGCTGACATTCAGTTTGTATGCAAGCGTTGAAAGGTGAGATTATAGAGAATGAAGTATTTCCAGCTTTAATGATGTACAACAGTGGCTTGTTAGAGATAGTTGAGAACTTCTGTTACTTAGGTGATATGTTGGGCAGTGAAGGGGGTGTTGGAAGAAGTGTTACTTGCAGGATAGGTTCTGCTTGGAAAGAGTTCAGAGAGTTACTGCCTTTGTTGACTAGCAGAGTCTTGTCAATTGAGGTAAAAGGTAGGTTGTATGAGGCCTGTGTAAGAAGTGTTATGTTGTACGGTAGTGAGACATGGGCAGTGAAGCAGGAAGATCTTGACCGTTTAGAAAGGAATGATATGAGAATGGTTAGGTGGATGTGTAACGCCAGTCTGCAGCCCTTAAAATTAGCGTCGGCATTCGGCACTGCCGACGTAATTGCCGACGTAAAATACGAAAATACTGTAGTTGCGTCGGCAAAGAAATTGTCGACATAAATTTGTTGTGAAATTTTTTAAAAAAAAAAACTCGTTTTCAACATCAACGAAATCAGTAAGTTAGGTCATTATCGCTAAAGTTATCCAAGTTACAGAAATACCGTGGTGCCATTCGATTCGCAATAATAATAGAAAAATTGTATATCGCATTACAAAGAAGTACGGAAGTCCTCTCTCCCACAAGACACAGCAGGCAATAAGTCAGCCCTGCCCTCGGTTTTGTGAGGAGAGATGTTCTGTGAAGACTTTATAAATTGAGTCTCCTGTACAGTTCTGCGTCATGGTGAACTGTGCTGGTGACAAGCATTTCCGAAGCATGTCACCGGCGACTTCTGTGATATACAACTTATTGATGCCCTGACCTTCAGTTCGTAAATAGCACGTGCACAACGTACTTCCTAATGAGTTCATGTCGAAACATAAAATGCCAGTTAGCAGTGAACTATTAACTTAACGAAGTACACCATCGGGAAGGTAGGTCAATGGGACTTGTACTCCGTTTCCATTTGTCATCGTCTTAGGAGATCAATACATCCAATTTATGTGAGGTCTAGCCCCAATACAAGGTGAATGACGAAAGTTTTTGCCAGCTGAAAAATTTTACTACAAAAAAAATTGACGACGCAATGCCCGACGCAAATCAGTTGAAATGTATCTCACGTCGGCAGTTTTATTGCCGACGTAAAAAAATTCTAATTTTAAGGGCTGCGAATAAGTTCAGATGAGCTAAGAAGCAGGCTAAGTATCTGTAGAATTAAAGATGTTATCCAGATAAGAAGATTGAATTGGCTGGGGCACTTGGAAAGAATGGAGGAGGATAATTGGGTAAGAAAGTGTAGAGACTTGATAGTTCCTGGGGCAAAGCCCAGAGGCAGACCGAGAAAGACTTGGCAGGAGGTTATAAGGACAGACTTGATACAGAGGAAGTTGAGTTTAGATCTAACACAGTCTAGATCATATTGGAAGAGGGTCATTAATATACCCCGTCCAACCCATGCTAGCATGGAGAACGGACGTTTAAGCCGAGAATGATGAATGATGATGATGAAAATAAGGGATCGTCTCCACGATCGTTTCAAAAATAATCGTTTCAATTTGTATATTATTTTATTTGAAACGATCTCTATACGATTTTGAAACGAATTTAAAAAAAAAAAATCGTTTCAAATTCGTTTCAATTCGTTTCAAAATAGTTTCAAATCGCTTCGTTGAATTAAAAATCGTTTCGTAATCGTTTCCAAATTGTTTCGCATTCGTTTCCCAATCGTTTCTAAAAAATTAAAATTAATTCGTTTCAACACTTCGTTAAATTCGTTTCAATTTAAATCGTTTCAAAATCGCTTCTAATATAACACATGTTTATCACACATCGCCGATTTCTAAAGAAATTAACTATCAAATTATGTAAATGTCTGTATTCTTCGTCATAAAAATAAAAAATTGAGATCGAAGAAAGTGAAAAGATCGCCGTGGATCGTTTAAAAAAAATCAAAACGGTATCGTAGAAAGCGAAGAGAGCGATGTATATATATAGATCGTTTAAAAATCATAAAAACGGGATCGTAGAAAGCAAAAAGATCGTTGTAGATCGTTTAAAATTCATGAAAAAGGGATCGTAGAAAGCGAAAAGATCGCTGTAGATTGTTTAAAAATCATAAAAACGGCATCGTAGGAAGCGAAAATATCGCCGTAGATCGTTTAAAATTCATGAAAACGGGATCGTAGAAAGTGAAAAGATCGCTATGGAACGTTTAAAAATCATAAAAACGGCATCGTAGAAAGCGAAGAGATCGATGTAGATCGTTTAAAAATCATGAAAACTACATCGTAGAAAGCGAAAAGATCGTTGCACATCGTTTAGAAACAGTAAAAACGGGATTGTAGAATGCGAAAATATTGCCGTAGATTGTTTAAAAATCATGAAAACGGGATCGTAAAAGCGAAAAGATCGCTATGGAACGTTTAGAAATCATGAAAACGGGATCGTAGAAAGCTAAGAGATCGCCGTAGATTGTGTAGATTGAAACTATGAATACGCAATTTTGCTAGTCCTTTCAAAGAAATTAACCTTGCGTAAATTTTTGTGACACTTGTCGAAGTGAGAAAGGAATGTCTAAAAATATTTCACGTAATAAATTTATTACATTTTTAATTGTTTTTTAATTACTTTGGGGAAACAATTCGTTTCAAATTTTGTTTCTAGATTCGTTTTAAAATAGTTTCGAAATCGTTTCCCATTCGCTTCCACTTCGTATCATTTTTCATCATCATCATCATCATTCTCGGCTTAACGTCCGTTTTCCATGCTAGCATGGGTTGGACGGGGTATATTAATGACCCTCTTCCAATCTGATCTAGACTGTGTTAGATCTAAACTCAACTTCCTCTGTATCAAGTCTGTCCTTATAACCTCCTGCCAAGTCTTTCTCGGTCTGCCTCTGGGCTTTGCCCCAGGAACTATCAAGTCTCTACACTTTCTTACCCAATTATCCTCCTCCATTCTTTCCAAGTGCCCCAGCCAATTCAATCTTCTTATCTGGATAACATCTTTAATTCTACGGAGACTTAGCCTGCTTCTTAGCTCATCTGAACTCTTTCTGTCTCTCAGACTGGCGTTACACATCCACCTAACCATTCTCATATCATTCCTTTCTAAACGGTCAAGATCTTCCTGCTTCACTGCCCATGTCTCACTACCGTACAACATAACACTTCTTACACAGGCCTCATACAACCTACCTTTTACCTCAATTGACAGGACTCTGCTAGTCAACAAAGGAAGTAACTCTCTGAACTTTTTCCAAGCAGAACCTATCCTGCAAGTAACACTTCTTCCAACACCCCCTTCACTGCCCAACATATCACCTCAACTATCTCTAACGAGCCACTGTTGTACATCATTAAAGCTGGAAATACTTCATTCTCTATAATCTCACCTTTCAACGCTTGCATACAAACTGAATGTCAGCTCTTAACCTTCCACTAATACTACTGCACTTCTTATGTACCCAATGCTTGCAAGTCTGACAAAAAATTGAGTTACTACCAACCCCTTTCCTGCAAACTCCACAAGGCCACTTTCCAACTACAAGGTCACACTTGGCTGCAATGCTACTAATCATGACTTTAGACTTTGCTGTGTTTACCTTTAGCCCTTTCTCTTCTAGTCCTTTCTTCCACTTCTCAAATTTTTCAACTAATTCTTCCATCGACTCTGCTATGAGAACCAAATCATCTGCATACAATAACTCCCATGGACAACCTGTTCTGAACTCCATCGACAGCGCTTCTAAGACTAGAACAAACAACAAAGGACTAAGTACAGAACCCTGATGTACACCAACATTTACACTAAATTCATCACTAAGTGAATCGTTAATCCTGACACGACTTCTAGCATTGCTGTACATAGACTGTACCATCGTAACTAGCCACTCATCCACACCTAATTTTCTCATAGCCCACCAAATAACTTTATGTGGCACTCTATCAAAAGCTTTCTCTAAATCTACAAAGGCAAAATAGAGATTCTTTCTCTTTCCTAAATACTTTTCCTGAAGCTGTCTGAGTAAAAATATTGCATCTGTAGTGCCACGCCCTGGAACAAAACCAAATTGCATCTTACCTATATCAATCCTTTCCCTAAGTAACTTATCAATCACTCTTTCAATAACTTTCATTACTTGATCAACCAACTTCAAACCTCTATAGTTACCCCTTTCTAATGCATCACCCTTGCCCTTGAAACAATTCACTATTACACTCGACTGCCACTCACTCGGAATAGCACCATCCTTTATAATCTGGTTAGCAAGACTTGTAATAAGCTCAACTCCAATATATCCAGATGCTTTTACCATCTCTGCAACAATACCTGATACTCCTGCAGCCTTGCCAATCTTCAATTTCCTAATAGCCTCCACTACCCATTCTGTCTTGATCTGCATAGCTGGCCCTTCTACAACATCATCATCAGACAAATTATCCTCATCCCAATCAAACTCAGTGTTAAGCAACCTCTGATAATAATTCTTCCAAGCTACCCTTTTCTCCTCCTCTGTGCTAGCCAAAACACCTTCGTCATTACGTATACACTTCTCACCTACAACATCTTGATTAGTCTTCTTCATTTGCTTTGCTATCTTGAATACCTCATTGCGCTGGTCTTTCCTTCTTAACACATCTGCAAATCTGTTTCTCTCTGCTTCTGATTTTGCCTTATACACTGCTGTACGAGCACGACGCTTAGCTTCTAAGTAAATATTTTTACTACCACCTGACTTCCACTCTTTCCAAAGTTTCCTCTTTTCCTTTATACACTGGTCAACCTCATTATTCCACCACCAGGTCTGTCTATGTCTAGCTGGTCCTTTCGTCCACCCACAGGTATCATCAGAAGCTTCTAGAAGACAATTCTTCAAAGTAGTCCAAGTACTTTCAACATTGTCACTATCACATTGACCATTGTGGGCTAACTGCTGAACTTTTGCACTAAATTGTCTTGCTACAATCTCTTCCTTCAGCTTCCAGACTTTTCGACGGGGCCTGTACTTTCCCTTGGCTTCTTTAACACTCTTCAAGATAATATCACAAACCAGCAACCTATGCTGGGAAACACACTCTTCCCCCGATATAACTTTCACGTCCTTCACCACTTTCTTGTCTGACTTTCTAACCAGGAAGTAATCTATCTGTGTCTTACAACCACCTGACTCATATGTTATCAGCCTACTCGGTCTCTTACTGAATGATGTGTTGCAAACCACCATGTCCGTTGCCATTCCAAACTCAAGCAATCTCTCCCCTTCCTTATTTCTGCTCCCAAATCCATAGCCTCCATGCACACCTCTATAACCTTCAGATGAATTCCCAACATGACCATTAAAGTCGCCGCCCACCATGACAAGTTCAGTGTCTCCAAACTTTGCTGTGACTGCTATTAACTCATCATAAAACTTATCTTTATCTTCCTCACTGAGTCCACACTGTGGAGCATAAACTGACAGAAAAGTGACAATCCTATTACCTATCAAAAACTTTATCACTATAATACGACTATTAACACGCATAACATCTATTACTTTTTCTACCCACTTCTCTGCAACGAATATGCCAACTCCTCCATATCCATCACTATTACCAATCCAAAAAAGCTTATACCTTGCCCTCCTACCTTC
Source organism: Hydractinia echinata (assembly GCA_030067915.1). Classification (NCBI taxonomy): domain Eukaryota; kingdom Metazoa; phylum Cnidaria; class Hydrozoa; order Anthoathecata; family Hydractiniidae; genus Hydractinia; species Hydractinia echinata. The sequence continues at coordinate 409,247 of JASGCC010000078.1, read as the reverse complement.
CACAAATCTCACTGAAGCTCCTCTCCACCTGACTTCCTGAACACAACACATATCAACAGATCTACATAATTTTTGAGCCTATCAAACAAAATAAATTACAATCGTTTCCAAATCGCTTCATGTTCGTTTCATGAAACGATCTGTAAACGATTTTAAAAAATGTTGATACGATCTTGAAACGATCATGATCGTTTCAATTCTTATAAAATGTGAAACGGTGGTGGTGACGGTACCTAAGTTTCATTTTGCTCAAGACACGTGGCTATGAAAATAACTTTTGGGTCACAATTTTAACGAAGGAGAGAATGGCTTCATTGAGTAAAAGTAAATTAAGTAAAGATAACAAAGCCAGTCACAAAACAGTTCTTAAAATGGGAAAAAGAATTTGAGACAAGATTTGATTGTGATTTTAATGGTAAAGACGTGGTTCGACTTCGATGTAAACTCTGTGTTAAATGGGAGAAACGGATAAGCAGCATAAAAAATTTTTCTTGTAACTTTATAAGACCTGGAACAACATCTGCTAAAAAAGATAGTATCAAATTTATATTTAATCATATTGTATGTCTGAACCACACAAAACGGCAATCAAACTTGAAACAAAAACATTAGTTAAACATTAAATATCATTAACATCCGCCATTCAACTTTCCGTAATTTAATATAAGTGGAAATATAGTTTGTCCCACAAGTAGATAGAAAGTTTAATTAATGACTTCGCTTATGGGTTGAAATTCCTGGACTTGGAACTTGCACTACGTGCGTTCCCCATGCCAAAACAGTAGCCCTTGTGCGGTGTACTGGGGTAAAGGAATATTGAAAACACTTCCTAAAATTGTATTGCAATCGCACGCCTTCTGCAAGCAAAAAAAAATGCTCAAAATTTTTTTGCGGATCACTTTCAATATTTATTTGAACACTGCAGTTGCTGTCATTGTGAGTGAGTGGCATAAAATGACGGTTCTGCTTGTCCTTGTGTTTTGATTTTATGTAGTCATTTTTTTACCATAAAACGTTTTTGAAAAAAAAAACCCTCAAAATTATGATTTGTTATGACCTGTTGTTATTCATAATTATATCACCTTGTAGGACATAAATAATTCCACCTTTTTGTGATGTAGTTAACAAGAACAAAATGATATTGGAAGACAAAATTGTTGCAAGTTTTTCTTTTTCATCATATTGTGAGATGTCATATTACACCTGATTTTAAAGCTACAGCCATATCTAATATGGCATGGGAGAGTGCCTTCTGTCAGCAAATGCTGGAGCTTGAGCTCAGTGAAGAAGATGTTGAGGAACTTCGATCTGAAAGAAGCATAAAACATAATAAAGTGGTATGGTGTTTTACTTTTATATAAAACTTTTAATATATTGTAGCTGTCCCTGGAAAGTCTATAAAATAAGCTGAACTCAAAGATTTCACGCAAAGTGCTTTGATTTATGAAAAATAATATATTTGGTTATCCTAACAAAAAAATCAATTAAAACCATGGGGATCTCACTTTAAAATTTTGTTAAATCAATTTCAGTTAACAAGTTACTTCCATTCTTTGGATGCTCCTGTTCTATAAAAACTTTACACATGACTCTTTAGACCAACGAAGAGATAGAACAATTAACTATAGATGAATCTTTGCCATTATATGAGCGTACTGTGTTTATCCTCAGGTTGGCTTTATTTGTTATCATCCTGACTGACTTGTTTGTTTTTTATAATACGTTTTTATCGATTTACTTTGTCAGCTCAGGACAGGATGTGCAGAAAGTTAGTGCCATCGGTAGTCTGTATGAAGTATTGTTAGAAGAGAAAGATGCTTCAAAAATTTTTCCGTTGATTGAAAGTGTGATTCCCAGCACGGTGAAAGATATTCAACTTGCTACTGCACATGTTTTATTGAAGATGCTGAACAATAAACTTCTTGCAGCAGAGGAACTTTCCTCAATGTTTTTGGCATATATCCTTGACAATCTTGGCAGTAAGGATAAAGGTATGAGAAAGCTTGTAGAAATTTCTTTTCCTTAAAAGGAACCCGAGGTATAAAATGATGTTGGACTTATTATTATAGAGCTTAAAAAGTTGGCTAACAAGTCTTTTTAAATTTTAAAAAAGCTCTTTTAGTTCTCAAGATATTCACATTTTAAAGAATTTCAGATTTAATGATGCTGTATATATAAATTATGATGTCATATTTAAGTAATAGTAAATATTATTATAGAGCTTAAAAAAGTTGGTTAACAAGTCTTTTTAAATTTTAAAAAAGCTCTTTTCGTTCTCAAGATATTCACAATTTAAAGAATTTCAGATTTAATGATGCTGTATAAATTATGATGTCATGTTTAAGTAATAGTAAATTTTGACTTTTTCTCTCATAAGTAATTTTAGACCTGTTAAGGAATGTGCATTCAAACTTTATTAATGCATAGATATTTTAAAGGTTAATAGATTTTCATATAAATATTGCTATACTGAAAGATCTGATTTATTGATATCATCAATCAATATAATCAGACCACAGTTGGCAGAGTGGTCAGAACCCCCTATTTTTAACCCCCCCCCTATTATTAGGAACACCACCCTCATTGTGAGAGTAACCCCCTATTATTTTGTGGTCACGCTATTATCTTTATCCTGTAACTATATATCCATGTAACGGAAACACCCTTATTAATTTGAACTCATATTCAAAGACATCATATAGCATTTTTTTATTGTTTGTGTTAAAAAATAATATTAAACCTACCAAAAAGCGATGTTAAATAGTTACAGTAAATTGATAGTGAGAAAAAGTTCTAGCAAATTAAATTGTGCTCCTAGAACTTTCAGCAAGATCTTTAATGCATAGACAAATCTCTCTAATTTCTAACATTGCCAATTTTGAAAATTGTCATAGTCTTAGTAACTAAGTTTACTGAATCTTTTCACATTTGTCAACTTCAAATGATTTTTTATTAGGACTACTAAATCATTTTTTGCAGTTCGATGAGAAAATACGCTAAAAACGATATCTTGGAATCTTTGCAATATTTAATAAAAGCACAAATCTTGAACCTTTGCAATATTAAAAAGCACAAATGTTTTACTATACTTTAGAACTTAGTGATGTATGGTTGGAAATGTTGCTTGCTTTGTTGGATTCGTACTCAAATAATAATATTAATGAACAGGTATGTTATTGTTGCATATATTTTAGGGGACAAGATTTTAAAACTATTCAAAAATAAATTACTAGTTAAACATCTTATGGAAAGGGAATAATAACATCTACTTTTATTAGGTGTTGCAGTTTTTGGTGTCAAATGGTTCACTAACACGTTGTTCTCTCACAAGGAAAATATGTTGTCAGTTGGTTAGTTATCTAGCCAAGTGTTTTAATAAACAAAGGTATGTACTGTTTAGAATTATAGAAGTTTTGTGCAGATTGCCTGAATCATGGAAATTTCTTTAAACAAGGCAAAAGAAAAAAAATTGAAAAAAATAAAATTGTCAAATTTATTTCACTGTGACAAATGATATGAGATTATTTTTTTTCAAAAACTGTAATTCTCTAAGCTGTTTCTTGTTTGTTTTTGACCAGTCACATCAGATTCAGTTTTAAAAATCACAAGTCCTAATATTTCGCGAGAATTATATTTCATGGATTTTGCGAAAAAAGAATTTAATGACATTTTGTTTCTCAATTTATACCGTTTTTCGAGGGCTATTTATGTAGAATAAAATAAATATTGCTGAAATTGAAATTTGCATAGTTCTAGGTTGATCAGAATGAAATTTTTTTGAAGATAATCTTAACACTACTCCAATTTCTTGCCTTACTCTCTTTATTAATACTTTATTTTAAAAATACTGATTTATATCCCTATAATAAAGAAATTATTGTGTTTTCTTGTTCTTCTTCTTACATTTTCTTCTTAAAGCTTTATTGTATATTTTGGAAACTATCAATTTCTGTCTTACTTGGTGTTGTTAGGGTGCAGTTAAATCTTATTCCATCAATGAAAGCATTGTGTCAAGATATTGAGCTTGAGGTTCGATCATGCATGTGTTCTCAACTTGATGAAATGGCAGATAACGTGGAGTAAGTATGGCTGTTTTCTTTTAAAAGGTTTGTTCACCAAGTAAAGCTAAGTTACAATAGTTATCTGACACATAAGTAAAAAAATGGACAGTCTAGCATGCAAAAATAAGTGACGGAGCATGCTTAGTGTTTGTTCTTCCAATTTTAAAGTAACTTTTGGCATTTTTTTCTTTCCACAAAGTGAGGAGATCACGGAAGAGTTTATTCTACCCGAACTATGCCTATTATTTCAAGACGAAGAAGCCACAGTTCGACTAGCTGCATTATCGACAATAACAAGTCTTTTCTCAAAGGTGAAGTCAGGTAATCAATAAAAATTACCAATGATGTAGAATGGTCAGCAATTTTGGAGATCAGGAGAATTTACGTCAGAAATGAAGGAACAGTTAAAAGTTCAAAAATTGCATGAAAAAGTCACTGAGTGAGCTTGATTTATTTTTTAGAACTTTTGGTGAATAGTGATTTGATATCACTCACACAAAAATTCTACAGAAAGGCATTATCAAGAAAATCATTTACAGATTTGCTGACATGTGCCAAATTTATTGGAAAGGTTATATATTATCTTAAAGGTATATTATAAAAACATTACTCCTGGCCATATCTGCTTGACAATCATTTTGGTTGTTTATTAAATGAATACGAAATAAAAGATTGCGGAAAAAAGAAATGCCGAATTATTGTGTTTGTGAATTTAATGAATGAATTTGCCTTGCATCCATGAACTTATATTACACATTTTTTTACATGTACAGGCATTATTAATCTGTTAATTGTCTTGGTTCCTCAGCAAACACACTCATTATTAATAGAGAATATTGTATTATAAAACATTTGTAGCTTACAACATTCGCATGAAACGCAATTTGTAAATTTGGGGAATGGATCAGGATGCTGGGTAAGAAAAGTAATCGAAGTAAGGCAGAACAGATAACGTGTGCTGCCCATAATTATAACATGATAATCACTCTAAAATGCTTGCCTAAGGCAAAGAGGGTAATCACCACAGAGTATACATAATTTGGTTGCCCCAGACATTAGTATGTTCTTGTGGATTATATATTGTGAGTGGTTCCCAAGGCATGACACAAATCTCTTCATGCATGTATTGCATTCTTATTTTCTCTATTTATGAGCTACATTTATTTCACTACTAATTTACAATAGAAATGTGCACAATTGCGATTTCTTATTCTGCATTTTACACCACAATTCTAGAAAATCTGTTAGCAAAAATTAACTCCGGGATTTTGTCTTTTGTGAAAATATGAAGATACTCTTTATTTATCTCTTACAGAACAAATCGAGGCTGAACTAAACATAAAATGCAACGAAGTGTATTAAAAAACTGTGAATTTTGTGAAACTTTGAAATAGTAAACAGGCGTAAATTTTGAAGTATTACAGGTGGTCACCACTCCTGGAAACTCTTGAAACTCCTGATGAAATGGCATATACACCTGAAATTTGAAAAAATGGGAAATCTATTTTTTGTATAGATTCAGGTTTTTTAGTCGTCACAGCATAAAAATTGTTTACATTTTCATCTGTCTGTTTTGTCAAATAAAATTAATTACTTCGAAAAAAGATCAGGAAATACTTGGAACACTCCTGAAAAATTCCTGGAGTTTACCTTTTAAAAATAAGTGACCATCCTGTGCTATATTCATTGTAGCATACAATTTTTCTTCTTCAGATCATCTTGCCAGGGAGGATATATCTTTCTATCTTGATTGCTATCAAGTATTATGTTGTCAAGGTGTTACAGAAAAGAAGACAAATTTGGATTCTTCAAAACTCGATGTAAGCAGCAATTTAGTTCCTTTTTTTAGTTTTTCTGATTTCTTAGCACATTGTGTATTTTGATGCAAAATATTTTTCACAGACTGATTATTACACTTCTATGAAAAAATCTAAATTACTATTGTTTTTCCTAAAGTTTGCCCCAAAAAAACGAGAAAGCAACCTTATTTGTACAATGACAACAGAAAATTTGGTGTTTTTCGCAATTCGATCAGAAATGATTTTCAATTTCTCATACTGAAAAAAAGGTGCAACTCCATTGTTTAATCCAGTTGAAAGAGTACCGCACCTTTTTTGTAGACGATGCACCCCACTTCAGCAGAAAATGATTGGGATTCTGAATGTCGATATTGGTGTGCATTTAATTTTCCTGTGAGTTCATAATATTTGTTCTTGAAATTGTAAAAAATATAATCTAAAATTATCTTTATTTTTTTGGTTCTAGTTTTGATAAAAGTATGTCGGTCTTACTAGGTTATGTTGCGTATTCTGAGGCTGAATTGATTTCTAAATCAATCTCTTATTAAAAAAGTACCTAATTCGCTAAACTTTTTTTTGTAGGCAGTGTTGTCATCTATACCATCAGAATGGTTTAAACAGCACTTGCTGCCTTCTTTTCTACATTTGATGAAAGACAACCACCCTGCAGTAAGAAAAGCAATGGCGTGCAGTTTGCACGAGGTAAGGCTCTTGACACAAAGTTCACAGAGTTTTGTAGCTATTACGGTCGCCTTACACGTTGTGTTCGGCCATTGAACCTTTTTGTCTGCCTGCCTGCCTGTTTTTTTTTGAATAAAAAAATAACTAGCAAGAATAACTTTTTTTTATTTTCTACACATTAGGTGTTAAAGTTACTAAAGCAAGATATCCATCTTACATACAATGCTTTAAAATTATGTCTAACAGATACCGATATTGAGGTTTGTAAACGTAGCTATTCCAATATTATCAATTCTTATTTTTCCGTAGCATTTATAATTTACTCGTCCTGCGTTTCAGAAAAAAAGTTTGGATTCAGTGTCTTTTATTAACTGACTGTAAAGCTATAGGCAATGATCAATGATTTATTGTTTCCACAGGTTTTACATGGAGTCCTGTCTGGCTTACCCACTACATTAGAATGCTTACACCAGTCTTCATCTCGCCAGGTAAAAAGGTGAATGTTATGTATGAAAAATGGCGTGGCTAAGGGTTCAGGCAACCAAAAGACGCACCATCGTTGTGGTCAAGGGTCTGAAATTCTGCTGGAACGTATATTGTCAGAATTCTGTTTAGGGTATCTAACTGTATTTACATCTAATGATCGAGGATGCGCCTAACTCCTTACAACATTTATCTTACGCTTTCAAAAGTTATACATTCCGTTGTCAAATACGTGACTCGCACATTTATAACTGTTCTTCTTTTTTCTTTACAGAACTATGTATTGGATTTAATTCCTTCTCTTTGCACTTGTGAGCAGACGATAGCAAAATCTCTACGATGGAGAACACACGAATTGTATTTCCGAAGTATACGTGGTTTACACAAATACGTCACGTCTGACCACATATACTACAAATTTGTCCCTCTCCTTTTTAACAATCTTACCACAAACGTAAGATTTCTTTTTAAAGATGGTCGTCTACTTTACATAAACTAGCGAAACCCGAGATTAACCTTCGCGAAGAAACTCTCACGAATTACTCAATAAACCTTTTTTCCTTTAGAAGCTAAAAGTAATTCCTTTTTTAAAATTCTTTCAGATGGTTTCTGAAATCTCTATAATAAATTCCGTATTTAGTCTGCCTGTGCGCGAGAAAAACGAAACGATGTAAAAAGGAAGGTCGAAACCGTGGATTTATTCACGGGTTACCGACTCGTCTATGTTATAATGTTCGCAATGTGTTGTCCATCTGTGAGCTCAGTGCCAGTAGAAACGGCAGACTTCCCGTGAATTTTTCCACGGACTAACTACTAGTCTCATCTTAAAAACCAATAGCGGTACTCCACTGAAATAATTTGCGAATGTGTAGATAGTTATAAAGAAGTGGAAATATAATGACATTTTTTGCTTGTCTTTAGAAGGTGCGTCCAGTCAAGCATGCAGCTGGTTGCACACTGCTCGAATTCATTAATTATAATCGTTCAATAGATGAACGAAAAGAAATATGCACGCGGTTAATTACAGGTATTGTCACGCGCATGCGCGGTTGTTAATATTTTTTGCATTTTTTTATTTTTACCTAGCACTTGCAATTCGCGTCTTACTTTTTTATACAATTTAGATTTAGCACGCTCACCCAGTAGTCGTTCTCGCCTACTTTTTCTCGACATTTGCCATTTCTCCACTCAATATTTTTCGAAGCGTTTCTTCAAAGATACATTTTATGATGTTGTGATGGATTTGGCGGTTGTAAGTAACGCTTAACATTTAGTAGTCCCACCCGTGTGCATTGCCCCTCCGTCATGTCTCTTTCCTAACCCCCACCCCCTCTAATACTCAAGCCCCCCTCCTAATACCCAAGCCCCCTTCTCCTTATGTGTGTGATAAATATTATTTTGAATGCAATGTTCAAAATTATCAATGGCAATTTATTTTATACTTTATTTTCAGGACCCTATAGCAAACGTTCGAATAAAATTTTGTGAATTGCTGCCAGTGTTAAAGTCACAAATTCACTTGCCGTACGATCGTTTTCTTTTACAAATCCATGATCAAACTGTACGACGAATTATGGCACTCGAAGTTGACGCCGACGTATCGGATGCAATACGACGGGTAAGTAAATCTTGACCGACAATGCAAATTTTTTTATCGTATATTATTCTTGGTGGGTGGGAAAAAAGCAACTGGGAGAGAGGACGAACGAGAGTTATTTTTTTCCTGCGAGAATACGCTTACTTCTTCAGTACCGCAGAAATCGCACTCCCCCCGTAATTTTTTTAAAAATGATGTCTTTTTAAAAAAGGAACATAAAAAAAAAACAATATCGTTTCTTTTTAAATTTTAATACGTTTTCGGGTAATCTAGAGGTGCTCATATTTACAATCTCCACTAGAGACACTAAACTAAAATATCCTCAAATCTCAATTTTACCTCAAAAGAGCTTGAACATTTTCATCAAAAGTCCTCAAATCTCTTCACATTTGACTCTATAAAAGTTGCAAGAAAAGGGAAAACAGAAAAAAAGTGTTAGCTAACCTGGTAATCTTAAGCTAATATTATTTTCATAGGCAATCATAAAATTAGACAGCGTCCGTTTGAGCATGGATGGGGTAAATACACTTACTTTTTTAAAAAACGCGATCGCCATGTCACGTGTTTAGTAAATTTGTACACATGTTTGTGTAGATGGTTGCAACAGATGAAGATGTTATAGACCAGCAGCGAGAAAAAGAAGAAAACGAAATTATGGAGGTAACTACAATTTTAGTCAATATATGTTGAGACAAGACAGCTAATTTTGAAGTTCGCCACCACAAGTAATTGCGTAGGCTATTTCTATATTAGATTCCCTTCATTTTAAGCCTGTCAATGTTCAAAGTCAGCATGACAATTTTCCACGAATTCCTCGGTGTGCGGGCGTGCCAGAGAATGCGACCAGCAAGTTTGTAACGCTGTCTGCCTGGCCTCCGTGTGTGCAAAAGTAGCGACTTTGCCGTCCACTGGCTGCAGAGCATTGACCGTTTGACGCGTTTGTCCATATTTGAAAATGACATAAAGACTGCCTTTGTCTCAATATTTCTGTCCAGGACTGTACATAAAGTAAAGGAGATTTTCCGCTTTTGCGTTAAATTGGAAAAAGCATATTCTGTGAGATGACATTTTTACAAGAATAAATTTTTGGGAATTCTCTTCTAATTTGCCAAATTTAATTTTGTTCTCTAAATATTTAAAAAAATAAACTTATCAGTGAATAAGTATACACACAATCGATAAGCAATAAAAAAAATACCGAAAATTTATTTTATTTTATTGAAGGGGAGCGGGGAAAGGTCGAAAAAGATTTCAATGTTAGCTATGCAGGTCTTATTAGATCCTGTAAATTCTTTTAACGTTTTGTATGGTGTAATTATCTTAGGGAGCAAATTTTCACGGCAACTAAATTTTGCGGTTACACGAAATGTCTACGGAATTTTGCATACATAATGAAAAATATATGAGTGTTTCGTTTATCCTGATGTTTTAAACTAAATGCAAAGGGCAAGAAGCATGTAAGGAACACGTTATTTTAATGGATTTGGCGTGGATTTATTTTAGCGTATTTTAGCACAAAATCGCAAACGCCAAATTTTCTACATGCTAAATTTTCGCCCTTTTCCACATGGATTTGATTGCGATAATGATCGCCCCGCCTATAGTCTTCTTGTCTTCGTTTTAAAAGGATATGTCTGTTGTCCAAAGATAAATCACGGCTGAAATGAAGTTAAAAATGTAGTTCGTACCAACCTAGTCACTAGTACTCTAAAAAACACGAAAACCGTAAGCATGATGCTTCAAAGCTAAAATGCATCGTGTGTGTAGAGGCTTACAATTACATCGAACTTTGCAATTGCAGGAATGTTCACGTCATAAAGAAGTTGAGAGTGGTCATCAGTTGAAACATAGATCACAATCTGTCACAGAGAGAATGGAACCCCTCATCAGGAGGCCCAGACACTCAGGATCGTTTAGTTTCAAAGAACTTCCGAAAAAAGGTATTCTTTATATTTCTATTCTATATTTTTTGAACTTGTGTAACTGTAACTTTAAAAAATAGTTTCGCTTGATGTGATGAATTGAATTTCGCATAAACTAATTCTTTGTAAAAAAGACATTTTAAATTTTTTTTTTGGCGAAGCTAATAAATCCTACTATTTTTCGACAATAAAATTTCGCGAGTTTACCAAATAAGAAATATGAGACAATTTTCTCTCATTTTTTTCTGTTTTTTCGAAACTTTCTGTGAAAGACGTAACATGAGGACTGCTGAAGTTAAGATTCACATACCTATTAACATACCTATTATATTGCTAGGTAAATAAAATAAAAAATTAAAAAATAGTATAAACCATTATTCAATAAAGAAAAAAACTAAATTTCCCGAGAATTATTTTTCGCAAAGTTCGCGAATAGCAAGTTTTTCAATACTTCTATCGCAAAATTGATTAACAGTCGCAAAATTCGCGCAAATTATTCTATAAAGATTAATTTAAAGGTACGACGAAATCTAAAGAGTCGTCTCTCACGAAAATCTCATCTCCTTCCAACAGTGGCTCGAAAATTTCATCGAAGAGAAGGTAACTTTTTTTGAGTTTTTCATGCTGGAAATATAAATGTGAAGTATTGACTAAAAAAAAAAAGCAGCTAATTATGCAAAGTTATGTTCAAGATATGCCCATTGTTATTTAAAAAAAAATCGGGGATTATACTTTTACAAAGTTTTGCCTCGTAAATTCTTTGTTTCAAAGGTATTATAATTATTATTTTATTGTATCGTTTTTAGGATTCACAGAATTGTGTATTTTATGTTGTAGGGTCTGTATTAAATCTTAAAGAACTTTTTTAGTTCGTCACATACCACCGCACAGCAAAGACGTACACAAAAATGAGTTCTATCGATCTGATCAAAGAAAGTGGATAGCGCTACATGATCAGACAGTGTGTGGTAGTTCATTGGCTTGTGAGATACTCAGCTATTTGCAGTGCAAAGTAGCTATGTGTACAACCTCGTTTCCAGGACCTGAGAAGAAAAGCTTCTGGGGACGAGATTGGCTATATGTGTTGTGTGATTTTTACGGTTTATTTGAAATAAACTTAACTAAAAAATGTTTGCCGTACTACTTCACATAATGTATAAGTTTTGAGTAGAGCAGAAACCTGTGTGTTGTGATTGCTGAACCATTTTCTAAACCGACAGGTGTAGTAATTAGTGGAATAACCAGGCTCCAGCTTAATTGTTCTGATTTGATTCTAAAATGGTTTATTTTTCCGACATTCCGTAGCGGCAACGTATATTCGTGTTTTATCTGAACTGAGAGGTTCGAATATGTTTTTCTCTTTACTATTGCTTGACTCGCAATTTTTAGGTTTTACCCATTCCTCTTTAACTTTTTAATTTGTGAGTCACCCCTTAGTTACCAGTCCTCGGATTGGCAAATGAGCGTAAAAATTTATGTAAATAAAGAATTGTTTTATGTTAGATAGCTATAATATATTTTTATGAAAAGAATTGTGAAAGTTTGTACATGTTATATATCACATATTTAATTTATAAACAATTGTATTGAAAATACGTTCCAAAAAATATATTAGACCATGTAGAACGACGTTTTTTCGGTTGGCGGGTATTTAGTTCGGTTCACGGTTGTGTTGTTTGGTTCACGGTTGTGTTGTTCGGTTCACGGTTGTGTTGTTCGGGTCACGGTTATATAGTTCGGGTCACAGTTCGGTGCATTTCTTAGTTGTTAGTATTTAACAGAACAAAATTTGATTTTTTATCATAAGTTTGCTTTTAAAACGTTTATGTATTCCATTGAGGCATTTAAAATTTCGAGTTGGGTTTTCATGGGTTTATCGGTGGGTAAGATGTTTTTGAGTACTTGGAAGGCTTCACACAAGCGTTGCAAACGTTGCCGCTCACGATTATTATTCCTCGCTCGTTTCTCTTTTAAAACTCTCTCACAATGAATGCTCTTCTTCGGACTTTTTCTTTTCGCAGGGATGATGACGTCATTAATTTGCATCACCGTTTCGTCAGCAGGGTCGAGTTTTCGTTTTTCTTTGCAAAACAAAATGTCGTCATCTGGTGATGTTAGAATAGAAGATGGATTGGTAGTGATAACAGCGTGTTCGTCTGTTGTTAAATTTTTCGCCACGAGTGCTTGAATTGAGCGGAGTTTTGCAGTGTATAACTGATCGATAGTGGAAATAGGTTGTTTGTTCTGACACTTCTGCAAGACCGCCATGTCCACAAACTTTGTTCGCTTATCTTCTGAAACTCTTTGACTCGATGAGATATCATACCACTGGTTTGAACATACTAAAACAGCTTTGTTACAGGGAGGCATTTTCTTCACTTTTTCGATTAACACTAGAAAAAAATAATTCGTTCGTAATTGATATTCTTGATTTTATCGGTTCTTTTAAAATTAAGTTTAAACTGTAGGCAGTCTTCGTATGGATGGTAGAAACTCTTTGCTAAAACAAAATTGCAGAAGAATGTGTAGGCAACAATTGTCTATAAAAAAAAAGTGAAGGTCTGATCTTATTTAATTCCGAAAAGTAGTTTTGTCTGTCTGTGGACGATTGCAGAGTCGTGGTACGGAAGCACAAAATGGCAAATGCGATATATTTTTATTGACTTTGTTACGAAGGGCGAATCCCCGTGGATTTTTCGCATGCTAACAACAAGTTATTATTTATATGCAAAAATACTATAAAGCTGTTTCGTCCCACTTCATGAAGATGAAAGAAAAAGAAAAGAATTTATTACCCCTAAAAATAATAAAATAAACAAAAAACTTACCTCTTGTATGTGGTTGGCCAGTCTGATCAAATCTTGCTATTTCATAGGTACTCTTTGGCCTTTTTAATATCAAGCAGGTTGTGTCACGTGATACGTATATTTTTTCTTTCCTATGAATTCGGCTTCCTTTGAAGTTAACTTTTCGCGCTAATAGAAGTGTCAATTTTGAGACTTGATTAGCATTGAAAACGACCTAAATACTGTACAAAGAAAACCGAAGTAACATACTAATTAATTACTAGATGATAATTGAGTACAGGTTTAAAGCTGTCATAGTCTGGCATATTATTGACATGTTTTGTTTGATGTTTTATACGCAATCAGAGTTGTACAACATCGCGGTTTAATGTTTTTCAAGTTAACTTTAATATCAGAAATTCCATTAAACTATAATCGTTTTATAACCAGCCCTGATAGATTGAGCTTTCTTACATAAGTTATATTAAGTCAAGTTTTCTGTTCTCGTATTACGGCAATAAGTTGAGCGTCATTTAAAAAATCTGAATTTCAAAATCTTTTGTTGGCAAAAAAATCACTTTTTTCTCCATTAGGGCCATCAGAAATTTTAAAGTTTTAATGTAAACGAACGCCCCCAAAATCGTTTGATGCTGATAAAAATTAAAACGCGTAAATGTTTTTTCCCCTCTGCGTCAAAATGCGACACAATAAGCTGGCATCAACAACCCTGTACCCGGGGCACCTTGTATCTTTTTTCGCATTAGAATTTTAGGTAGAGGGCGCTTGGGAACAAGGTTGGTGTCTTTCACACATAACAAAATTTACATATAAATATTGCGCAAAACTTTGTAAGACAATAAATATTGTAATTATCTTTTGTACTTTACACATCACTACACAACAAACTTTTGGTTCATAACAGGTGCAACCGTTGAAATGTTTCCTCTTTGAAGTACCGCGCAAAAAGGTTGTTAGTCCTTTAATCGATTGTGTGGGTAATTATCACTTAGGCAATTATTTTCATCAGTTCGCGTACGGGAAGAAAAAAAACCGCTCGTTTTCTTGTTAGCACCCCAGACATTAGTTCTTTTTTAACACGGAGTAAGATGACTAAGTACAGGAAGCTTTGTGTACAATTGCAAACTGAAATTTGCAGACATTTTGGATGCTTTTTTTTCTCTCGCAAATTGTAAGATTTAACCCTAAACTACAAACTTAAATTTATGAAAGTAAACCTTCTCCAAATGCAACATTTTAGCACCAAAAGTCTTTTTACTGCTTAAACCAAGTCCCTATCACTTCTTTTTTTGACTATATAACGTTTTGAAAGATGGTCAACTGTAATTAGCGGGAAATTTCTTCCGGTAATTTTTGATTGCAGAGTGCAACAAGGCAAACATTACCGTCACGAAATTTGTAATTAATGGTATAAAAGGGTGATCGAGACAAATCATAAAAAAAGGAACGAGTTTTTAAAAAGCTTCTCTGCAAAAAAAATGCGTAACGTAACACTACTTTAAGCGGAGATGGTGTAGTGGTAGCGCATTCGACTTGTAATCATAAGGTTTCAGGTTCGAGTCCCCACTCCGGAGCACTTTAAATGCAGTGTTGTTAGCCCGTTTGGTGCCATCTACTGACCGCTAACCGGCTTGTGTGGCAGGCAAGCAAGTTAGAGCAATGCTGTACGTATCTCTGGCGGTAATGTAACATAGTTACAGTCAGAGGGGAGGAAGAGTCAACCGTTAGGATGGAATCTCCAAGGACGTTAAAACTTCCCGTTACTTACTTACTTACTTACTTTAATTTCCTTTAGAAAATTTTCTTAGCGCAAAAGATTTTGTGGCTCCGCACGTTCTTAACGTGTTCCTAATTTTTAGCCAAATTTCTGTCTAAATGTTTTTATAATCTAGGTTCTAATAAAAAAAAAGTGCAGGGGCAACACATAAAATCACAGCGGACAAAAAAATGTCGTACAAACGTGACGAAGCTACCTCGTCATCAGGCAGCTTTCAAGATACAATATGCCCTGAGACGAAGTTGATCTAAGTAGTTGCTTATTTCATTTACCTCTTCTTGTACCTTAACACCCTTAACACACAGATGTGATGGGTCGAGATTATTTTGTGTAATTGTTGCTTAAGTCCATATTTTCTGTATTCTAAATAGGATGAACCAGCTTCAAAACATCTACACAAGCAGAAAATAGCTACTTCAACTTCAAAATTATATATAGCGCTCCTCTTATAACCTTGTGTGAAATTTGGGCAAAGTCCAACCTCGACCCCCGGGCTCTTTGTCTCTTTTTTATAAACGGGACGGTGAGACGAAATCT
The DNA here is from genome assembly GCA_030067915.1 of Hydractinia echinata. Taxonomy (NCBI): domain Eukaryota; kingdom Metazoa; phylum Cnidaria; class Hydrozoa; order Anthoathecata; family Hydractiniidae; genus Hydractinia; species Hydractinia echinata. The sequence goes on along the minus strand of JASGCC010000078.1, from coordinate 393,586 downwards.
CCCGCCCATCGCTTATATCAAAAAGAGAAAAAGCCCTGGGATCGAGGTTGGGCAAAGTCTGAACTGTATAACGAAAATCTTTTTTTACATTTTCATGTGTACGGCGAATCAATGCAAAACACGTATTGTTCTTCACGAATATTGTTATTCTACGGTTTGAAATATCCATTATCCTGCTCTCTTAACCTCCCCCATAACGTCGGTTTGACGTTTACCGCACATTTTCCGATTTGCGAGTCCCCCACTATCGAGAAAATTGATTTCGTAACGTTTTCTTTTCTATATTTTCTAAATTTTGGAATATAAGTGTAATTCTTCAGTCCCGTTGAGAATACCACGTGTCACAGTTGTTCAATGTTTCAGGGGGTGCAACTTGAAAGTTGTTTTACCAGCAGTTTCTTTAAAATATTTAATTTCTATGGCGAGGAAAAAAAAACAGAAATCAATAATTGTTATTCAAGTGATTACTTTCCTTTACACGTCTGATCCCCACAGGGAATAACAACACGTGGTGAACATAAAGGCCATCACAAGTTGTACAAGTAACACGAATGTAATGAAATTGAATAGCCTGGTTCTAACGTGCTGAAATATGTTCATTTGATATCACTGTAACTTTTTTAAAGCGCGTGAGTAAAAGGTGGCAATAACCTGTAGCCGCATGCCAATACGCGCATTGGTTAAAAAGGTGGCTTGTGAAACAACCTCGTTCCTACTTTGTTTTATGAAGATTTGCTGGTATACCTTGATGATACTAATTTTTGTTAGTATTAATTTTCGCGCTTTTCGCAATTGCCTTTAATTCGCAAATTATGCGAAAACTAATACTTTTCTTTTGAACCGCGAAATTATCTACCCGCGAAAATTAAGGTTGCAATTTAGTGTATCACAATTATAAGACTGCAGTAGAAACTTAAAAAATAAATTCTTATATATTATAATTTATAACTTTTTTTATATGTACATATTTACAATAAACTTAGAGGCAACTCTAGAGGCAATGGGTGCGAGGTTTGGAACCGATCACAGGCAAGAATTCAAATGGGAAATGTAATCCATCGCTGCATTCAAGATGTCAATTTTTCTCATTGTTTTCTTCTTCATTTCATCTGGCAAAGTGTTCTGCAAAATTCGAAAAGCTTCCGACATGCGCTGGATGCGGTGTCGTTCCCTCTCATTGTTTATCGTACGTCGTGTTTGTAAAACCGACTCCGAGACGCTTCTTTTCCGACGTCTCCTTTTAGTCGAAGACTGAAGAGATTTTGTGTCGCAGAAATTAAGTTTTCTTTTCGTTTCTATACTCGATTTATTATCATTCTCAGTTTTCTCAGGGGTGTATTGCATATTAGAACCTTCAACTTCGGGGTTCGTATGAAGACCTTGGGTTGTCTCAGATTCTGTTGATTGGTATGTCGCGTCGATCTGTGAACATTTGGGACTCTGGAAAATGTTTTCATCGCAGATGATTTCACTGTTGTACGCCGTATTTATTGCTGCATGTTGAGGTAATGTTACTGCGTTCAATTTCCATCTCGTCTCTCCACCACATTGTCCAAATGGACTCGATGACACACAATTCGATAAGTAAGGATACGCCACACTAGTGCCAGTAAAGTAAGACATCTGTGACCTTTGGAGATCTAAAGTATGCAAAAGAAAAATCATGAAGTTTCAATATTTGCACGTAGGCAGTTCTTTCACAAACCAACCACAAGAAATAATGTACATTGGTAAATTTTTACAAACAACATTCACTTACCCATACAAAATATAATTTCTTCTTTTTTAAATATGTACAGTACGAAGTTTTACCATCATTATATCCTAGAACTAACGCGGTGTACCTGTAACTACCTGTATGTATTGTTTTCGTAGCGCACGTGCGTTTTATCCAATAACTAATATGGCGTACCCGCAGCCTCGTTTCAAGAACATGTGCTGATTATGTTACGCTTGTTTTATAAGTAGAACAAAGACTGAGTTATCGTTTGATATGCGTGTACCTATGTCCCAGAATTCTAAAGCAATTAGATTTACAACAATTTTGGGGTTATGGAAACTAAATGATCTCAAGGTGTTAATTTTTTTAAAACGTTATTTTTTTCAATCACAATAAACAGTACAGTATAATTGACAACTTTGTTGATTTACTGCAGGATTTGATTCTGCAAATCTATCGCGATTAACCTAAAAATGAAATATAAGCAAATAAATAAATGTCCTTCCCTATCACGCTATACAAAGAAACAAGAGATATACACGCTTTTTTTTATAAGAATATGCTTTTTAAGAATATCAGGCTGGAATTTCAGGTTAAAAACAATAGGTAATAAGAATAATGATCAGCCTGGTTAAAATTTTAATATTGTTTTAAAAAAAGCGTGTATTCTTTGTAATGAATAGAGTTTTTCTGATTTTTTTGACAAAAAATTCGTTTTCCAGATCCACATGAACTTACTGTCTTAAAAAATCCAACAATAATAAAAAAAAACTAACTAACAATATTGACAAGATTTGTAGCACTGTTTTTTCAAAACTTTCTGCAGGCTTGTCGAGCCAGAATGACAATAACGTAAAAGAGGTTTACAGTAAGCCAAACCATTCTCGTCCTCACATACTAAGATAAAACATTAACAATAAACACAACAATTTACCAAAGAAAGGTGTGACAAACCTCTATATAATTTGTGTACCTGGCGCTCGCGAAGGAGGTGGCGTTAAAGTTGGCGGCAGCGTTCCTTTTCCTGTAATAGTAAACAAAACAATATTTCTATACCTCTCTCATTAAAAACATTACTTTATTTGGCCAAGGAAATTGAATTATTTTTTAAGATTCAAGAGTATTTATTATTTTGGCCAAAAATGGGTTCACTAGCAGAAAAGTGGGTGGAGGGAAAGGGGGTGGTCGCTGAAGCATCCCAGATGGGTCGCCTCTAATTAAAAGGTAAAATCTAGGTTGCTAACAATTAAATTTTATAATAGGTAAATAAAACCACAGGTCATGGTCAAACTCACCATTACATCGATACATGGCGTTTAATTGTCGCACATCACTTGCACTCAGGTGAGTGGATGTACCAATCAGATCTTGATATTTCTTCTGCAAAGTTTTGATAGTCATGCGGCCACCACCGAAAGTATCCTTTGCGATAATGAGAGATGGATAAATAGTCATATGCTTCTCCTCGAAAATCCAACTGACTGTGTGGATACTTTTTGAAATTTTTTCGCGCAGCTAGAAGCAAAAGTTTTATATATGAAATAAAATTCGTGGGCTGAATTTATTACATTACCACCAAGGGCCACGGGAGTATAGCATGCCCCAGGGGTTTTTCCAGGTGGTCTGAAAACGCTACTGTATGCAGAGTCAGGGTTTAAACTTGGGGTGTTATGATCACTCTAGTTTTATAGCCAGTCGTTCAAATTGCGGGCATCGCTATTTGGTGCATTTGTTAGCACGAGATCCGTCCGTATGACAGACAGACGTCGGCACTTTTATTATAGAAAAGCAAGATACAGTGTACATGTACTTTTTTACCGTTAGGTATATTATCCCATATTATTTTGACATATTTGTCACGGTCAGCTCTGGATTGCTCATGATGAAATCCTAGAGAGTGGAACATCTCATGCATGGCAGTTGGAGCGTGTTGGCATTCCGACGCAAGACTAATTTTATTGACAGTACCAAAGTAGCCGACTCTTGAATGACACCTAAGGCAAAAAAAATAAATAAAAATAGCACGTCATTAAATCTCCTAGTCAAGAAAAGTATTTCCAAAAACAATCCTTAGGTTGTTTTAGAAATCTTGATATCGCGAAAAAAAGAAGTCTCAGATCGAGGTTGCTGTGATTATTTTACGGTACTAAAAAGAATACAATAAACAGAACTGTTAGCTCACGGCTGACGCAAGTATCAACAAACTTACCCTGAGCCCTCATAGAAATAAAAATACGCTTTCTCGTTTGTTCTTCGCACGAACTTTAAACAAGTTTTGGCGTGATACTCAGCAATGGCGGCGTTGATCGCTTTCATTGCTTTCGAACTTTGTACTAAACGAAATATTGAAGCAGATGCGCTTACAAATATTAGCAGACATTCAACACGAGGTACCTCACTGGTAGGGATCTAGCTATTTGCTGTCTAGAAAAAACACTTTCTTAAAATATCAAAATCTGCCTTGTTCACAGGACTTCTTTTCTCATTTTGGCCGTATGATATTAGAAAAAGAAAACAAAGGGCTGGAAAAGAGATTGCAAACAAATAAACAAAAAAAAAATCAAATTAGACAATACCAACACATTATACAAACATACATATTTCTTTGGAAGCGCTCCAAGCGATTGTTGTGGACGGCCATCGGTTGGAGATTACCCCCGCAAAGCGGTTTCCAGAACTAGCATCTTGGATACGTCTCATTTGCTCGGGAGATAATATCATATCGCCTTCGAAAAGGTTTGGATCTAAACCAAGAGGAAGATATAAGTGTTGCGTTGTAGCAAGGATACAATCATGTGAAAGTGACTTCTGTTTCGACATTGGCAACAAAAATGAGATATTAGGCGCATTGTGTTCATTTAAAAAAACAGACAGCGAATCAAGACGTCGATGCACTGGCAAAATAAATTGTGTTTCTAACCCCAAAAAAACACTTTTATGCCTATAATCCTTGCATTCAGAATTTTTAAATTTTTTATTAAAAAAAATTAAGAAAATTTTTCTGGTTTACGGCTGCACTGCACGGAGTAACTAAAATTTGTAGGTATTCGCTCTTTTATTTCGGATATTTAACCGCGCCCTTTTCTCGCAAGAGAACACAGCAGGGGTTTTCCACCCCTTGCAGCCCCCAGTATGTTGATACTATTCACGAAAGGGTTAAACCAAAGAAAACATCTTCACATTCCACCAATGCACTAACTTTTTTTCGCATACGCGCAACAAGTTCTGATTTCCTGTGAACGCCTAAATATTATCTCCGAGTAGATTGAAGGTTAAAACCTTCATGTAACCGTGTATTGGCTACGCTGAGATTTCATAGCTAAAAACATACTCAGAAATAGAATATTTACTTTCCATTGGAGGGAATGACATCACAGAACGAACCAATAAAATCACGAGAAGCGAAATCATGTTTGCGTCAGTGTTACAGCAACACCAAATTTGTTCTGAAGTTGAAGATCGTGTTTAAGATAGATACTTCAAGATAAACAGAAGCATACAATCTTGAAGCGTTACTTTAAGATTGCTGAAATCGGGTCAAATCCAAAAGTTAATCAAACACTCAATAAATCTGTTTTGAAAGACAGGAAGAGCACTGTGAACGGGGTTGCTTGGACAGTACAGGAAATTACCACTACATCAACCTTCAGTTGCCGTGATTAAAATGTGAAAGAAAATTAGAAAAAAGAAAATATGGTGATATAGCTACAAAAAAGTCTTTGACGAGACACACGAAATTTTTAAAACCGAAAAAATTACCGTTGTTTCGGGTGCGAATTTTAGGAAAAACGTGAGTTGTGAGACGCTTCAATGCGAACGCACGAATTAAATAAAAATTGGTTTTGTTTGAAAGCTGTTCACACGAGAGCGTTGATATCATTCCATTTCTTTGATTAACCGTCTCGGCTGTTTCAACAAAAAACTCTGATTTTAGAAGTACTCGCAGATAATTATTATCCTGTTGAATATTTTTTCTGTGTTAATTTAGGTACTTGAAGGTGTTGTTTACTTAAACAGCACAAATTCGACGTTGTTTGCCGAGTATTTTGCTAATCCTGTGGCTCTGGGAACGAGGATGAAGACAATCTGTAATTGGATCCACATCTCTGAAGCTGAAAGTGATAACCAGGGCGCTTTCATAAAAATTGCTACATACAATTGCAGCATCTGATCAATTTTTTATAATTTCTTTTCCTACATACAAAACAGACGAATTATTTAAAGGATTTTAGCGGTTTTGGTGATTTTTCATATTTTTCTTCGTTATTTCTTTTTCAGTATTCTAAAAATAACGGGAAAATTCTTTTTCGTGAAAATAAATCTCACAAAATTTTTGCGAGTTTTTGACCTTGTAAAGTTTTCTGTCGTTGTTTTTTTTTCAATTACAGCTCTTTCCTAAACACATCGCGTATCTGATCTTTTAGTGAGAATTTGATTTTTTAAACTGAGATCTGCCTTGTTTCACAAACTATACTAAACTTTTGGGACGAAAAAATTCTTGACATACAATCAAACTCGTTATCCGTAGTATGTAGTCAATCATCTCTCTTCAAATCTCTTCTTCTTGAACCATGGCGTATTTCTGTTAGCTGCCAGACATTAATTAATTTAAGTGCATGATTCTCTACGCGTTATCTGTCATCGTGTAAATTTTCGCTAGAATTAAATTTCGCGATTTCGCAAATTTTTCAGCTTTTCGCGAAATGCATTAATTGCCACTGTCGCCATTCGCAAAAATATATTCTCGCGAATTTTTGTCATTTCCGTCTATCGCGAAATCAAGTTCTCTTGAATTTATTGTTTTAGACTTTGCTTTTAGCGAAATTTGGGGATAATAAATCATTGTGTTCGCGTAAATGGACTAACTTTTGACTCGCCTGGATTTTGTTTATATATTTTAATAACAAATAAAAATTTTTTTCGCTGACATTGTGCCAGCTGTAGAAGTGGAGAGTCATCAGTTGGTGACTTCCTACACAGCTTCTGAGGACCCTTACATCAATGATCGAGATTACGATCGATCTAATCGGGACATAGATTTTCGTGAAAATAAATTCTCGCGAAATTTATTTAAAATATATTCTCTAATTAAAATTCTGCGAAATATATAGAAAAAAATTAAAATTTAGATTTGCGAAATTAAAATTCTCGCGAAAATTTATTCCATAAGGAAATTAATAAAGTAGATTGGTCGAGTATTTACTTTTAGTGCAGAAGTAGCAGGTTCGCACCCCGCGCGTCATAATTGTAACTATATCAAGTAACTCGAGCCTGACTTGTTAACACTCAGAACGGTGATATGATTGTCGCTGTTAGGCGATTTTCCGTACTGTCACGACACGGGGTATTTTAGGGGGTAAATTTTTTTCAATTCCATAAATGTCGAAGTGGGTGCGCTGATTTCATAACAACTTATGGTAGATGACATTAGAAAATTGGACATTTGCGCAGTGACTGATGTAGCGGAGTCCGTTAATGACATCACAAATCGTTTTCTTGTGTATGCTCACCACTTTTTTTCCATCGGCGCATTTTCAGTTACAACGCTGATTGTGTAAACTGCCGCGGATTTCTAATTTACAAGGAGTTTGCAGTTTGTCATTTTCCCCAGAAATATTTCTCATCATCACAATTGTGGCAGCCATGATAAAAAATTCATCTTCAAACAGCCGATAGGTGTCACACAACAACTGCGTTTTCATGCAACTCTTTTTAGTCGGAATAGTAAACCTGGCACGCAGGAGTACTGCTCCTGGTAACATCTTTTGCTTGTACGATTGAAAAAATGTAAAACTGTATATATCAGAGAAAAAATGTCTAAATCCTTTAACGCAAGCAGGTTATTACGCATTTTAGCGGGCCGCATTTCGTATTTCCTGCTGAGGGGGATGCGATTCTAGATCAGAAATAAATAAAACCTGTAACATGACTTTTTAATGGCAGCCGATAGCAAGAAAAAAATTTTTTTTAGAAGTCTGGAAGCCATTAACCAAAGAAGGGATAATTATGTCCGTTTAGTTTGTTTTTGATGGTCGCTAAAGCATTGCGACGGGGAAGGTTTCCTGACTAATTTAAGGACGTTATTTAGGTTTATTTATTTTCCAACCATTCTCCTTTTTCTTTTTCCACATGGAAATCAAAGCATGTACAAAAATTTAACTAGTTTTAAACTACTTTTAAGTATTTAATTTCGCACATAAGAGCCGAAAAATTATTTTTTAACCATATACACAACTCGTTCTACCGGACAATTTTTGCAACGACATAGTCCTGGTTAAATTTTTATCAGAAACGCTCTATTTAGCGGACATATTGTAATAGCGGAGACCTTTTTGATGCCACAGGAAAATTTCCCATATGAGGAACCCTTTATCTTCAGGCTATCAAAAAAAGGACTACTTTTTTGGTGAAAGAAACGTTGGTAAAAAGTGACCAAATTTGAACTCGATAACTAATATTACACGTTTTTTTTAAAAACTGGTCTTGCAAGGCTCAATGTCCAAAATAATGGGATACAAAGGGTTTTTCAGATTAGCATTTTCAGTTGAAATTGTTCTAAATCCGTGTCAGGAACCCAGACGCATATATTTTCTAACATAAATGTTGATTATAAATATCAGAGTGAAAATGCGAGTCTACGCTAGGAGACTCTTCTAGGTCTATGAGAGATCCTTTATGTTCTCATTTTCGTCTTTTGTGAATAAAAGACCCTGCTAATAGGTAAATGCTATTTTGAGAGCTTCATCGCTTACCTTAGAATTTTCTTTTATGTATTAATTTCCAGATAGTAAACGCAAGAACATCTCCCATGCTATAATTTTATTAACTTCGGTATTAAACAAATCTAAGTGAATTCAGGAATTCGGGATATCAAGACGCAGGAAGAGGACTATTTTCCCAAAACTCTCTCGCGAAGCTTTCTGTTTTACGGTTCTCTGTTGGTCAATCCATTTAATAGCGGCGACAATAATCGCTTTTAAGGAAATTAGTTTTGGTCAATGCGAAGTTTTTAAAAATTGACTTAGCTACACCTGCCTAAGCACTTCTCGTTCGAATTAGCGTCCCTTTATAATACTTATTCAAACAAAGAGGGCACTCATTCAAGGGCAACCTATTGCAACTTCCTTTTCAAACGAGAAGGGACTTTCAATCGAGGCGAACGGTAAGTTTTGACGGTAAGCGTAACACCAAGTTTATATGAATTATTTTAGACATAAAAAGGCGAAGACAGTGGATTAGAAAAAACTCAAAGTTACTGAAATAAATATCTTCATAATTTTAAAAAATCCTTGGTGCTGGTGTTGTTCAAGTGCTTGCTGAAATTTTCCGCAATTGCAGTTGTTCTTTAAATTCCAGTGACGGTGACGTAGCTGGATCCACAGTAAACAATCGCAAAAGCCGCCTGGAAATTCCGTGGAAAGGGGCCAGAGACATTTTAAACAAAGGCGGAAAATGTGATCATAAGCAGGAAGTAAAGTGGACTATGAAATTCTTTTTAATGGTTAAAATTATTTTTTGATCTTTTTATTAGACCGGACTACCAACCGGGTATAGGTCCGTGAGCTCGGACGCTACGGGTCTATATGCGGAGAAATAGTGTACCTTTAACGGTATACTATCTCGGTCAACGTATAAAAGCTCTCATATGAAAATAACCTTTTTAATTTTACATCGGCCTCTTTTTTACTCGTAATGCCACCGCATCATAATGGTCTCAACGTTGAATCTACATTGATACGAGATTGAGCAGGGAAGAAATTTTAGAATTAACGCTAGTGCGGTATCGTCTGCAATCCTGTACCCAATGATCTTTGTATATACTTTCATTAATTTGTCGACATGACTATCTCTATTTTGTCAAAACCATTGTGTAATGAACAAAATGTTCCAAGTACTGTTGCGAGCAGTTTCTTTGAGAGGGCCCTAATTCTTTTCGCCTCGACAACTTTTTTAACGTTTGCAATATGTTTCAAATATATACACACTCGTCAAAAAACAGATAAAGAAATAAGATCGTGCCTAAAATTAAACAGCTGTTTTGTCTTCTGCAAAATGCAACAATTATTTATTGGCTTAAATTTTAGAAAATTTATGGGAAAAACTTCCGCGAATTCCGAAAAAAGGCGCTTCCTAATTTTTGCGCGTTTTTAAGTTTTGCGTGCGAATACACAATCAGTAAGATAAGAGCAAAAAACACAAGTCACAACAAAATTTTTATTATTTTTAACTTCTTAACAAACAGATTATTTTTGTTAAAGTGTAATATATATGAGAAAACTTTCGCGAATTCCAAAAAAAGGCGATTCCTAACTCTCGTGCATTTTTAAGATTTGCGCGCGAATACGCTATCAGCAAGATATTGGGATGGTTAAGCACAAACAAAACACGTTAAAGCAAAATTCTTCCTATTGTTAACTTCTTTACAAACAGATTATTTTTGAAGGTCGGGGTTGAACTTCTGTAGTCTATCGACGTCTGCTACTTCTGAAATGTTAACTAAATCTTCAGAGAGTGTGGGATTTGATCCCACGCACTTCAAACTTCCCGGTTTCAAGTGACGGCTTTTATGGAACAAATCATCACTCCGGCTTAGATTTAGCTCACTGATCAATCTTTGTTGATCATTGCGAATGGTGACCAGCAACTGTGTGAAGATACATATCCATTCCAAATATCACAGCAGATAGTTTGTTGTTGATTATTTTTGCCAAAGAATTACCTCCGTCTTCAATTTTCTTTTTCTTTCTTTCTCCGTCTTCAATTCTGTTCAATTAGCGTAAGTGAATTACCAATTAAGCGCCGCAGGGGGGCATATACTAATTTTTGAACTATAACACATATTTGGACATCTTAGATAAAAATAACTATGTGCCAGTTTCTTATAACTAAGCGCCTATTTAGTTGACGCTTAATCGAACTTAGTTATCGGGATTGTCGTGCAAAAATTTTCTTAACCTGGTGAAAATTAACCAACGTGAAAATACGAAAGTAATATCAAAATAATCTCCATAAACTTACCATGAATTTGCATACAGTAACTTGTTTTGCGGAGATTCGCAGAAAGTAACCTTTTTCTTTTATTAGAACTTTTATACTGCGGACCAACGAGTTAAAATCCTGTACTTTGCGGTAGCCACTAAAAAATCGCCAATCAGACGTCCAGGAAATATTGAACTACCTTTATAACATTATACAATAAAGCAACTCAGTTTTGGTTTAAACTTACTAAACGCGTCTTGCTGGATGTCCTTCTTCACCCTTTCTCAGTCCTTCCCTTTTTCACAGACTACGCTTGTGGTTGGGGCTAATAGGACAATATAAGACCTTTTAAAAGAGCGTGGAAAATTCAGATCCTTTTTTCAGGAATTAAAACTAACTATTTCTTACAGCCAAATAAAAATTTGCGCTCCCAATACAAACGTTTTCGTCTTCTGCCTACCAAATAAACCATTGCACGATGCCGGAAACCTGCTAACCCGCGTACACTCTCTGCTTTTTCGTCAAACTTCTGACAGCAGTGGCCGCATTAATTAACGTAATACTTATGACACGTTCTCGTAAATTCTCCATCTTGCGAGCTATCTGTACAAAACCACCAAATGAAACTGTTCATTTTTCTGGGCTACAACAACATTTAAAAATGATGTTTTTTATTAGAAACCTTCGCCTTACAATGTTTCCGATCGTCGAAATTGCAACCACACGCTGCTCCGAGTTTGAACGCTCTTTAAGGAAAACAAGGGGGTTGGAGCAATTGCGGATTGCAAATAAACGATACCATCTTTTTGTACGACCATCTGATTCGCTTAAAAAGAGCAACGCTCTTTAAGGAAAACAAGGGGGTTGGAGCAATTGCGGATTGCAAATAAACGATACCATCTTTTTGTACGACCATCTGATTCGCTTAAAAAGAGCGAATCCATCTTCCTAAATCCGATGATGTGCTTGGCGCGTTTCTTTCTTTCGGCAATCACGCAGGCTTCTACTTATTTGAAGCGGTTACGATCCTAGCAAGGACCGCTATGTAGGCTGTAAATTTCCGCGCATATGATTTACGGCGATGCAAAGAAAACAGCCACATGAAAAGTTCCAGGTTGTTTTTTAACCGAGATTAACAAAGCAGATTTGCAAGATTGAGGTTCGTCAATTAAACTAAATTTTCGCAAAATAAACATTCTGGAAAAAGGATAATTTTGCGAGTATTTAATTTCGTGATTACCTTATTTTAAAACATTTAAAGGGGCGTTTAATTCCGCAAGAGAAAATTTGTTATAGATAATTCGTACATACTTGCTATTCGTTTAAAATTAAATTTTGCGGGTATAAAATTTCGCAAATTTTGCCAAAAAGTGATAAATTTAAAACTTACAAGATATCCGAAGTTTTATTAAAATACTAATATCATGCGATGACACATTTACAACATATTGTAGCACTCCAAACATGTCTGCCGCCTGTAAACCACGGTTGCCGAAATATCGATTACATGTAAACAAGTCACGAAATATGCGGTTGTTAAAAACTCGTTGGATGAACGGCGGATATGGTCAACGTTACTGCACTTTTTTCTTCAACATAAAACAATATCGATTTGACTTATCGATTACTTATGGTTTCTACCCGTGTGTGTGACGTCAGGTCCAGCAGCTCGCCATTCCATAATTCTCGAGATTGATATTTCTTCCATGTTAACAAACGATAAACATCAACAAGTACAGATTCGTGTATAAAAAAGTGCTATTAAGAATATAATGTTTTCGTGCTTTGAGGGAAGAGTTTTTGTTGAACTTAATTTTGCCCCTTATTTTAAAAATAAGTTCCCCAAAATAAAATAAAAACTAGCCAATTTTGGTCCTTCGAGCCGCAAAAACTTGTTTCTCTAAGCGGACGGGCATTTGTATCACAAATCTCAAGACTTTTCTCCAACATGAGGGCTGTGAAGATACTAGACTGCTTGTTGGGTTTGAGTCTGATTATCTCATCCCATATCTACCTACGGGTAATTAACTGCACGCTTGTAGGAATTTCGATAGCATCCGCATTAGCAGATTTGTCAAACAGAAGTATTTAATCAGACACTCCAACGCATATGTTTTACGAATATAAATGAATAAAACTAGAGGCATTAAAATCTACGGATCACCATGGAAAGATTCAAGCGATTTTTTTTTTTCATTTTTCTCTCTATAATAAAATACTGTATTAGTTGAAGTCAATTGGTGATTAAAATCAATAATAAACTAATTTTCAAAATCAATTCATTAGAGGGTAATACAACCAATTAACATATACTCATGCAATTGATGGAAAACAAACACACAAAAAACGTGCTAACAATTTGAATATAGCACAAAATAGGACATATAGGAATCCTTTTGTATAATAAATGTCCTGCTGTAGAATCAGATCAATTTATAATAGGCAACTTTAAAAAAACAATTAAAAACTTTGATAAAAAACAGTGTAGATTTTTTGGATGTTTAACGTTTATAAACACGCACATATGTTCAACACGCTATCGCTCGTGCGCAAGGTGTAAAACAAGTTTTACATCATGTCGTTATACTGGTGTTCGACGTGTACGACAATGTTTACTAATGACGCCGACCATGATGATCATAACGTTACGACGCTCGGAGAAAACGGAACCAAAACAATTCAGTGTCTGGACGAGATTATCGAATTCGGATTGGCAAGTTTGCAGAAACTCGAAAGCAATCTCGATAACGCGCGTACAGTGAATAACGATATACGGACGATGAAAGAAAAATTCACAGAGAACCTTCGTGCGAGGATCGAACGAATTGTGAAAGATTTACGGATCGCGTTGGATGATCATGCCATGCTTTTGATGGGCGACGTCGACAAAAAAGTTAGCGAAACTGAACACCAAGCGCAAGATATCATTAAAAAATCAACCCTCAAGTTAGACACAGCTAAACAGTTCATCCAAAAAGCCGCGACAGTTCTGCCGACCGACGACGGTAACTTTGACGAACGTCAAGTAACGGATTTGTACAATTTTTACAAAGCACTTGAGAAGGTGAACCAGCAAAAAGAAGGAAACGTAAAAATGGTCGACGTGAAGATAAAATATCCAAACTCCATGAAAACTAAAATCGAGTGTGCTCAGCTGGCGCAAAGAATTATTGGTGAAATTGACAATACAAAACGACCCAGTTTGCTAAATTCTCAAAGACCAAGCATTGACATGGTCAACCTGAGAGATTTTGAAGCAAGCAGTGCTCATTAGAATATACATTTTTACTGTCTACGCTTAGACATAATGTAACGCATTTCTAGCAGAAATAGTTCACTCAATCACTAATTGCATATCTTTGCAGTTATTTTACACGCTCTTCATCGCAGTGGATTTACAAGTTGTTTATATCCAATTTAGTAACAAAACAACAACATAAATTGCAGCGGGAAGTGTTTCGAATCATATCTTCTCGTGCACCGTATTGTTTTGTTTCTGTATCAACTTTCCAAATTTTGTATAAAAGATAAAAACCGTTGACCTTCAGCGTCATGAAAGTGCGAAAACTTCATAAAAATCAGTTTCACGTTAAACCAATTTGCTGTATGGACAATTTCACTGAACTGACATTTCAGTGGCTACACATTCATCACAAGTCATCTACATCAATATAAACATGCTGAAGCATGCCGGGGCGCGGCGCATAATCAGTCAATAATTCTAATTGGGGAGAAAAACGCTGCAAATTTGTTCACAACATAATCTCAGTAAGGAATAAAGCACAGGAATTTTGGGGTTTTACTATATTCCCTAAGTCTTAAGGAACTTGTGGGATAAAATTTTTAACACACATTTTTATAAACCTGTACAAACTGATTTTATTTTATAAAAGTTCCAAGGCTTCAACAACAGAAAACCACAGTGAGACAAGGCAACAATTTTTGAGATAGGATGCTAGATGGGCAAGAAAACCTTGGAGACCTAAAGTCTTTTTTTCTTAATAGAAGCAGACAGGGATCTGGCACCCTGCCTCGTACCGGGGCGGGGTCCCCATCCTGGCCAGCACAAGGGCAATACATATTCAACATTACTTTAAAAAGCTTTAATCAAGTATTGTACCAGCTGAGGAAATGAAAAGAATTCTAGCTAAGGAAAAAATATAATTAAGAACTGCAGATAAGCTTCTTAGAAATAAAGTAGCCACATACTCAAATAATTTTAATCTAACACAAAAGCGCGTGCCATGAAATTCAAAAGAAAACTATTATCGATTTTATTTAATCAAAAAAACAAACCAAAACCGGTGCTTAGAACATACTGTGTTCAAGACATTCAGTATTAAAACTGCATCGGGGTCTAATAAAACGATTAAACACTTTGGAATGTTTCCAAACGCAATAAAATGAAAAACATTACTACCTTACAATAATATTATCACAAAATACAGCTGTTTAACAGCCATTATGAATGATCTCTACCCAGTAATGATCCTTATTTATGGTTACATTTCACAACAGTAAAATTGAACCTAGAATCCTTCTTAAAACTACTTGTTATCCATTGTACAGATAGGCTTGGAGTATTCATGGCGAATGTTTCTCAGCCAGTACTCCAGCTCATAGATCAACCACTTGATAACAAGTAAAAATGGGGAATAGATTTTTCAAAAATTGCACCTTTCTTGATAGACCTACTAAAACGGCGTCGCCAAAGTAGTTGGGTACGTTACAAAATGTAGGACATAGGAAAAAAAACACGACTTAATTGAAAATTAGAAATACAATGAAATTTTGTGTTTTAATGTCAGCATAAAAAAAATCCAACGATACGACATTTTCTGGGCCGGCGATGTTTCTTCTTATAAAAAACACGATCTTTAAAAATAACTTCTTTCTATGATATGACGCTATGGCTTCTTAACCACGACAGTACTTCACCTGCATGCACAATCTGAGTCGTTCAGTATCTAGGAAGAGAAAGAACATATAGGATAACATAGATCGAACAGTGTATCACTACTGGTAGACAACATTTAGGTAGCTCTTGATAGAAACTCAACAAAAACAACAAAAACAACAACGACAACAACAACAACAACAACAACGACAACAACAACAACAACGACAACGACAACAACAACAACAACGACAACAACAACGACCACAAAAACAACTACACGAGAAAAGCTTTGTAACGTGAGTAATCCAGTAAAGAAACATAAGGAACAATTACAACATCAAAATCAAAAACATTTGGAACATTCAACATCCAAGATCTATTGCACACGTAAAAAATATACACCATGTAAAAAATAAAACAAAATCTAAACTGCACTACTTCGTTACCTTCAGCTTGCATTGTAGATCGAAATACATCACTTCATTCCCAAGCATTATTCTGCTCACTTCGGTAATTATTTTCGCGCTTAATTATGCCAAAATATTAAAAATTGTCGCTACTTTTAGCGATAACATGAGCAGCTAGCTAACATAACGCGCCAAATCAGAAACTGTTACGTTTAGTAAATACTTAAACATGCAATTTCTTGCAAATTCATATGGGCTGTATTATCGTTTTTATTCTACCCTCCAAACTTTACGCGTCAATTGCGCGTTTATAGGGGGTTACTGGCTTTATTCTAGACTTGTTCAGTCAGACTTGCTTATACTTACTTGGGTATTTGAGCGTTTGGATCAGTGAGGATGTTCCAATCCATTCCAATTGAAAACCCGATCTTTCTTTGGTGATCAATTTGTTTCTTTTGTTCAATATCGGCCCAACGAACCTGCAAGATATCGTGTTAATTCGCAACAACTTATCGTTCATCACGAGTTGTTCTCACGAAGCTTCGTGTTTCGTTATGTTAGAACGAAGTAAAAGATATGATCAAACTCGTTAGGGTTTGAAAACGACAATAACAACATGTTCTTAGAATTCCATGGACATTGGTCTAGCCTTTTCTAGGATTGAGCACAGTGACCACTCAAATTGCAAGGGAATGAAGAAGATATAAAGTTTTTAAACAGTTTTGATGACAAAAATTTAGGAGACACGAGGAAATTGTAATACGTAAATATTATATACACCATAGTGCACAGTCTTCATCCTTTTTTGTATGGAGAGGCATAAAACATAAAAACTTTAAATAGAATGGAAAAAAATATTAAACATATACAATGGACAATTTTGAAATTTGAGGTATCATAAATGTTTTCTGAGGTGAACTGAGGATTTAAAATTTGGAGGACATTTAAGAAGTTTTAAGGAAGCGACTTTGAAGTTGAAAACTATGAGCTCTATGTAAATGTTTTTTTATATACATAGCTACCGACGGCAGGTGGCAATACAACAAAGTCACCGCTCCCTCCCTCCCTCCCTCTGCAAAAAAAAAAAGCATTCATACCCTCTTCTTTCCCAATCTCATATCAGCCTCTTTTTCACCATACGGATCATCCTCTTCTTCGTCATCAGCTTCAGGAAATATCGGAGAAACGTTTCCCTTTGGCTTTCTGTTTATGATACCATCAAGTTTGGCTAATGCACAAAAAAAATGACTATTCTCTACAGATGCATGAAAAAAATATGCAGATGCTGAGAGAAAGAAGCACCTATTTTGATCAGAAATGGTAAACAATATTGAACTTTATTTGTATTTTCTTAAATAAGAGTAAGGTTCTGTCACGTTTTGGAATTAAAAACATTAAACTCACCAAGTGTTTCTTCTTTCGATGTCTCCCATCGACTTTTAGGAATATGGAAACTCTAATGATAGATAAAATTTAAAGAGAAAAAAGAAATGCTTAACAGAACACAAAAAAGTGACGTCCTCAAACCCATGCTGACAAAACTGGAAATCGTACGCAACATTTTAGGGAAAATCTCCTAATTCCAGAGGCAAACTTATGGTTTATAGTCTATCACCTGTATTGTTCTAGTTGTCCTTGATTAAAACATCAAATTTTAATATAAGTTGCAACAAGTTGCAAATACAAGTAAAAGCCGAGAAATAATAATTTAATAGTTAATATAATCGAACAACTCTATATTTCGATAAAAGATTACCAAACTGATTATGATTATAATTACGAACTTTTAAGGTGTCCACTCAATATTAACTAACAATTTTTTTACTAGAATTTCTGACATTTTCATCATTTTTTTGGAACCTTGAATTTCATTAAAAAATGTAAATTTATGTTACAGTTTGTCAAAAATTGTTTGAGAACAGAACAGAACTAAATTCAAATTCTTTTCCAAAATTTTGAAAAATGAAAATAGTTTTGACTGATCATTTAAATATGAAATTCCTGACATCCTCTGACATTTTCCTCACACTTGGACAATATTTTAGAAATTCCTGACAATTTGACCTGTTTATTATATACTCGTAAGAAAAAATCAAAACAAAAGTTTCGCCCAAAACATTCCTTATTTTTCCTGCACAATCTTTTTAAAGGTTTGCTAACATTGTTTATTATCGCAACAATTATGCCACAAATTATGTTTACTTTGAAGAAATAAATAAATATTAATAAATATTAATAATAAAAATAAAAATAACACACTGTAGGTAGCTCTTCATCCTCCTCTTCCTCTTTTTTTGTTTCATCGTTCGTGTCCTCCGCCACAGCTTCCTCCATCTCCACTTCATCAATAGCAGCGTCCTGTAACAACTCAGATACATCCAGTCGCTTGTAATAAACAGGTGCTTTTTCCCACTTATCCATCATCTTAAAAAACAGGAGATAACAGACATTATACTTCGTGAAGAAATAACAACAAACTATCAAATAACTCGTTAATACCTTTTGCACTTCCTCCTTTGGTCTTTTGTGGACACTTCTCTCCAAACACGTATCTAGGTCTCCTTGCAATTCTGCAATAAAAACCTAAGGTGGAGAGCGATTAAAAGGGTAATTATGAGACAAATAGGAAGTTTACAACGAAATGAAAAAGCGGAAACGTTTTTTTTATTTCCATTCGAAATGTAACAGGAGAAAATCAGAGAAATGACTCCAAATGATTAGGAAAAATTTAACTATTTTAATAGGGCATCTGGCAAGAGTAAAACAACATTGTAAAACGAGCAATACAAGAGAAAAACAACCT
Organism: Hydractinia echinata; assembly: GCA_030067915.1. NCBI lineage: Eukaryota > Metazoa > Cnidaria > Hydrozoa > Anthoathecata > Hydractiniidae > Hydractinia > Hydractinia echinata. Next base: position 374,777 of record JASGCC010000078.1, on the reverse strand, counting down.
CACGATACCTTTCCACACTTAGAAAACGAAAAATCTGTCAGTAACATGTTCAGGAATCAAACTAACCCTGCTAAAAGAGAACCATAGCAAAAACAGCGAAAAAAAAGTTAGAGAGAAAAATCTAACCTCGAATCCTTTGTGTTTAGCGTCACTCCAAAACTGATCAAAGTGGCTCGTCTGTAAAGATAGAAAATTATAATGTAGCCTAATATTTATTTACTAGCCCGTGGAAAATCTACGGAAATTTGCCCGTCACAGCAAAGTCGATAAAAATATATCGCATTTGTTATTTATTGCATCAAAATTTCGTGCGTAGTTAACACCGTTACAAGGAGACAGACGAACAACGAGTATTATTATAGAGACAAATAGATGAATTCTTTTCTGCTTATATAAGTACTTTTTTAGTGCAACACAGCCACAGCCATTTTTACCTTGTCGTTAATCGCGTCGACTATGACCATGGGAAAGAAGCCATCTACTAGTGTTTTATTGAAAGCTTTTAACAAGCTGCCTCTGTACGCTTTCTCCATATCCTCTTCAAATACATATTCCTGTTTCTAAAAGAGAAATTTATATTTCTAATTGAAACGTACCTTTATCAAACGGACGATGTATCCTAAAAAATTTTTTGCAATGGTACACTTGCACACATACATTGCAACTCACGTTACTAGAATCTTATTATTATTACTCGGTCTGCTCATAAAACGACACAGATACAGTACACCTCAAGCAATTGTTCAAAGGAATTTCTTTTCGAATTTGCCGAGGCGTACTATGCTAAATACAATATTCGTTAGCTCGTGGAAAATTCCACTGAAGATCGTTCGTCGTACATATTTCCTGCATCCTTGCCCACCTGTGCGATTAAAACGGCGTTTTCGATTACAACCCCCTCCCCTCCTCGGTTTTTTAGATTGGCTCAGACAGACAGCGAGTTGGTTAAACATATAACCTCTTTGCTGAGAGTCAAAAGACGAGGACACGTAATTTATTTATGATACCATCTTACCTATATTTACTCATATTCTATAGCCCTCGCCCCTCTCTCCTGTCCACCCACTACCACATGCTTACCTGTATAAAAACGAATACTTAACCAACCTTTACAGTCGCCGGTTTACTTTGTCCAGGAAGTGTCTCACTTGTCTCTACATCTTGCATGAAGTAATCATCGAGAGCTAGAATTCGAGGGGGCTGGGCACTATAATATGCTTCTTTGTCCTAAACCGAACAATAAACAAATCATTTACAACTATACATTTTTCAAGAACCAGTACGTGATCGGTCAAAAAAAAGGCTCGTAAAAAGTGACCACATTTTGGCTCATTGATTAGTATTTTGTACCAATGAAAATTTTTACCGAGTTTTTTTACCGACCATCCATATTTACCGACTTTTTTTACCGACTATTTGTTTAGTGCATTAAGAACTTAATACCTGACACATTTGATATTTTAATTTAACTTTTTTTTAGTTGAAATTATTATACGAATAAGGAATTTTTTAATAAATTCCTGTAAAATGAACAAGTATTTCAAAAATTCAGTCGGTGAAAAGTGACTAAACTTACCGACTAAATATTTTTACTGACTTTTTTACCCGACTTTTTTATTGCTAAAGTATCATCTTTTCTGAGCAGAGCGATACAATGAAACGTCGATTTTAAAATTGTGTCGAAGCCTTCATCAAACAAAAATAAAATCACCTCTTTGCAGCACATGTCGCGAACGACATTTGTAAAGTTGAAACGTACCTTAATGAGACGGGCGATGTGAGATTTCCCCGAACCAGGTATGCCACGTAAAATGATAACGATCTAAGGAAACAATTAACAACGCTGACTGTGAATCTTGTATTTTCATTGTGTGTTAGCCATACACGTTTTGTTTTATAAGAAGCTATGTTTTATAAGAAGCTAGTTTTTATAAGAACATCGAGCTTGAGATTTTGCCAAAAATTAAGAACATACCAAGAACGTACTCTGAACGTATCCTGGGTTGCTTCATAGTTTATCAGAATAAAAATTATTAAATTTTAAAATCGTTAAGAAACAATTATATCTTATGACTTCTTCTTTTATATTTCTTTTGTATAAAAACTTTAAAATCGTCTGTTTGTTCAAGTCCTAAAAGTATCCATCATCATCCGCATGACCTTACATTTCCCTCATTTTTGAAGAACACAAATGAAGTTTTAGGCTTAAGAGATGTAAATATGTCGGAATTTAGACATTCTTAATTTTTACAAGAAAATTTTTGAAAATAAAATTTAATTATCGCGAAGTTGGCAAGTCAAAATATTTCGCGAGAATTTAATTTCGCGGAGCTGTAGGCAAATCAGAAAAATCAGAATTTCACAGGAATTAATTTTCGCGAATTTCGAATTACTTTCGCGGAAACTAACTTGAAAATTGATTCCCTAAAGGTATTTAATATTTAATATGGAACACAGAGATAGATGATAATAAAAACTCACATTTTTAGGTCTTCTTTCCCGTGCAGGTTTATCTAAAATATCAGCGGCAGGTATGACTTCCGGTTTAAGTTCAGATTCCGGTATACGCAGGTCCGCGGCTGATCGCTTATTTTCCAGTGGTGAACCAACATCTTTTTTGTACAACATTTCAAAATCGCGCATGCCTTCTCTATCTTTTCTTTCACGCTCACGTTCTTCTATTCTTCGTAAATACTCAGACGGTGCCCCTCTTTTTGATGGCGCTTCAAGTTTTTTGTCTCGGGACTCGTACCTATCACGACCATAATCTATCGATGTACTGTAGCGATCGGTAGGTTCTCTGTGACGGTCTGAGGGGCCTCGCAAATAGTCCATCCGGTCTCTTGGACGATCCAAAGGATCTCTATATCGGTCTAATGGTTCCCCTACGTGTTCACGTGGTCCCCTGTAGGGGTCATACAGTTCTCTAGGTCGGTTGACATCTCTTGGCGGTATATCACTATATCGATCTAAGTATTCCCTATGCCCTCCGCGATCTTCAGGACGATCATACAAATCTCTTCTTTGGTCCAATGTATCTCTTGGATACCTATCGCGTTCCATACCTCTACCTTCGTAATAGGGGTCTGGGTCGCGTGAAGGTCTATTCTCCACACGCACATGACCATAGTCGATGGTGTAAGGGGTATCGCGTTCTATAGGTCGTCTTGGAGGTAAATCGTACGGGTCTCGTTTATGGTCAAAATCGTTAATTGGTCTATCTAAATCTCTATCATAAGCTGGGTCCCTATACAGCGGTGGGTAAGGTTCTCTAGGTTCTAAACGTCTAATTGGTTCATCTCTCATGTCAATCGGATCACGTGGGTATCTGCCTACATCGAGCGGTGCTAGTATAGAAATAAATCTATATAAAATATACATATACAATCTACCTTTCAAAGCCAAAAAAGAACAATCGCGGTATTATTACCTGCTGGTGGAAAACGATCACTGTATGGATCATCAAGGATAAGTCTTCTTCGACGTTCATACTCATCTGCAGCTGGATCTGGCCGTAACACATCTGGGAATCCACCCAATATCTCCTTTCGTCTTCGCTCATATTCTAAATCCACGCTATTCCCTCCAAATATTTCACGCTGTCGTTTGTCGACAATTTCGCCAACACGTGCTTTCAAGTGAGGAGTGTAAACGTCTACAGGCTCGTCTTCTTTTCTCTGGCCTAAATGAGGAAGCATGCGCTCTCGTTGAGGTGGAGTGGCACTCTGCGACATGAGTGAAGGTAATGACCGATCGATAGGTGGACGCTTTGCTGGCAACGCGTCCTCCTCATAAGGGACAGCAAATTGTCTCTTTCTGCTCATCTCATCTACCTTCATACTCTCGATATTTTCGTTTCTCATATTATGTTGCTGTATATCTTCTGGTCTAGGTTTTGCGGATTGAGGATACGATTGCGGTGGAACAACTTTATTTGCACCTGGATTCGCAGCCTCGATCTAACAATAACAAAACAAAATAAAACCACCAGTGTATAAAATTACATCACAAGAAAGCATTTGCAAACTTCTGCAGTCAATTGTCCGGTGAAACATTACCTTGGTGGAATTCTCTGCTGAACTTCTGGCTAGCTGCTTTGCTAATAATGACAAAATATATGATAAAATATATCATAATTGCAACAAGTAATTCGAACGAAACAGATTACATTCCTGTATACGCAACACATTTGAAAAATTAAGCACGATGCAAAATACAGAAGCACTAACCTTGGTTTTCATTAACTGCTTTCAAATCTCTGTTTTGGGGATGTTCGAATGGGCAGGATGGATCCACACAGCTAAAAAAAAACAGGGAGAGGTGTAAACATTTATTTTAAAGAAGTTAATTATTGGCGAGACTGATTTTCGCGAAATTCGCGACTTTCTCTAGGCTGAAAGTAAGTCTTCGTGAAAAATTTACATAGCACTTACTCCCCGTCAAGGTATTTACCTTTCTTTTATGGAAACTAACAAACATACCTTTGAGCTTTTTTACACATTGGGTGTTCAAACTTGCATTTCTTGCCGTGTGTACATTGTGGGAAAAACCGGCATTTTACACCGACAAAGTTATTCTCAGGGCGTATCATCATATTACAATTGTTGCTGTTCGCCTTCTGCGTCGTCGAACTGTCGGACTTTGGTGGAGGAGGCTGAACAGGAGGAGCTGATGTGATGACAGCTTTTGTTGTGACCGGATCTAGAAGTGGATGAAATAATTTTTTACTTTAATTTATTAACAGATAACTTAACATGATTGATGGAAATAAAATTCCGTAAAAAGTGACCAGATTTTGGTTCAATGTGTAATATTTCGTGTCGAATTTTTTATCGATTTTTTTACCGACTTAATTTTTTGACGACTAATGCGTTTCTCGATTTTTTCTTTTTTCAGTGCTCCAGGAACCAAATGTCTTAACAAACGTTGCATATTTTCAGTTCAACATTTTTTAGTTGAAATTATCTCATAAAAGAGAGAGTTTGTAACAAATTCAATTATAATTTATTGTGGAAATTTTATCGGTTCTTGAAAATAATAGTTTAGTAGCCTTCTTCCATCAATTCATAAATATTGATAAACTTTCCACAACTGAACAGATACTGAACAGACAAACCGAAATAATATCTCCATTATAAATGTTTTTATAATGGAGATATTATTTATATTAACATATTGTATGTTAGGAAATGTTAATTTATATTAACATATTGTAATTTATATTTTAGGCTTATAAAATAATATATGTTCAACTTAATATTTTGGCTCCGCAATGTTGACCATCGGTTTGTTGAAATGATATTTATGATTAACTTTGAGATTTGGTTAGTCAGTAGGTGCAGTCACTGGTGATGGTATAACTGTTTTATGTGCTGCCTGTTGATGGGTTTCAAGTTTAGCCATTGCAACAGACGGAGGTGGTGTTTCGTCATCTGACTCACTTTCTTCTTCTGAAGTTGTTCATCTTGAGTGTGTGGGTCAGCAAATTGCACATGATAGTGTGCTTTAATATATCTTGTGCCTTGTCGTATGAAAACAAACTTTAGCAGGTCCTTTCCATCGTTGGTCATCTTCTTGCTTGTAGTACACATTATCATTTGGTAAGAGCCATGGTAAGACCATTGTCTACTTTGTTTTTGAAGAGCACGTTTAATTTTCTCAGAAGACTCTGCATAAATAAATGCCTGGCGTGCTGCATGGACAGCCGAAAAGTGTTCGGCAACAACTGCTGTTTTGGGAGTAGTTTCCAGATCAGGAAATTTTGCAGTAAGAGTTGTTGGTAAATTCTAAGGAGTCTAACAGTAAATTTCTAACGGTGAATTTCTGTGGGGTCTATTTTATATTCAAATTTTTCTATAAATTAGTCAGCAAAAAGCGACTATGTTTGTGATAATTTAGTCTAAAAATTGTTACCTAACCTTTTTAATGCTATTTTTAGTTACCGAGAAGGTAATGTTGGATTAAATTTTGCAGAAATAAGTTGAACAATGTGTACGAAAAATTCCCCTCCTAATCTTTTTTTAATTTGTTAGACTCTGTAAGTATTTTGCAAATTTGAATTTAGAAAAAACTGTCCAAAACATGAAACTCTTATATTGCATAATTTATATTGCAAAATAGCAAATATTTAAACGGTCATAAAATCTTAACAGCAATCAACATCAAACATAATTTCAAAAAATTCCTAACACCATAGTATCTTTAATAACATAAGTAAAAATCTTATAATTTTGGAAGCCTCACTTTCTTTTCTTGAGTATTGCATGATTTTGAATGACTTTCATTCTTACAGGAAATTGCTCTTTTTTTAAAACTACTATTTATTTCTCTTTTTATCTCATTGTGCTTTTGGTCCCAGGTGATCCCTGAACAAAAAGTCGACTCTTAAATACACAAGTATTAGTTGAAGCGTTGACTTTTTGTTCTCCTGCGTAAGTGGATATTTGCATGGGCTTATCTACTATGGACCACCTTGGACCAAAATGAGAACATACCTGTTTTTAATTCACTAGAAGCTGATTCTTTTTCTTTGGACACTGTGGTATCCTTCTGACTTGCACCAGACTCTAAAACATAGGAAAAGGATAACATTAAGTTATGTCGATTATTCTTCATTGTTGTGAATTTTATTCAAAATATACATAAAAAATGATACGAAACAGGTATACAGGCAAATATCAAAATTCACATCTCATGTGTTTTTTAAGCTATTCTTTTAAGGTAAATTTAGGCACGAAACAGAAACAGAAATATAGTAATGTGTACTAACTTCTCAAAAAATTTGAAATTTAGAACAAAACAAAAGAGTGACTTTTCATGACAAACTTATGGACATCGCTAGCATAGTAAGGATATTTTTTTGTTTTACTACGACAGTCTCAATGATGAATAGCAAGATGCAACTTGTTTACAGGACATTGTTATTATTAAAGCAAAACAAAATTTTCAATTCTGTAGCATCTTTTAGAAAACATAAAATTGACAACAGTACAGCAGTCTAAACTAACTTTTTTTAAAAAAAGACTTATTGAGTCTTGAAAAGATCAATGTCAAAGAGAATTTCAAAAAGTGCTTTCCTCAAGTTCTCTTGAGTTTTGGGCTCAAAGACTTTTGATTTGATTTTTGCTACATAACACCATACTCTCACTGCCTGAGTTAAAAAAATAACAAAGCAACAGACTGCAGAGATGTAGAAACTAGAAGACAAACAGAAACACAACTTAAAAAAAATTTAAACTTTACAGCTTGTATCATTTTAACTATTTTTTTAATTCCCTCAATTAGGGGTCAACCTTACCAATTCTGGTAGGGATAAGCATGCCTAAATTTATATAGAATTACCATCTGAAATAAGAACTCAGTTGTTGGGATTGGTACTTTTGATTTTAATTTATGTCAAATGAACAATTTGGAGATACCTACACTTCATGTTTTTTCCCCTGTACAAGTAAAATTTTGAAAGTCATAATATCAAAAACTACTTATGGATATTTGTGGTATTTGTCACCCCTGGATCCCTGACTGGCTGGAGAACACTTTCTCAAATCAAAACATTGAATATTCATAAAACTTGCAAACAAAATGTCTACATGAAGACACTTACCTTTGTTAGACGAATTTAACATCAAGGCAGCAATCTTTGCTGCTCCAGCTGATTTCTTGTCAGCCTTTTTGAGAGCAATTTTCTTTTGCAATTCAGCATACTGCTTTTTCAGCTCTCCCTGCTGATCTTCAATCATCTTCTGATATTTTTTTTGATAGTCAATGTACTGTTTCTGATCGGGATGGTTCTGGTGCTCCTTCTGCCACTTGACAAAATCTTGATGCCATTTCTGGTAATCTGATTGATAGGTTTTAATTTGAGTTTCCAATGTTTTCAGTTGATCAGTTAATGATGCAAATGATTCGTTGTCAACTTTGCTGTCAGTATTTTCATTTGACAGGGCTGCAGATTTAGTGTTTGTTAGTGATGGTGGAGCCAAAGGAGCAGGACCTCCAGACGATGATGGGAGTGCAGGAGGATTCGTACCTTGACTTTGAATTGGATGCCTTGGGGGAGGTGGTTGATTAGGCAATGTTGGCCTATTTCCTTGTGTTTGTAGATGTGGTCTGTCATAGATTTGCTGTGGCATATTGTTGTTTAATTGTCTACCAGATTCTGGGGCATTGTTTGTATTTGGTGCTCTAATCCACTGTTTATTCTCAGAAATATATGGTTTGTTTTGATTTTGCCATGGTTTCTGTGGACCTTGATTAGGCTTTTGTTGATTAAAACTAGGCCTTGAGTTTCGTGCTTGGTAATTGTCTTGGTTATTTTGTTGGTTTTGCGGTTCCACTACCTGTTGTTGCATTAAAGGTTGAATAGGTTTTTGTGGTGGTTGTTTCTGGTGGTATTGTTGTCTTTGTTGTGGCCGTTGATGTTGTTGATTGAAGTTTCCAGCATTCCAATTTTGTTGTTGGTTCCTTTGACCTTGATTGTGATTTGAAAAGTTTTGCTGATTTCTGTTTTGTTGACCAAACTTGTTATTGTCATACTGACGTTGTGGCTTGTGCTGCTGTTGTTGTTGCTGCTGCTTACTTTCATGCTGATGCTGATGTGGGTATTGCTGTTGCTGCTGCTGTTTAGGTTGTTGGTACTGCTGTTGTTGTTGCTGCATGTGTTGCTGTTGTTGCTGATGTGGGTACTGCTGCTGATGCTGCATAGGTTGTTGTTGGGGATATTGTTGTTGCTGTTGTTGAGAATATTGTTGTTGTTGTTGCTGCTGCTGAGAATATTGTTGCCGCTGTTGTTGAGGATATTGTTGCTGTTGATGCTGATGCGCTTGCATACCATGTTGTTGCATAGGTTGTTGATGATGTTGCTGATGTCCTTGCATACCTGGCTGTTGTTGCTGTGCCCCTGGTTGATGTTGCATACCTTGTGGTGGTTGCTTAGCTCCTGGTTGTTGTTGCACGGGTGGTTGTTTTGGCATTGATGGCTGTTGTGGCATTGATGGCTGTTGTGGCATTGTTGGCTGTTGTGGCATTGGTGGTTGTTGTGGCATAGGTGGCTGTTGTGGCATAGGTGGCTGTTGTGGCATGGGTGGCTGTTGTGGCATGGGTGGCTGTTGTGGCATGGGTGGCTGTTGTTGTTGTTGCACTTGCTGTTCTGGTGGTACCTGTGGTGTACCTTGTTGTGACGCCTGACTCCATGCATTCCACTGTCCTGTTTGATTCCATGCACCATACTGATTTGCTTGCTGTTGACTCCATGCCTAAAGTTAAAAATAAGAGAAAACAAACCATACCTTCTTGCACTGTAACGTTTCAACCTGCTTGTATTGCAAACAGTTAAACAAATCACTTAGACAATTCTACAAACATGCAACCAGACTTCAACAGACATACCGCAAGTTGACTTGCATATTGCTGTGCATACAAACTCTGTTGTGTGTACAAGGCCTGTGCCTGTGCATAATTGGCAGACTGATCATATGATTGCTGCCCCATCATTTGCCCATAGCTTGTTTCAGTTGCCTGGAAAAAAAGACATTACAAAACGTTGGGTTGACAATACACCCTGATGTTAAAGTTTAAAGGAAAATGATGCCACATTTGTTTATCAGGACTCACACCATCTTAATACATTTTCAACCTGGGATTAACAAAAAATATGAATTGTATAAGTTGTGTTGAATAAATTTACTTTAATCAAAAAGAAAACATTTGTTGTTTGATACCTGTGCTTGTTGACCTGGTTGCTGTGATTGTGTCCCAGTCTGATTAGATTCTTGTTCCATTTGACCAGGTTGTTGGGTTACTTGACCAGGTTGTTGGGTTACTTGACCAGGTTGTTGGGTCACTTGAGCAGGTTGTTGGGTCACTTGACCAGGTTGTTGTGCCACCTGACCGGCTTGCTGGGACACTTGACCAGGTTGAGGCAGATATTGCTGACCATAGATTGCTGGCCATGCAGCTTGCATTTGCGGATAATTGTATTGACTTGGATACATTTTATCAATCTTGCCACTGGCCAGTTGAAACAGAATCTGAATATTTTATTACATCTGTAAAATGTTGTCCCTGCAACACACAAAAAGATTAGTTGCCCAATTAGATGTGCAGTACGTTAATATACTGTTAAAAAACACCACAGCCTTTCTAATTCATGTCGGCATACAGCAAATGCTGAGGTGATTTGTCAAAAAAACAAATTCACGTTGGCAAAATTTTGTCAAGGCGAAATTCGCAATTTATAGAATCCTTCAATTGCATGAATCTATCACAAATATAAAGAAAGTATAGATAGAAAAGCGATAGAAAGTATTCCTTACATGCAAGAATTAATAAAGATCATAAAGTGGTTGCTGAGCGTTTTGCTTATTCACCACTTAAAATAAATATTTGACGACTGCCGGTCATACTGACCGCCAAAGATCCAAAACAACTGGTCAAATTGAATTTTTCGGCGGTCAAAAAATATATGCAATTCCTTGCGCAGCGGTTTCAATCATGAAATTTAATTCTATCCAGATGTAAGAAAGTTAAAAAGCCCTGGGTTCAAACTTTTCTCTCTATTAAAAAATAAATAAACAAACGGCTAAGCCTTTTATTTGTAGTCAAAATGGTAGCATTTTGCTAGCTATTTACAGTAAAACAAAAGGTAAAAAATCAAAAGAAATGTATATGAATCAATGGGAAATAAAAGTGAAGCGAGATATTTAGATTATTATCTATTCTTAACAGTAGATAATATAATATATAATAGTAAATATTTTTTTTACGAAGCAAGGAAATGATTGCCCATCAGTCTGACCACTCCTAACATGATCCTGACGGTCGATCAACAAAATTTGTCGGTCGGTGACCGTTGACCAGCCGTTATTTTAAGCGCTGTTATTTACCCTAAATAGATTTAAATAGTTTAAATGTGAACAAGCTGGTGTGTAAAAGAAAGCTGGAATTCAAAAGGCAATTTGCAGACGTCATAAAAAAGTTCATGCTGACATGGAATTGTGGATTGTCGAGGCAAATCATAAAAACGAAAATTCAAGACGACATATTTTTGCCGACGTGAAATGGGTAAATGCTCACACGAAATAGTATAATGAAGGTTTGCATCGTCAATTTTTTGACGATGCGAAAAAAATTGAATTAAAGGCTACACCACGTCACAATGAAAGCCATTTAAACTCCCCAATAAATGTATTTGGGTACTTCTTAGCTAACATATTTTGGACGTTTCTAATGTGACTTTTTGGCTAAACTTTTTAGCATTTGAATTTTTTTTTCCTAAAGCATAAAAAAATACAATAAGTGTCTCTTTCTTCATTTACGCGTAGTTGTTTGGCTTTGGGCATTGTCCCAATGCATTACAGTTAGGACAGAAGAAAGTCACGTGAGTTTTCTGTCACCCAACTCATTTGTGTTCTGCATATGCCAATTTTTTACGTGTTGTAAGCATTTGACAAATACTGTGTGGCTTTATTCCTATGAAATATTGATTTATTTGATGGCATCTTTAATTGAGACTGCATAATAAATTTGCCACATGGTTTTAAGTTAATTTGACTTATCCACCTTGACACATTTTTTGTAATAAATAACCAATTCAAGCAAATACTTATTAGTATGTGGGTAATTCTGATGTTTAGCGCCTAAGAAGATATATACAACTAATTCATTGTATAAAATTGAATGAACGGAATGAAAGGTTTCCAGGTTTCTCATGATGGTAGATGTTTTTTTTATATATAGTGTCACTGTAGCTTAGTGGTTATAACTCTTGCACTATGTAGGAGATCGGGGTCCGATTTCTCATAACCGCGATTCAATATGGGTGAGTGAATGTTACCACATCCCCAGCAGGTTAACCACCAGCAGTCCAGCGGTTGTGGGGGAAATGGAAGAAAGATAGCACACTGTGCCGCAGGCCATTGGATGTTGCAGGGAGTTGTGTGGTTGATAGAGCGCTGACCCTAATTGGGTCTGCATAGCTCAAAATAAGCATTAAATACTCCAGGACTCCACACCTAGGTAGCCACATCTGGAAATAATAGACAGGGTATTTGTGAGGCTGACATGTAAAATATGCACATCTACCAATCACCTAGATGTTTAACAATTCTGAAATTATCTAGAGAGTCTAAGGGATTTGAAGTAGGTTATGCAACACAGTCGAAGAGCTTCTTACAACAGAAACAAAAACATCCGAAACACAAAAGAAGCGAGCACGAGCGAGACTGTAGCAGACGAGACCGTAGCAGCTGATGCAAATGGCAAAAGTCTTTAAAAACCCGTCATTGCACGGTGTAATTTTACGGACCTGATTAAAAATAGCCCCGCGGTATGTTTCGGGGGCACACTTAAGCTGAAAGTTTCTTGCGCCCCGTAACCTCGTCCCCAAGTTTTTTGTTTTCTGTTGGACTCAAAATCCAAGAATGTCAGAACGTACGATATTAACCTAACGGGACATGAGAATAAAAAAAAGTTGTTTTAAAGGTCGCTTACATAAAACCCGATCAACGATCGCCAGATTTAAAATTATTAAAATCATCCAAAAAATACCTGTTAATCTTCGGCGGGAATTGATTTTGGCTTTTCGCGCTAAGTTTTTAAAGCATTAAGTGTATCAGTTTTTTTGTATGCCCTTTTTTGTGCAGCACTGATAAAAGTCTGAAACTGCTGTGGAGCGTTAACCTAGAAGAACAAAGCTGAAATAAGCTATTTCCCGCGTTTCACGCTATGGAAATTGATAAAAGTATGACCCAAGTCGCGCTTTTAAAACACTTCTTGTGGTCAGTTGTTGATGCTTGCTGGTGAGAAAAACTAGATTTATAAAAGCGCGGGGAAAAGCGAGTTTTGGCAATTTTTTTGCACTTGAAACGCAGGATATGTTATTTTTACGCGTCTTACCTAAACCCAACCACACCAACAGCGGTTATATTATTTTTTCAACACGCATTTTATTGGGTCGCTACATAAGTCTCTGAGGCAGAAGACAACTTACATGATGACTTCGCAGTCGCAGTGAAATCTAATGACGTACAGTTGAACACGTGCCTAACCATCTCAGCAGTATTTATAATAGATTTACGCAAATCCCAAATAGCTGCATTAAATTGGGATCATAGACAGGTTATGCCATGGAAATTTCAGTCAAAAATAAATTGATTGAAATGATCTGAAACATGCAGAAGGGACCCTTAGAACGGAATGTCTGTAGTGGATGTACAATAAATGTAGAAGAACGGCTAATATTAGACCATAGCTCTGTTCGGGCGAAGCATTCTCGCAAATCAGTATGGGATATTATTTCCCGGATTCCCTGTTGTTATTGGACTCAACAGAACAATTTAAAATTTAATGAAAAATCGAAACGTGCACAAGATAAATATATCAAAATAAACTTATCATGGTGTCGGTTTTGAGGAATTTTTTTTTAAATTCATTTAATGCAAGAAAAAAGTGTCCCTCGGAGACCTATTCGTCTTATAAGCGTCCTCATTATAGAGATTTTTCTATAATATAAAAATTTGACCGGAATCAAGCGTTTCAAGTTTACTGTCCGTTTTATAAAACTTCCCAAACTTTATAAACTAAACTTCACTATAGATTAATTGTGAAGATGGAAAATCAGAAACTGCTTTGAAAATGATCTGACTAGTGTGGTGAAGTCCATTGAGTATTGCGAACGTAGTTTGCTAACCTAGTGAACTAAGCTTTCTTCGAGAGTATCATATTCAGGTTTTTTTAAACGAAAGCTAACCCCATAGCAAATCATGAATTACAATCAATTAATATGCACAAAGTCGGCGTGGTCACATCTTACCCCCTTAAATAATACAAAAATTAATTATATTTGTTCGGGTGAGTGAGACCATTCGCGGTCAAAACGAAGAATTTCCCGATATTGATCACGTGAACAAAGAACAATAGAATTAACCAATCAAAAAGCGGGGTCAGTATTTTGACCGCAGAAAAATCGTTTGAGACGCAGCGTAATTTTTGCCACCTAAGTATTTCGATTTCCTTGTGATAAGAAAATTTATGCTGGGCTTCCTGGCTAGTAGAGTGCCTTTTCGTTTAGACAAAATTAAGAAAGGACAAAACATATTTGCTTAGCAGTGTGTCAGCAATGTTAAGTGATCGCGGATAATTTAATGATTCATCAACTAAAAGAAATCAAATTGCTCTACTGATAAATGTGAAAATCGTATAAAATTAAAAAAGGATAAAATATTGAAACAAAGATAGATATCGCAAAATTTAAGTACATGTCAATAAACCGGTAGAAAAAACAACTGTCGTTAAGCATCAAATCCTCCTCTTCGTCATCTTCCCCAATGAGAAACGTCCCCTTTCTTTTTGGCCACTGCTTTTATCGCATTTTTAAATCGTCGTTTAAAAAAGTTTACCAACGGCATCACTGAATCTTGAAATTCTTCATTTTGAAAGAGCGTATATTTAAACAATCCGGCATCCGGTTTGGTTTCGGACTTTTGGACTTCTTTCGTTGCTTCAGTTGGTTTGGTTAGGGGAAGTTTATTAGCGTGAACAGCTACCAGCACAACAATAAACAAAACTGTTTGAAACTAAAATGTAAAAATTAAATCAGTACGTTGTCACTTATGCATTGACTTGATTTATCTCCTTAGTGTGAACCATGATTAAACTCGATATTTTTACCAAAACGTTAATACTGGAATTTAAACTTGTTTTGAAATACACGATTCGTTTATAAGAATATGCTTTAAAAGAATATCAGGCCGTGGTTTCAAGTTAAAAACAATAGATCTATTGTTTAGAACAGAGAATTATTACCAGCCTTGTCAAAATTTTGATATTCTTATAAAGAAAGGGTGTAATGGAATAAATTCCTTATGGGTAAAAAAACAGCATAATAAAAAGGAAGGTAAAAAAGTACAGTACATTCAATTGGTAAAACATGTCAAGTGGTCTAAATCTAAAAAACTGGAATACGGTTTATATAATGTGAGTTTAGGTTATACGCGACTACTTATGACCCAACCTCGTCCCCGGGAGTTCTTAGGCTTCAGACCGTCAAAATATAAAAGCCATACCCTCATTATTGCATCCAGTGAAATTCTACGTTACTTCTTTCTGACTGCCTTCGAGGATGCGTTTTAAATAGTTTAGGAATGTATTCCATTTTATAAGTAAAGACACGGTTCAGTACGTTGACCAATCTAATAATCGCAAAACAATTTCGTACCAAGGCTTTTCCCTCAAAGAATGTCTCTAGCATATTTCACGAAAAGGCTCGGTTTGTCAAATGAATGACAATCATATATTTTTTAAACGGTAAGGCTTGCTTATCATAACAAAAAGTGTTTGCTGAGAAAAAATTTTAAGGTTATTGGAAAATTCACAAAGTTCTTGCACAAGAACTTTCTTCCCTTAGTGCTTTTAATACAATGGTTTTTAAACTAGCCTCAAATAACTGTTGATCATTGCTTGTTAAGGAGTGTAATTTTATTAGTTTTTCACTTGATTTATATGACTTTTGAAGGATTTGATTTGACCTTTTTTCTTGATATAAATATTGGACAAATTATGAACTCCTGGGTTTAGAAACAGCAAGCTTTCTTATTAATAAATTTTTTTTGCGCGATTACCAAAAAAAATAATTGTACGAGTTTTGTTTACAAGTTTAGCCTTCCAGGTATTACATGCTTGCAAATATCCAAAGAAAAAACAGCAGTACAAATTTTATAACAGATAGTTCTGACGATTCTGTTTTGCTACCTTTTTTAAGTCTAAAATTGATATATTTTTCCAGTCAATTTTTCCCTCAAAAATTCCAACAAACAAAAATGTAAAAGTCTACTAACAAACATAAAAAATAGTTTTACTATAAATCTCTTACAATTCTCAGTTATAAGTAGTTTGTAAATACACTTTACCAAAAAAGGAACACGTGACATTCAGTATGTTGGATGAAGTTCAACAATGGTTAAGGAATTCACGTTTGAAATGCTTTGAAGTATTAAATTATTAGAATCTGAAAATACATCAATTGACGCAAGGTCAAAATACCGAAATGCCATTCCATAACCCGCAATTACTCAAGATTGAGAAATCAAAATACAAGTCTACATAAAGTCTTAAAGGATAGGCCAGGTTATGAAAGCCCCTTTTTAGTCCACAAGTAATCAGCTTCTTAAATATTTATGTTTGATATCGTTGAGTAGCCCAATTTACCCCATTTCTAAAACACGAAGGGAATTTTCATGACAAAATAAATTAAATTTCCTATCCAGCAGTACTTAACTACTTCGTCAATGATACGACAGCAGGTGGCTAGAAATTAGGCATAATAAAAAAAAGGTTGTCGGCGAAAAACCATAGAGATTTCGAGTTTTTGAAAAACGGGTTAAAAGATAGAAAACGAAATAACTAGGTCACATATACTATGGCCACCAAACATGAGGTTTTAGTATATTACCTTAACATCAAAGTTCCATAATATGCGCAAGGTAGAACTTCTGATTAAGAAACGTCCAACAACTATTCCATATATTACGAGATTTTCCCACAATTTTAGGAGGAAATAAAGGGTTATTCAAGTCCTCTTTTTTTAATTGACAGAGAGGCTGCTCATTTCAAATTGGAGTTACTATAATTTAACAGTCCTATTGCAACATAAACATGCTCAATTTTTAGAGGAGTAGTTTTGAGGAGACTTTTCAAAATAAAGAAGAATTGAGAAGTTTTAAAGAGGCATGGCAACCCTAATTTATCTACAACTCGATGAACAACTTTACGCTCTAAAAAAAGGTTTCAGGTATCAAGCCTGTCAGAATCTTAGGTTTGATTTTGCTGATTTGATACCTTTCCTCTAATTTGAGCAAATCTGAGAGTCAGAAAATGGCACCAATCAGAAGCACCTATTCCCTGACATGTCAAAATATTAGTTAAATATGACTGAAATTTGTTGTTAATACTAAATAAGTATTAATGCATTAAAAAACTAGAAATATATATAAAAACAACAATAAAAAGATACATAAAAAAGACAGTAAAAAAAGACAGTAAATCAAAAGAATAGGAGGGTTACGATTTTTATTCTTCAGCTTAGTTTACCAAGGTCAGCACAAGAAATACCCAACGTGTATGATATGCAAGACCAGAAATGACAACAGCTAAGAGAGATGAGTCTGCTCTCCTCCCTGTAGGTGTGGAAATTGTTTGTAATAACAAGATTTTGATAATTAATTAGAATCCATGAAAAAAATTATGTTAAAGATTGACACCTAAATAATAATTCATTCACTAAAAATTGTTAAATAAAAAGTTACCTAACTGATTTTCCAACAACCCAGCATAACAGTCATCAATGCTTTTCTAACCTGCTACAACATGATTGATACTCGTTGATTTTTTACTTGTGTACATCTTAGCTACTCACGTAATTGCCTTTTGTAAAGAGAGTTACATAAAATAAATTCATGTAACTCTCTTCACAAAAGGCGTCTAACTGAGCATTTCATTTTCAGTAACCATGGTTGTCCAATTATCTTTAAAGAAATACCTGAAATCAAAACAGGGAAACAGTAGTACACTGATTTTTTACTAAAGCCATTCCCAAAAATATTATTTTCCAACCATCAGTTGGAAGTTATTAAAATGTATAAAATATCTTTCAGCTCTTTCCGGAAAGCGTACTTAGGTATTTAGATATAATTTTCAAGCATTCAAGAAAAGACAGGTTGGCAAGTGGACTAGATTTTGTGGTAATAGTCCTAAAGCATGACAATAGTATTTATCAGTGGTCCTTATCATTAAAAGTTTTTTGCATATGAACAGGTTAATGACGTCATCACAAATCCTTACCTATTATCTCTTAACCCTTCGACAAAGAATGTGATCCTATACAAGGTCAAGTTCAAGGTCAACAACATAAAAAGACAGGAAAAACATTAGTATTGTCATTAAATTATGTCCCCTGTATCGGTTTGCCTCCCTAATCAACTGGATTTTTCCACCGGCTAATTAACTACTTAATTAATATTTGACGAATAAACAGTATACACATTAATTTGTAATAATTGTTTTTTATGGAGTGACATGATGACATGTCTGATTTGAGTGAGGTTGCTGCAAAATGTCAGCTTTTGTCTGATTTGAGTGAGGTTGCTACAAAATGTCAGCCCTTATGAGAATGAAAAAGAATAACAAGAACGTTGATCAATATGCTTTTCGATAAAACTTTTGTCACAAGCATTAATTCTCACACAGGGCATAATAGTAGAAATAAAAATATAACTTGTCTTGGTAGTATAATTTACAGCGAGCTTATTCAACTTGAGAACCAGCTACTTATATTGATCAGATGTTTTTCTAACGCCAATTTCAGCTTTTGGGTTGAAATTGTACTGACTTTATTAAAATTTCTATCATTTTGCTGACAAGCCAGGTAATGATGTCAAAATTACTTTGATGTTTGCCTCTTTACTACACAGACAGGAACTTTTATTCAAAATGGCAATCAGATTTGCATGCAAGTATATATAGCTTGTTAAGCCGTTACGAAAGCTTTTAATCATAAAACAATTCTGCTGCTGGAACACGTTTTATGCACATGATGCTAAAAAGATTAAAAAATTATACAGAAACACAAGAAAAATATTATCAACCAACTGGATGATGTCATTTATAATGTAGTAAGTTGAAGCGGGACAGCAGTAACATAACAGGTAATCTTACCCGATCGAGTAACACAGTAACACTAACACTTGGGTAGCCCCGGCGCCGCCCCCGAGTTGGTTAAAGTGCCGTCATCATAGTGAAGGGGTTTACCAAACTCTTCGCTTTTTCAAGTGTTGTTTATAAATATCAGAACACAAATGTCAGTCTAGCTATAAAAAAGAGTTTGGCTTGCCAAACAAAAAAACACTCACTAACAGTACTACACTAAAGGTTGTTGACGTTGCTAGCAGTGAAATCTTCAAAGACAAACAACAAAGCTTCAACTACTAAATACCATGTTTCCAATATTCCTTTAGGACCTTGAAAGTTTTATTGTAAGAAATGTTTTCCTGACATAACAAAAAGCAGGCATTAGATTCTGTTTTCAAAGAACACATAATGGCGCACGCGCTAGCGTTAGCGTACAGGGCAGACATTTCCCAAAACGCTTTATTTCAAACTCGTCCTCCGTCTGCAGGGTCGCTTGGTCCCTAAGCCGTTATCTGAGCCGACCGCGCAATCAAATTTATTGGAAAACAACATATAAAAAAACGCTACAGGCAAGCCCTGGGATCGAGTTTGAGGCAAAAGGCCCTGTGACCGAGGTTGTTTCAAACTCGCTCATGTCGAGAAGAAGTACTAAATTCACACTGAAAACGCAGTTGCCTGCGGCGGGGTACACCGTTGCATGACTTTTGCATTTTTGTTTTATTTTTTTAATATACTACAATAAATAGGTACAAAACGGAAAACGCTGCGCGGCAAGTTTGGATTTGGTCCAAAGTTGCTGCAGCGTCATGTGGCAAACTGAAAGTGAATTACGTCATTAAGCGGTTACTATATATGACCCAAACGCGCCACGGCGCAGATTACTTTTTCCAGCGGCTCTTTCTTTCTTTTTGTGCCGCGCCAAACCAAAACTATAAGTATTCATCACGTCTCGGTTCAGCACATCGTTTATAAGAGCCGAACCAAACTGAACCCCATCTGAATTTGCTGTACTTAACAACATTTTTTAAAAGCAGTGCGCATGCTTTATTACGGGTTGGTTCACCATTTGGTTTTATACAGCTGGAGCCAAAGGCGTGCGGCACAGCTAGGTCAACGTTGCGGTACGACCGGGTTCGGCACGGCTAGATATTGGTTTTATAAGTTGTGCCTAGCCGAACTCAGTAAATGTTTGGTGAGTTATTCTTGGGCCCTACGGTAAACCCTCTAATGAGCACCCGGGCTCTTTCACTTAGGGGGGGGGGGTGCTTAAAAGAGGGAGGGGCTTAATATATGACAAACAAACTCAATACTCAATTCTCATTTTATTCGTTGACAGATGTGAAATGTTTCGACGTTCTCACATAGTCACATAAATTAAATAGCATTACTGTCCCCAAAGCTCTTTGAGATAAAGTGTCGAAACTTTCAAGGTAGCTCGAAGAGTTCTGCAGTCAAGAATGATTAGTATTTTTTTAAATAAAATTTTGAAGATCGTTTCCTTTCAAGGTTTAATTTTTGATTTAGTAGGGAGTTAACGTCAAAGTAAACAAACTGAAATAAGGACATTGTTTTGCGATAAAAGTAATTAGGCGTTTTAGGGTGCCTAAATACCGTGGACATCCTGACCTGTATAATAATTAATGCGGTGCACGTTTTAAATGTGCGGCTTAGCTTTGAAACACTCGGCCAAGCCAATTAATATGCGGCCGCATATTTTGAAACTTATTATGAAACACATTTTAGGAGGTGCGGACGCATGTTTCGAACTCAAATCCTCGGCTGAGCCTATGGTATATATTTGGTTATTTTGTTTTCCGGTCAGTTCTTTTGGGAGATTAAAGAAGGCATGTTTAAGACATTACTTCTCAATTATTGAAATTCAAACTATAGAGGTTGTTTTACCGCCAAGAACATCTCTTGAAGCTTCTGAGTTAGTTAGCTTTTTTTCCAAGTAAAACTAAAGTTAAAGTACAAATGTTGTTAAAAAAAGAGCCGAATTATGTTCTTGGTAGATATATAAATATATATATATATATAGCCCTTAATATCTGCTTTAAATTCAGTCACAAGATAATCAAACGGGAGCGTACTTCGATCCTTCGTCTCTCCCACCGCCATGTTTGTTTACATTTAAATGCTAAAGTACATACAATCTTTGGCGGAAAAACGTAGATCTCTTAATAATAGACTAATCAGAATTCATTACGTGAACAGACAGGTCCAGAGCTACTTTCGAGGTTTATCTCAAAGAGCCCTGGGGTCGATAATGGGTTTTGGCATTTTAAGCCTCATGTTTCCTAAACTCATGTTTCTTAAAAGAAAACCTAAGAAGGGGCGCTAACTCGAGCATTCACGGTATTAAAATTTTACCGGTTTCCGCTCTGTTATCGAGGTTAATCTCAGGGCCTCTATAGCGTTTTTAATATAAGGATGAAATGTGCTTAATCATCATATAAGGAACGTTAGTGGCTCTGTTAAGGTTGCTGGATATATCTCTCGCAATTTTCAAAAAGTTCAAAGGTTTACTTTTGAGTTTTTTATTTCGTTAACTGTGGGACATGTCTCCCTTATCAGAAAAATAGTGTTTGGGAAATCCCCTCCTCGTGATTGTCGCCTGTGGATATATCGAACAAACAATCCGTAAAAATAAACACTTCAAAGATTTTTGAGAGGTGGTAGAGATCAGTAAATTGTCGACAGAAGAGCTTTTTTCTATATGTTTTCGTAAAAAACGTAGAAAATGATTTTTTTCCCGAAAGAGAATATAATTGTGGTACAGATATCTCTGAAAGATTTTCAAAGGATTCAAAGATTTTTACCGCCATTTGTAATAGATGGCTACATTCTCGCGGTAGAAGTTAAAGTGGAAATCGAGAAAACTATAGTCTATTTGAGACTTATGGATCAAACCACGAGCGTTGATAAGCCTTTTGTAAAGAGAGTTACATTTCGAGCGATTGTTCCAGGACAAAGCTCGTTAGTTTTTGGATCATTTTCTTGTGAAATAAACAGAGTAAAAAATAGAATTGGAGCACCATATACGTACAACACTGACCTTGGATTTCCAGAATACATGTTAGCCGAAATAACAGTCGAAGAGCCGTATCAGGAATCAGACTAAAGAATACCGTTTTAACATTTTTGTGTGTATCACCATAAAGGAAAACTTTTGAGTGCACCGTTTCAACACTCTGAAATACATAGTTCTATTTAGTGAGAGTTTTTAAAAGCATGTGTAATCTTGGTGATGACAATAGTAAATACAGTATATGTGAATGTACATGAATAAGAAAATATAAAACTGAATAATCTTTCGCAGACTTTGTGTAGATGTTTCTTCTTCAGTCCAAGTTTTCAGAGGAAAATTTTGTTGGGTAGGATCACTAGTTTGACTGTTTTTCTTAGTGACTTTTTAAGTTTTTTTTTTACTATGCAACTTGTGCTGGGATGGTAAACTTTTAGTGCTTAGCTTTGTACTTTGGTAACACTACAAAAAAGGGGTATTTTTATTAAAAAAGAGTAAAGTTTAAAATCGAAAAAACAAACAACTTAAGTGCTGAGCTAAATTTCGTTACTTATTTAGATAGTGTATTATACATTCAACTTATCGAATTGTTTTTTCAAGGAAATTTCACGAACAGTGAAATTGAAGTTCGAGTTTTTGAGTTCGAGTAATGACTTACAACCCGTTGATCCGGTAAAATGTGGGAAATATTGACTGAGGTTGTGACGTCATGGACCTAATGCAAGGTAACATACCCATGTGTTTCTTAACTTCAAAAATTCCCCTGTGTATATATAAACCTTTTCAAATAGAATTCTGTCAATTTAATAATAATTTAATATATTCATTAATTCGTATATTCATTATCCATTTAATTAATTCAGTGTTTCACAGTTATCTTCTTGACAATAACTCAACTGCTCATGATGCAATCTTAGTACAACCTTGTCTCCAGGGCTCTTTTCACTTTTTGATATAAGATCTTGAACGCCATCCGAGAATTAAAAAATGAAAAAGGACCCTGGGGACGAGGTTAAACTTAGTGCTTAAAATTATCATTCTTGTCCAGAGCTATTTCAAATGAACTTTTCATCTTAAAAAGCTCTGGCACTGGCTGGCCAAATTCATTTTATATGAATCAAGTCAACCCACTTAATCAACACATCCTGAGTTGGAAAATGAGCTAGCTAGCATTTGTAGAGTTGATTCGCTTCATGTAATGTCAAAGAAATTATGCAAGTTGATTAATTTAATTAAACTGAGCATGTGGAGTGCCGCAACAAATGAGTCAATGCACTTTATATAATCAAGCCAGAGGTTGGTTCAACAAAACAGTTCTTACAGAAATATCTAGCTATGTCTATTCTCCGTTCCGTGTTAGGTATAAAACCGGAATATTTCGGGAAATCGGAAAGCGCAATAGTCATGCGCGAACTGCTGCAGTGAAAACAAACTGCAGTGTACTGCAGCCTGCAGGAGGAAATATAGGGCGTTTAGCTGGATTAAGACATTGTTGTCAGCGTTTTTTGCCATACTGTCGTTTTTTATGATTTAATTATTAGTTGTTTTCTATGGCTTCTTATAATACACAAGATTTACCGGCAGAAGCTAAAGAACGATATCGAATCAAGCTGAATATTTGTGGGTTAATAGAGTGCCCTTATCAACTTCCTGCTGATGCTTGGGTTAATGATCCAACCGAATGGCCTGATGTCGAGTGGCCTGAAATTTATGAGTATTTAGTTAACTCCCCAGGTATTTACACTCGAGAATCTATGAAGAGCAGGAAAAGTTTAGAGGCACATAACCAATTCACCAGTGGCTGGGTACGAGATGTTCTGTTTTACCCTGTTCCTGATCGTTCGATTTTTATTTTTAAGTCAGATGTAATGCCATCGCAACGCCTTAATGATGACTGTCATACACCATGGGTAGCTGTATGTGGTAAAACAACAAATGTTTTAACAGCACATTGCTCTTGTATGGCTGGCCTTGGTGAGTCATGTTCTCATGTTGGTGCATTATTATTTAAGTTGGAAGCTGCTGTTCGACTTGGGTACAACAAGCGTACATGCACTGAGGAAGCATGTAAATGGAATAATGACTTTGTCAAAAAAATTGAAGGGGCAACTATTGCAGATATAAAGTTTTACAACAACCCCACTGGTAATAAGAAGAGTGTACCTAGTAAATCGTTTCCTGGAAAAGCTCAAGAAAAGCCGACAGAAGAAGAACAAAATTTGTTGTTACAAAAGTTGTCGTTATTAGAGAAGCCACCAGTTGTGTTGCATTGTTTTTCGGATTATTTTTCTCCGTTTGTGCCAAAATATATTCCACCTAACCGAGCTAAGTTGCCCATGTCATTACGAACTATTTTTTCATCAAATAATATTGATAAAGATTTAACAGCACTTGTACCTGATGTTCTCCATGGATTGGAATTGTCAAAAGAAAGTATTGAGTATAATATATAATCAGACAAAACGACAAGCTCAATCACAAGTGTGGCATGATGTAAGAACAGGTCGAATAACAGCTTCGAAAGCCTATGACATTTTGCATACCAATCCTAGAAACCCATCAAAGTCTTTAATAAAACGTATTTGTGCAGAGTCCAAGATATGTAACACTACTATTCCATCATTAAAATGGGGAATAGAAAACGAGAAGGTAGCTTTGGATGAGTTTGTTTTATCTGTGTCAGACATTCATAGCAATTTTAAAGTGGATGATTGCGGTTTGCTTTTGTTGTCAGATTGCCCATATATTGGTGCCTCTGCAGATGGTCTGTTCACTTGTCAATGTCACAATGAGAAGGTAACGGTTGAGGTTAAGTGTCCGTTTTCCCATCGAAATACGTTATCGCTGGAAGATGCATTAACAGATTCCAACTTCTGTCTTGACTCAAGTAAGAATTTGAAAACCAACCACCATTATTATGCACAAATACAATTGCAGATGCATGTTTATAATGTTGACAATTCTTACCTTGTTATCTGGACACCAAAATGGTTGCATCAAGTGCTAGTAAGAAAGGATATCGCATTTATTACATCTATGCTTACTTGCTTAAAAGAGTTTTATAGCACTCACATCATACCAGAACTTCTTACACGTAAATTGGAATATTCAGATGCAATTGACTCTGTATCTTACACTTGTTCATCAGCTAAAACTGTATTTTGTTATTGTCACAGTGAGTATAATGATCAGGAATTATGGATTGGTTGTGATGCTGTCACATGTAAATGGCAATGGTTTCATCTTGATTGTGTTAAGTTAAAACGTGTTCCAAAAGGCAAATGGTATTGTCCTGCTTGTCGTAGAGAAAAGAAAAATAAATCTGATCAACATTGTTGACTTAATTCCTAAAAAAACGGCTTTTTTTAAAGCCACAAATGTTTAAAAAACATAATTATTGGTTAATTATTTTCAGCAAGACTATTTTTGTTCTAACATTTAGTAGTTTGTTTTATACATTAATTATATACCTATTTTTCTTACTTAGGTGCTAAATAATATAGTTCCAAGGACTTGTTGCTACATACCCTGACTAAGGTTAGTTTAACACTAATAAATTTAATCATAATTTTTTTTGCGAAAGTGTATTTTCGCAGAAAGTATGCCATTTTAAAGTTTTTTTTGTATTTGTGGCTATAAAAATAGCCGTTTAATTAAGTATATACCAGTTGGTTATTGATCTTCTTTTTCATTGTAGACAATTCCATCACCAAGGTTTACCAAAATGCAACAAACTGTTACAATTTTATCAACACTAGCTACTTGTTCCTCATTGTGTTCATCAGACATGGATTTGATAGTTGGTATTGCTAATGGACCAGATGACAAAATGTGGTATCTATTTTTAACAAGTCCGATTACACGTTCGAT
The DNA here is from genome assembly GCA_030067915.1 of Hydractinia echinata. Lineage (NCBI taxonomy): Eukaryota > Metazoa > Cnidaria > Hydrozoa > Anthoathecata > Hydractiniidae > Hydractinia > Hydractinia echinata. The sequence continues at coordinate 349,201 of JASGCC010000078.1, read as the reverse complement.
ATGAATACGAACACTTGCGATTTGTCTGGTTGTCTCGACTTCTTTCGCACTGAGCTGTTTTTTTCCTTTGGTGAAACTCGGGATGATTAACTCAACACCACATGTAGCTGCAAACTCATCGATAAGTGTAAACCCACGATCAGCTAAAATTTGATCGCCAGGATGGTGGTCTGTTTTTTCCATTAGCCCAGATCTTTTTACCAACTCAACATCACTTATACGCCCACCAAACGCCTTTGATAAGAAGGAGATGGAGCCATGTGGAGTACAACCAACAAGAAATTTAACAGTGGAATGCTTTTTGTAGTTGGAATAAACTGTAACTCTTGCTTCTAATTTTTTCGGACGTTCTATAAATATTTCAGTGCAGTCAATTATGCCGGTCAATCTTGGGAAATATTGACGAAATGTATTTGGTAATGTTCTTATATTTGCATCATGGTCAGGCCATTTAATTAAACCAGACATCTTGATGTAAATAAGATCAATCCATTTCCAGAAGATATCATTCAATGATGTTTTGTTGCTGCAAAATTGATCTGCTAAACTTAGCCATGGTGTATTGAGCCTTAGTTTGACCAATGTCATTAAAAGTTGGTCCTTGTAAGATAGTGGAGATCTATTTGTGGTTGGCAGAAAACTTTCAAGATGTTCAGATATAACATTAAAACGTTCGATTGTTATACCAGTATAAAATTTAAATTTATCTGCTTGATCTTTTAGAGAACTGTAGCTTAGCATTTTTGACTTAATGTGTTGTAACTTGTTTTCTGTAATTTGTTTTTGTGATAGAATCAAATCATTTTGAGTCTTTAGAAAATTTATTTCAAGCTGTAATTGTTCAGTTACCAATTTCAGTTTACTCATGTCAAAACCAGTTTGTGTCCCTTTGGATTCCTTAGTACTAGTACTCTGAATGTCTGTATCAGCAATATCAAAATCCACATCTGTTGAAAATGAACTTTGAGGAGAAAGCATTGTAGAATTAAGCATAGGAGGTGAAAGTGGTGTAACATTATTTGTGTTTATGTTTTGCTCACGAAGTGGTGAAGCAAATCTTGTTCTTTTTCGTGATGATTCAAATCTCCTAATCCTACTGGAATTTATTCCCTCTGGCTGTTGTGCATAAACAAACACTGATGGTATATAATCAGGATGATCAGGGTTTGTAGAAGGCCTTTTAGAAATAAAATGCTCACCACAAAGATAAACATTTTTCCCTTGGGGGTTCCACATGCTACCATCCTTATTAACTCGTTTGCAAGCGATAACCCATCTTTTACGGCGGTCAGGATTATTATTAGGAAAACGAAAAAATCCAGGTTTGTTTTCCTTCATATTATGATTGGAACAACCATATGCAGCACAACTAAGAGGCATCTTGTTTGTTATCTAACCTTTTTTAACTAACTTTCCCGCAATTTTAAGTACGCGCCATTACGTTATTTTCACTGCAGCAGTTGTTGCTAAGCAACAACGAAAAGTCCGATTTGCTGCACGGAACCAGAGACAGAAAGATGGCAACTTTTTAGGAGTTTTTTGCCACAAGTATTTTTTTGCAGTAGTAGCAGCCACCCAGGTCAAGCTCATGATTAAAAATATAAGGTCATGATTGAAAACAAAAACGGCAATTATAATATTTAGCTAGCTAGTGTGCTAAATGTTTATGTATAGTGAGACTTTCACCTATAGCTAGCTATCGCTATAAATAGCACCTAAGCCACAAAACAGGGACTGGCTACGTAAGTAAGTTTCCGATTTACATGTAGCTTAAACATTATAAAGTTTTTTATGGTGAATGGTGTCTCAAGCCGCCCTCCGATAAACATCTCTTCTAGTACTAACGTGTAAAACCAGTCTCTAAGAAAATACTGTCTGCTGAAAAAGCGGCTTTGACATCAGGCAACAAACCCTGGGGTCGAGGATGTTGCACTAAGAGAGGAGGGGAGCAAGATTACTTGATTAAACCTACGTTAATTGAGTAGTGCTACTAATCTCGCGTTTAAAAGATTCAAGAAAAAAAAGTAAAAATAATAGAATGGTCACTACCTCCTTCCTGTACATTTTACAACCAAGCATGTCGGATCATTGCTACTCATGTAGTTGCCTTTTGTGAAGAGAGTTACATGAAATAAATTTATGTAACTCTCTTCACAAAAGGCGTCTAACTGAGTACTTCATCTTCGGTCGTCATCTTAACTTCTCAACATCTTAATTTGCAGTATTTTTCATATTCCCTTTATAAAACTTTCATTGTAGTATATGTTTTGCTCTGCATTGATGTGTGTTCACAGAGGACTATAAAATTCTTCTGTTTCATCTCTTAAATCACCAACGCTCAAACAAGAGTATAATTGGGTAATTCACAAACACATCTGGGATTTACTTTAACGACAGCCAATTATTTGTTGTTGTTTTTATATCAATTTTCTTGAAAAAAGGGGGTTCACAAATACAATAAAATTGCGTCATGGTATATTTCATAAAACGTTTCCCCTCTCCCCCTCCAAAAATAAAATTTTTTAAAAACATGTGATTCAAAAAATGTTTTTTACTTGTCGAACGGGACTTCTTTTCACGCAGAGTTAAAGGATGAATGCGCTGCCAAAGAGTACAAGTATCACCTCTTTCTGGAGCCTGACTTAAAGAAACTGACTGTGGTTGGGAAAGATAAAGAGGTATACATGGCGTTTTTCAGAATTGAATTTCGAAATTATTAAAGTACGCTATATTTTTTTCTTATCAGAATACGTTATCAGGAAAAAACCCGGAGGCAAAGTAAAATCGTGAAAGAATTTAGCTTCGAAAAAAGGAGTCAATAAAGAAAAAAAGTAATTTTCCCTCGATTCTTCCCGATAAGGTTTGTATTGCTAAAGTATTTTTTAAAAAAGATTTTATACACGTATTTGGAGAAACCGTATCGTTTTGTGATTAAAATTCATCAATCTCGTTCCCAGATCTTCTTTTTCGTTTTCTAATACAGTAGACTCCCGGTTATTCAAACCTGCACTTATTCGAAATTCTCGGTTATTCGAAGCGATTTTCATTCCCCTTGAATTTTCTAACTTGTTTTAGAGTAAATCTCTCTCAGTTATTCAAACTTCAGTTATTCGAAAATTCGTTTATTCGAAGTGGTTTTCTAACCCCCTTGGCTCAATATTCTCTCAGTTATTCAAAATTCTTGACAATAGCTGGAGTAAAAGTGAGAATTTTCAACTTCAAACACTTTTTATAAAAGAAAAATAGTCTTTATTCCTAAAAATAAAACTATGTACAAAGCAATTTTTTTAAAAGTTGAATGCTTTCACCATTTCCAGAAAATTCAAGCAAACAAGGGATTCGCATTCCTTTGTCATCACCCATATTTATCGCCTTACCTGTGACTTTCACAAAACATTATATTTGTATATTTTAACGTTTGAAACACTCGTTGCGTTTAAAACTGTAGAGTAGAAACTTGATATGACTACTTTTTTATTCAAATCCCTCCAAAAAATCCGTCAGAGTGAAAATTGGACCAAAATAAGAAAATTTTCAGTTATTCGAAATTTCGGTTATTCGAAGTAAATTCCTATCCCCCGTGGAGTTTCGAATAACCGGGAGTCTACTGTATATGGCTGGCACGCATATCAAAAAGCCAAACGAAACAGAAGATCTGGGGATTAAATTGAAAAAGCATCTTAAACACTCAGTCTTCACATCAAGAAAATTAAGTATGTTCCAATCCTTCCCTAAGTCTTATCTAAAATTATGTTCATTTTCACTGCACTAGAAAAATGCAAAGTATCGACAGCAGCTGGATGAATATGTGTCTTTCAAAACAAAACCATGAAATATGGGTGAGATTTCCAATTAAAAGAAATGGAGAACCGTACACAGTGTATTTTCCACCATTCAACTTTGGTGATGGCTATCTGTTAGCAGTAGAAGCCACGATTGTATCGGAGAAATTCTATATATACCTGAAGCGTCTCCCCTGGAATTTTGATCGGTTTCTGCCGCCTTTTGTGAAAAGAGTTACTTTTAAAATAGAACTTCCAGAAAGAATGGAAATCGATTCGTTTTCTTCCGATTTGACACCGATCGGTAAAAGGAGCCGAATTGGAACTGAAAGCAAGATGAATTTACAGTGTGAGGAGAAATTTATCTACGTGAAAATAGGTTTGGATGAACCGTATGACTAACGATATAGAACATTAAATTATTTCTAATGTAAATTTTTATGTATAGTTTAGTATGTGTAACCATGGAGGTTTTTTTATACCTCCCTGGTGTAACACAATAGTTTAGTTACAGTCAGTTAGGGTTCTGGATGAATGCGTCATCTTACAGGGTTATTTTTTTTTCTCCCTTTATTAAAATTCAGTCTCAATCGTGAGAGTATTAAGCAACATTCAGCCTAAGCAAATACAACTTAGCAAATATTAACAAAAAAAAACAGTTGCTTGTTTTAATATTAAGTTCGTATGTCAACTTTTGTTTATCAGTTCGCCATTTTTAATTTTTGTAACTACTATAAAGGACTAGCCCGCAGAAAATCCGTTCTATACATATCGCATATTTCGTGTTTCCGTAGCACGACGATTTTCTTGTGGACAGACGGACAGAATAAAGATTTAAGTGAACGTAGCTAGAATATGATTTATAGGATTATTCTTTTTTTGTTGTAACTTAGCAACGCATAATGTACACGGATTAGTGACAAATAAACAGTGAACGTAGGGAAATACCAGTTATTTTGTGAATTTATAATGACTCACCATCCTTTTCCCCAGGGTCTCTTGGCTCCTGAGCCGCCAAATTTCCTGGAGATCAGGTTGATCACATTTAAAAAAGTGACAAGTGTCAGTTTGACCTTTCAAATTTGTGTCGTCCCATATTAATATCGTATTTTTAAAATGTTTGAATAAACGAGACCCCCAACGGTATATAAGTTAATGTAATGATAGATAGTGGATTAATGGATTTAGGATGTAATCATAGGGAAATTTTAAATGGATCACTTGTTATAAATTTTTAACGGATTATTAAAACCTACCGACTGACAACGCGGTATGCTTGAAGGTAGAGGTAAATGGTGTCCATTTTTTCTTTTTACTCAAACTGAAAGTTTTAAGCATGAATTAATAATGTTAAGTTGAGACAGGTGTTTTATTCAGGTTGAAATTATCATTGAAAAAGAATAGTGTATACAACAAAAAATGTCATGTTTTTATTCCCATTCTCCACTGATCAATAAAAATACAAAGTTGAACATGTTTTTTTCAATGATCACTGTTGTTTCAATCAAATCCAAAAGGCTTTTGCTGGCTCAAACACACTAACCTACTTTTGCAAACGTGATTTTAATTATCATTGATAAAAAAACCGGTAAATTTTATCATTTTTCATGTATATGCTATCATTTCAAATGATAAATTGACCATGATTGCAGATATGATGTGTTTCCTTTATGCACGCCTTAGAACTTTAGAGGTGCCAATAGAGAGTTCCCACAGCAAGTGAAGCAAAATTGCGCAATCCGAAATCCGCCATTATGTACGGACACGTCTCATTAGTTACGGTAGTGGAGTGAAAGAAACAGCAATAATATGAGTTCGGAATACTACGAAAAGCTTGACGAATATTTTTGAACATACCCTGTCTCGGAGAGTAAAAAGAGTAAAAAGTTTAAAAATTAAAACGTTGCCAAATTTAGTCCCTATTACAATTAGCCACCCGCATAAACTGAGTTAAACAAAATCTATAAGAACATTACCCTGAACTTCTTTAAAAAAAATATTGAACTTTTTGCGATAAATTTAGATGTTCTAATGGAATTGTTTTAAATTATTTTTTCTAAGTACGCCAGAAGTAAGAAGAATCTAGGAGGAATCAACTGAATTAGCTGATGTTTGCGACAATTCTTCTCGTGAGATGAATGTTGGGTGAGTTTTATAGCAGCAGAGTTCTTAGAGAAGTTTCTTGTCATTGACACATTTTCTGGGAAAAAAACTAATAGAATTGCGTGGTGTGAGGTCAACATTACATGTTGTGAAATTTGTTTTCCCCGTAATCAAATTGATAGCAGACATTTTTTCCCTGCAACTAGTTAGTAAAATAAAAGGGAAAAATACAACGACAACAATAGGGAAAAGAAATTTGAAACATTGGGAACTTCCCCAGCAAATGAATGAATTTTTTTCTCATAAACAATAAATTTTTAAATTTTAATTGTTACGGTTGCTGAGCATGCGTCGTTAACAGTATTGAGTATGGGTAAAGTTGTGATGTATTCATCACGTGTTCGAAGGGAAATAAAAGAATTTTCTTTGCGCAAATTGGCTATATATAAATACTTAATGAATATTACAAAAAGGGAAAGTTGATATGCACGGATCTTTTACATTTCCCTTCTTTAATCTATTTTCGCTGTTTGCCTTATATAGGTCGTTGTATTTTCCCCTTTTATTTTACTAACTAGTTGCAGGGAAAAAATGTCTGCTATCAGCTAAGCTAAGTTTTTTTCCCCAACAACTCTTTTAATCTCTTTTAGAGTTTTGAATCACCTTTGTCAGCGCATGACACAGTCACGGAAGCACTGTCATGCGTCCTGTGAATGATGAATAACAGACGAAGCCACACATTAGAAGAGGGTAAAGGGTAATCAAATGAATCCTAGAAAATAATTCTACTAAGGCGGTAATAAATTTAAGGTTTCGTCCCCAGATCCGATGCTTTCTAGGCATCGAAAACCTTAACCCAAAATATTATCGCTCGGCAAAATGCTTGAAAAATTATCGGGTTCTCGCCAATTCCTGTGTTTGCTGCACTTTTAGCAATGTTAGCGTGTCGATATTCGAACAGTGCTCCCGACATTGGAAGAAGACTAGAAAAAAGGCTTGGAACTCCAATGTCGGCAATCTAAAGGCTTTAAATTACGACGTAACTATGGTTTCGTCTCACAACCCACTTTAAAAAACGTGTCGAACTTTCGAACGTTTTAAATTTGTTGAGAATGCTTTCTAATGATCGCTGGTAAGTTGATGATAGTGTCTCTACATAGTTGGTTGATTTCCACTAACTAACACTAACCATGGATCGTACATCCATGCACTAATCAAGGGAGTTGCACTAACATACTGCGGCAAACAATTTAATACAGTTTGGCTTTGCCTTAACGCGTTTCTCCAACGTGGGAGGTGCGGCTGAGAATTTAAATACTTGATATTTGGACGGCTCGACAGACTAACATAAAACTTTTTACCGCAAATTGCCACAAATAATTCCATAAGAATTAACGTTTAAGGTGAAATTTGATAGGCTTATACTATGATTGGCTCATGCTCGGGTGGGTTTATAAATGGCCGGATGTTTACGTTAGTACGAAAGAGTGGGCTTAAAAGGGAAAATCGATAGCAAATCTTTTTTAGTTTTAGCTCTATTACTCCGCCTAGTTCTACTACGCGGGGTAATAGAGCTCTTATACTACTTTCTATTTATAGACCAAAGATAAGAAAGAAAGGAGTCCAAAAAGTGTATAAGAAAGTGTATAAAAATCAAATACTTCTTTTCTTTGTGCTTCACGCCCATGGACTTATACTCGGTTGGGCTTATGCACGGCCTGATGTTTGCGTTAGTGACAGGGATAGGCTTATACGATGGGCTTATATATCAGGAAACAAACCCTGGTGCCCAGTCAAAGCCGCTAGCGCTTACTCGACGGGCCTCGATTTTAAAAAGGCAAGAACCCCTGGGGACGAGGTTGATAGGAGAAGTGGCTGATACTCGGGTGAGCTTCTCGTGGCAGTATGAGATGAGATTTTTAGACATTCTTGTGTGTATTCTTGGTGTTCTGATTATTGGAATTAAAGTGTACGCTTTGGGCAGAGTTTTTTGCGTTGTTTTGCTCACAAGTTTTCCATTTGTTCATATATGATTATTTTATTACGATAGCATTATAAGTTGCAGGGCAAGTGCTCTTAGGGTCTATTTGGCACGAGAGGCTGGGCGGACGTTTGCCGGATGACTTAGTCCCGTCTTTGTATGGTTTTGCAAAACACGTGGTAAATTTGTAGAGCATAAGAAACAAAATAACTGTAATAGAATTTCACGCAAATAAAAAGTTTTTTTTTAAATCATCTAGACCGTTGCTGCAGACCTTATCGTTACTTTCTTGAAAGAACTTGGTGGAGGATTTTTCCGCTAGCCCTATCACTCTTTTCATATTTTTATATAATTTTTGCCGTCTCATTTCGAACAATTTTATAGCTACCGCATTGGGTTTGTGCATCAAAATTAATGTCAATTCTTCGCTTTATAATCTGAGAGAAAGTTGACGAGGTTACAAACCCTATTTTATAGCTGAATTGTATCTAGAACACTTTTTCTTGGGACCTTGCAACATTTTTGGGGTTTTCACGCACCGGCTAAGTCTCGATTGTCCTGATACGGTGTGTTTATATGAAAAAGACGTCCTGCCTGAGTCGGGGTCTCGCTTATACGGGAGAGGACAACATTATTTTAGCAATTTTTTTTTCATATAAACAAAGTGATTTTTAGTATAAATAACTATTGATAAGATCAGACCCGGTAATTCGTCCTGTCCCGCCTCTCATGTAAACAACCTTTTGTTCTACAAATTATCGTTCAAGCTAATTAACGCCAATTGTAACTTTAGTCATGCTCAAGTCATGGACTTTTTGAATTTTGTGTCATTAGACTGGAATCAGTGGTCAAATGACGTCATAAAAGTTAGGAGTTATTTTTAGAGTTGAAACATTGATTACAAATACATTCTTTAGTTCTTGCTCAAAGCTTTCATGAAAAATGAAAATATAAATTATGAAGTCACGGACTTCTTTAGTAAGCCCTCTCTGTGTTTCATTGGTGCCATTAAAAGTTAAGTAGTCTGGGTACTAAAAGGAAAAGAGCGGAAAAATGTAAAAACTTTGGGAAATTAATACGGATTCCCTAAAAAACTTTTTGAATCCATACTATAAAAGTCAGATAGCTTATTTAATTAAAACCACCCGAAAAAAGAAAATTCTTTCTCAGTTATTGAGGTACGGGTAGGGAGCATATTATATAAAACCATGTGATAAGAAATAACGACTTTGCGGGGGGTTTTAATTTTAAGTCTAGCTCGTGTACGAAGCATGATAAGTAATTCCGAACACTCTTTTTCAGTTCCCTCTTCATTCTATTTTCCTCTGGATATCCATACAAATCGTATAGCGTAAGAGTTTCGAACCGATAATTTACGGACGTGGTAGAGTTTTCCTCTCTCTCTCTGTTTCGAACGTTCACCTATCTCAAATCTACCGAGTTTTTTACAGTCACAAAAATGTGATATATATACTTCGAATTCTCAGTTCAAATGATTTGTAAGTTTTATTGTATTATTTTGAGTTGATGTTTTCGAAATGTTTTCGGGGAAAAAGGTAAGAGATCGCTTCGTTAATGGTGCCTAGAGTTGTGCTATAAACTCGGGAATAAACAAGAAAGTTTGTTTCGGATTTGCGATACTGAAAAGAGTCAAAAGGGAAATTCCGTATTGTTATACGTTGTTTTGTCAGAAATTCCCTCAGCCGCCATGTTTCCATAAAAAGGGTGTCCGCCTAGCTAAACATTTTTTGAATTAAAAGCCAATCGTGGAAATTGTGAAAAGGTTAGTTTTTTAACTCTGGACGCAGGTTTTGATATTTTGTTAATAGATTCAATGTCTTTTTGTGTATCTTTATCACAGATAACCTGGCTACCATGATAGTTGCTAGCTTAGCTTGAAAATTGAAATGTCGTAAAAGATGTGGTTAGCTAGCTCTAGCTCCAAACCACTACAAAAAAAACCCATCCAGGGTTAAATTTCAACTTAGAATGTGGAATCACAACAAGGCCCTTTAATGTGTTTTTTTCAGGTGATCGTTCTGGCTGCAGCTATAGCTAGCTATATATTTTAGTAGTGGTTTATATTTTGGTTAACCTCAGTAATTTTGAGGGATGGAAACCCTGTCAATCGTTTTCAAAAGGGACTACAAAGGCAGTTCTAGAGCGTTTAAAGCTCCCATTTGAGTTACACGAAAACCTTTAGAGCAGCTTTAGAATACATACAGAAAAATGATTTAAAAATAATATAATTTAAAATAAAATATAAAATGCAAATATATATACACATTTTTAAAAGCCGAGAATTCTTGAGCATCTATATTATAATACCCGTATACGTCTGTCCGTCTGTCTGTCACGCAAAATGGTACCGCAAGTAGCGAGATGTACGCAATACGATATAAAAAGAACGGCTGAACCCGTGGATTTTTTCCACGGGCCACCGACTAGTCATATATAAAAGCTACAACACAGATACACAGATATATGGAAGGTTAACTATCTGCATTGCAGTTTAAATTATAAGTTTAGCTGAAACTTCTAGACAACGGCCTTAAGTCTGAAAATAATAATCTCTTTGACGTGAACTGAATGCTCTATCGATTGAGCTACCCATCCCCTTTATCATCACTCCCAAAAATTAAAATCTGGAAGATTGATAGCTCAGTTTTCAAAGCAATCAACTCACATCTGAAAGAACCATGGTATCTATCCCTACTTAAGGTCATTGTTCTAGTTGGGCAGAAATTTAATTGAACTCTATAGCCCAGGGAAGTTTAAACACTAGAAATGTCTTAACCACATAGATTATAAATCATTAGTGTTAACCCAGCACTTCTGTTTAAACTTATCAGTTGGCAACTGTGAATTTATGTGTTCACACAGCGCAGTCTGCAACCTGGTTGACTGGTGAGCACTCATTACTGAGTTTCAGGAAATTGTTTATGTCTTGGAAACATCCTGTGTGTCTCTTTCACAGAATGTAGCTACAATATTAAACTTTCAGTCAAGTTTAGTAAAAGTATCATTGTGAGCCTATAGAGATATAAATATCTTGAATAAATAATTATTTTGTGAACAACAAAAATTCTTTGTTTGGTGGCCCAAAGAGTGGCCCGCAAAACATGTGCTTTTTGATAATTTTTGGAAAAACTTGCAAGAAAGTCATTTTAACTCAAAAATCTTAAGGACAAATATAAAAAATATAAAATTTTACAATCTTGCTAGGATTGAGACAGACTGCACCTAACATGCAAACTTATAGGTGATGCAATATAATTTTTTGAATTTTAGTGGGTCTGGCAGATTGATCATCATCTTGTTAAGGAAAAAATGGAATATATGATGTCCATGGATATAACCGAAGTGATGGGAGGTGATACTGAAATGATGAGTGTAGAACGGGACAATGCTTCAGGCTTTAGTAACTGGTCGAAGATGAAATGTGCTCATGGCATTAATTATGGTAACAAGGAAGTTAACCCTGTATCAAAGGTTCCATCTAAGTATTTTTGCCCATTTTGTCAGAAGATTATGAAAAAATTGTCGTATCATGAGCCTCTTGACGCTCCAGCTCTTTTTCCCCATAAAAATTTTTTTCCCTGGTTAAAAATAAAGGTGTCTGGTAACCAAATACGTTAGAAAAACATACCTTGTATAAACAAAGTGAAGCAAACAAACCACCATAACACAAACTTTATAGACATATCTATCAGCTGGGCGAAACATAAGGATACATCACTTCACGATATGGCTTACGCTGTATTTAAACACGGTATTACCAACACTTAAAGAACCTCACATGGGGCTATTAGTTCAAATCCTGCATGACAATTCTAAAAAAGAACAATTAAAATGATTTAATATAAAAACGTCTGCGTAGCTATTAGAAGGATTTGATATGGTTCACACATAATAGCATTTAATTCCATAATCTATGCTTTTGTAAATGGCACTTTTGAAAATAATTATGATAGTAATGGTTTTTTTAGGAATCAACTCACGAATTATACCAATTTGCAGTACGGTATTTTATTTTCAGGCAAATGTAAAAAGAATAAAAAAAAACCCGTATATTAACTCAGTTTTTCTATATTTTTGCTATTGGGTAATGGCGGAGAAAAGCGTCTGCAACTGGGCTGTAAAAATCCATTTATCCCTATATTTAGTGTGACCTTTCTGGGATCTTAGTAAAGTTTTTGGGAGGAAAACAATTATACAATTCTGAGCCATTGGATGCTCAGGGGTCCATCAAAAAGGAAAAACAAAACTTTTACTAAGAAATAATCCAAAAAAAATACTTTTTTAAAATCTTGTAGAAGTGGTTAAATGAAAAAACCCACTTGGTGTATTGTTAATGGAATTAAACCTTGAGAATTATGGCAAAGAAAAGCTGGATAAAACAGTCTTTTGATTCAACCCTGGTTTAAAATTCTAGCGTCTAACATTCTAATTAGCCTATCTTAGGAAGTTTAATTAAGAATGTCTGAATCAGAATTAACAAAAAAATTATTTTAACAGCCTGTGAAAGTCTCATATATAAACGCAGACATTGATAAGATCAGTGCTGAAGTCATTAAGCATTTCTTAACGTCATCGTGTCTCCGCCTTATATTTTTTAACTTTCATTTAAACAGACCCTAACACAAAAATTGTCTTTCTTATCTTGCTAAGTTATACAAAATTAAAACTTTTATTTAGGTGGTAGAGCGTTCGCCTCCATGCGGAAGGTCGTGGGTTTAAACCCCGCGAGACATGCCATAGACTATAAAAGTGTGAATCGATCCTTTCTACTTAAAGTTCAGCATGAGAATAGGATTGATATCTTAGGCGGTTGTCTAGTTGAGCGGCTGTTTTGCTTGCACGCCTTCCCTAGCTCAAATGGGCCGGAGCTTTAAATGAGAGCTTTAAATGCTATTATCAATAAGGATCCTAGGATCCTAGGGCCCTCTTCGCAGAACACTCATTGATAACAGTTCTGCTAGGAACTGAAGAGGCTATCCTTGGTAAATAAATAATAATAATAATAATAATAATAATAATTAATAATAATGCAGTTTAGACGCTATCTTGACATAAACAAAATTTGGAAGTTTAATTACGATTTTATCTTTAATTACAAGTAGAAATGTAATGTCAGCATTTTATCAAAGCCATCATATGACATTACAATTCCCGAATTTCAAATATTTAAATCTTAATTAATTGTAAGAATTAGAAAATATTTTAAAAAATTTCAAAAGCCTTGTTAAGCAATTTTTTATCCTGATTCATAACATATAAAAGAAAATACATTTTTCTTGTTTTCGTGAGTCCCTATAAACTGCTGGACTAAAAACTGATAATTTTGCACCAAGTGCTCATACAGAATGCCAGTGTAATCACTAAAATAGAAAATTAATTTCTATTCCTTTTAAGTGTAAATTATCGGAGATGTAGACGTTTCTCAAAAATCAAATCTAAAGAATAATTCTATGTCAAAAAAAACAAATTTGTTGAAATCACTCCCTAATTAAAAAATATTTGGTTTTGTTGGTGCAAATGTTTCTATACATAATATAAGAACCTTATAATCACGTGGGAACCTTTGAGAAAAACATAATTTATATAACAATAAAAAGGAAATATAAGAATACTAAGCGTAGAGATGTGGGCAAGGATCACTTTAGCACTGGAAGCAAATTTGAAAGTAACGCAAAAGAAGTAAGATTGCGCAAACCATACGCACCACACAAATCGATGTCCTTCGTTTTGACTCATCACAAAACCATCTTTTTGCTGCCTCTTTTTTTATATTCAACATATAATCTTTAAAGTTCTATAATTGGTCTTAATACTTTGCAGATGTATAAAAGATAAAAGAAAAAGAAAATGAAGATTATTATTTTTTTTTCTTGAAAAAAGTTTTTCTACAATCTTTTCTTCAACCAGCTGCCCTTCTTAAATAATGTTTGAAAAACTGGGCTAAACTTAAGGCTGGCTTTGGTGCCTTTTTATTTCTTTTTGTTATATAGAAATATAGCTATAGGTTTTTATGTCTATTCTACTGTTATTTTTATTTATTTATACTGGTTTTAATAATTATTTCATATGTAATTTTAAGTTGTATTAATTCGCATATATACAGTGGAACTCTATTAACGGTCAACTGCATACATCGGTCACCTCCTGATAAGCGGCCAGAAAAGAAAGTCCCTGCCGAATTCATGGTCAAACTCTTATAAAAAACCCTCCATACATCGGTCACCTCCAATGAACGGCCAAACGGCCACTTTCTATTCTCCCAATGTCTAATTTCACCTGTATTAACGGTCAAAAAAAATCTTTATCCAAGCAAATGAAAGGAAAAATAAAAACAATTTTTTTTTTTATTTACAATAGGTATATTTCTTCATAATATATCATGTTTGAAATTTTCTACCGAGGTCAGTAGCATGTGAAAGGATTGAACGACCAGAGTTAAAAATAGATGTAGATGATTTGAAACACTTTTGTGAAACATTAGGTGATGCTGACTTAGTAAGTGCTTTGAATCTTGTCACACTACGACTTGAAGCATTTAGGCTAAAAAATGTTTCACAAAAAAAGTAACAGATATTTCAGTAAAAAGTTGTAACATGATTGTAGATTGTACTGATAAGATACATGTATTTACTTGTGTTTATTTTGATCATGAATCATTCTTTGAGCCCCTCCCACCTCTCCCGACCAGACTTTTTGATAAAAAAAGATATTCATATAAAACCTCCATACATCGGTCACCTCTAATGCAACGGCCACTAAGCTGGGTCCCCCAAAGTGGCCGCTATTAGAGGTTCCACTGTACTAAGGTAGACTCTCTTTGTTACGAAATACAGACATGTAATGAATTTTCTTCTTTGTCATGTGGAGAAAATTTTGTAAAATGAATGTGTTTCACTGTTTACTGTAACGGATATTTTTCAATAGAGGACACTTTAATGTCAGAATTTTCACGAATTGTGCCTTTTGCGAAGTTTTACATGGTTTTTTGCGGAAATTAATTTACGAGAATACGCATTTTCCGTATCTAGGTTAAAATTGAAGTTTTTAAATGTAAAGAGGCTAGCTAAATAAGTTTTCTTTCCAAATATTCCCTATAACAATATGAGAAAAACTGTGCATCACAGAGGCTTATGTGAGATCATGTGAAACATATATACTCATTGTAACATGCGCATGCACATATCCGATAATCCGATTTATTTGTAGTGCAGAATCCGAAAAAAATTACATTTTGAACTTTTCTCAACGGTCGGAAACGACGCTTGCAACACAGAACAGTTTTTTAGTGGCGATGATTTCAAACAAAGAATAACAAAACATCTAGGAGTAAAATATTTTGCAAATCGAGTTTTGAATATATAATTTAAAAACTTTCCAGGACATATTTTCGAACTAAATAAGAGCATGGCAATTCAGCACAATGTATAAAAACCTGCATGCGGTAGTTTTGACTGAAACCTAGAGCATTCACCCGTTTTTAAGGAGACCCTTCTTCCTGGTCAAAAAAATTTAGCTTTCCAAACCTCGTACCAGAAAACAAACCAGCCAAGCTTGGGGGCTGAGAAAGAGAGCTAGATGGTTCATATTTGGTACCACAGGCTAGCCCAACTCACCATAGGGTAACTCAACTCACCATAGGGCAGCCCAGCTCACCATAGGGCACCCAACTCACTATAGTGTAGCTCAACTCACCATATGGTACCCAACTCACCATAGTGTAGCTCAACTCACCATAGGGTACCCAACTCACCATAGTGTAGCTCAACTCACCATAGGGCAGCCCAATTGACCATAGGGCAGTCCAATTCACCATAGGGTAGCCCAACTCACCATAGGGTAGCCCAACTTATCTTCTTTGTAACATACGGGAGCATTTTTTATAACAACCCAGACCTCAGGATTTATAACGGTCCAACAGTTAGAGCGGTTTTTTACGATTTCCGTAGAAATTCAGAATGCTCAAAATTACAACCATGGAAATAATAGTTGGGAAATTGTCCGTTTTTTTAATCCTTTCTCGATATTAGCAAAGTGTTACCTTAGCAGTGGTGTAGGCATATTAACCAACGTCGAATATGCGTTAGCTGCATTTTTTACAATGTCCGTATTATGGACCAATCCGCTTCACGACCCAGAAACGTTCAAAATAGGGGGAGGGGCACTTGGACGTGCTGACGCCAGCAAAAATTAGCACACTGTACGATTTTGAATCCGACCATATAACCTAAGGTCCTAATTACGTTGTGAACAGACTGACAAGTTCGAAGTGCGTTTTACTTAGGTAGAAATGGCGTTTTTAATTGCATGTAGTTGTGATTATTTGAAATTTCGCCATCTTTTCCAATATATGATGTCCATTGGATGAATTTTCATTTAAAAAAAGCAAATTTTTTCAACCGTTTTCACTCGTCACCATAATCAATTCCAGATAAAATTTTGCATCGTTTCTGTAAAAATTTGCTTGGGAAAATTATTTTTCTTAAATAAAATCGGATTTAAACCTAAAACGTAGTGTTTACTACGTTAAGGGGGCGCAAACCGGCCAACATGTTGGCCAACATTTTCGACCAACATTTCGGCCAACATGTTGGTACGGTTTGCGTTGGCGTATATTTTTTAAAAAACAAGTAGCCAACATTACGAATTCATTCATTTGTTTTTGACTTCCAATGAAGAAGGATGTCAGAGTCTGAAGCTGCTGCTTGTTTGGCACTCGTCCTCTTGCTTGATGACGACCACAAAAAAAAGACGTGGTCCTACAAGAAAATGGGTTGAAGAAGAAACAGCGAAGGGCTGTATACAAACTTAGTACAGGAATTACTGGCTGAAGACACAAAAAGTTACAGGAAAATGATGAGAATGACCTATGAATCGTTTAAAGAGATTCTTTCTTTCATCGAACCATACATAACACCAAAAGAATCAGGTGTAATGGGAGCTCATCAAACAATCTCAGCGGCTCAAAGATTAGTGCTCACCATTCGGTCCTTGCGACAGGAGAAACTTATAAGT